>JAZKJV010004331.1:0-528908 GCA_037367405.1 Ottelia alismoides | reverse complement strand
TTGTTGTGGAGAGCTATTTTACACTTACACAGTACAAGTAAGAATCATAGTCATCGGAAATTTGCGTTTGAGGATTTGTTCTGACCTGACTATTAAGACGTCTTGAATAGAAGACTTGTGGAACTTAATGTCTGTTAGGTCTTAAGTTCAGATCCTAATAAGGTTTCGCCATACAATTAATCCAAAGCTCGAGTCAAGCTCCATTTTCAACTTTTGTTCATGACCTTGGTATGGAACCCAAAATCATTTCTCTCTTGCATTTCATTTTAGTTGCTCGTGGATGAGCAAGGTTTAAGTATAGAGGGTTGATGAATCTGTGATTCATCACTCTTAAAGTTGAAAATAGAGCCTTGTTTTCGAGTAATTAGAAGCATATTTCCATCAATATTGCATAATTAGCATTCATGCATGCATTGATAACATTTGCATTTTAGCATTCACATCTGCATTAAATAAGAAGCCAGAGTCACTTGTAAAAATCACACATCTGTATATATTTTACACTAACTCTAAATCCCATAAATTAACTTTATACTGTATATATTACTAACAATAATACAAGAAAAATACCAAAAAATGCTAACTTGTATAATTGACCAATAAAAACCCAATCCAAGTTTGAGACCATGGACCTTAAAATATAGATATCTCTCTCATACAACCTCCGATCTAGGTCTACTCATATCTAAAATAATATACATTCAGAGATCTTCAAACTGAGACCAATTTCATTTAAATCGGAGCTCGTATGCAAAACTTGAGATTTGGGCCCCCATTGTATATTATACGTATGTATATTTGTACCCTTGTATTTTATTATTTTATTCGACCTCGTTTCCATTTTTAATCAACATGAATCTTGTAGATCTCATCGAGATCTACAACTTTCATGTTTTGAGTTTTTCCAAATTCGGTTATTTTCTCCCTCCTGATTTACATTCTTCCTCGGCCTATCTGATTGGGCCACATGGCACCCTCTGGTTGCGCCACGCGACCCACTCATTCACCCCCCACGCACACCTCTTTTCTGTCGTTGGATGGATCTCAAACGACCTTGATCTCCACCACACCTTCCCGCATCGCTCTCAACCGTTAGATGCAAGCCATATCTCATCTAGACCGTTGGCCAGCGCCTTCTTCTCAGCTAGCCACGTGTCTTTACGCTCACCACACGATCATCTCCAGGCGCCTCAATCGTCACCGATCATTTTTGCTTTAAATTCTAGCCCTTCGATCCACACCTTACCCCACATCCAGACCGTCGGCCAGCGCCTCATTCTCAGCCCTCCACGTGGCAACATCTCCACCGCCAGATCTTCTCCTGTCTCCTACATCTCAGTCGTTAGTTCCCGCTCAATCCGTTACCCTCTGATCCTCAATCATGATTCCATCTATGTTGTTCGCCAGCGCCCGCACCTACGCCCACCACGTGGTACAACCCTGTCCCTTCGATCACACCGTTCCTATTAAATCCTAACCCATCCTTAGCGCTTCGCTCTAGGCTGTTGGATCACTAGATCCAACGATCCAAAGTTCGTCTACCACCTCCGGCCGTCTTCCTCGCACACATCGCCCACCTCACGCTCCACCTCCGCCCTTTCTATTTTCGTCACCATATCCGCCACCTTCTCCACCTATTGATCACCCCACGATGAAGCTCGTACCTCCCTCATCCTCGCCAGCACCCACACGCACCATGACCCCCTCTCCTTCGCTCCACAAATCCCACGCTAACCACTCCCCCCATCGCCCAGACCTCCATCTTCTCCCTATAAATACTCCACCCTCGGTGAGCTTCGACACTATCCGCCCTTGTAGAGAGATTCCCAGAGCTCCCTTCTACCTATTGGTGACAACAATTAGGTACGAGAGAGAGCGACGATGGTGTTTTCTTCTCCGGCGAGATCCACGATGTAGCGTTGCCGTTCCATAGCTTCCTCGACGAGCTGCACGAGCTCTGGCATCTACCGACCCTCGAGCGACGATCGGAAGCTTCCTCCGAGCTTCCAATCTCAAGTAGCCTCCTCCATTCCTCCTCCGATCTTCTTCTTTTTTCCCTTTGTTTTTCTCCTAATTTATTAGGCCTCCTCGCTCGATTCCACCCTCCACCAGCCATCGCCTGAGCTCTTCCTTGGAGCTCTCATTTTCGCAGCACCATCCGCTCACCTTCACGACACCTCGATCCATCTCCGATCATAGCTCCGCCGGTCATGGCAGAAGAACACCACCGCCCGCTCACCGCTTCACGTCACATGCCTCTCGCATCATCACAGCACTCCACGAATACAAGCGCACCATTTTCTAGCATCCACTAACCCTGCATGTCCATCTTCTTCACTGATCAGAGATAAGGATCTTAACTTATAAAAATGATAGAAAATCAAGACCAAAAATACATTAAACGTATTTTCCACCTTGTAAATATTTCACCTAATTTATTTATTATCAAGAATTCTTCAAACTAAACTTTTTCCTTTAAAAATTGTTCATAAAAATATATATTATTTAATAAAAATATCAGAAAAATTATTCAACATAAAAATAATTAATTATGATGAACCGAAAAAGCTGTAAAAGCTGACTTCTAAGGTTCATAATTATTTATAGAAAACTCTAAATCAAACAAACTCATTTTTAAACTTCGTTTTATCAATAATACTATTTACTAAAAATATCAAAAAATATTAGAATAAAACGGGTGAGTTTTTGGCATTTGGGCCCCATTGTATATATGTACAATATGTACAAACTTCTCGATTTTCTAATTAATTAACCTTAAATCCGTTTAACTTAATTTCTTTTCTAACGTACTTCTAAAAATAAATAGAAAATATAAAATATAACTCACAAGGTCACGAAGCCAATACCTAAATTTTCGGACCTTATAACTCGGTCGTATGAACTCCAAATTGTGCAAACTCAGTCTTAAAGTTCGTTTTATTTAATTATCTATCAAATGATACTAATTTCACTTAATCCTATGTATAGAGGATATGATTGACTTCTTTTCTTCATTCGTTATTCTTTGAGTCGTTATAGTGTAGGATTCTTTTCACCGATCTATACATAGCCTGTGTTATGTCTTCCTTTGCCGCTTCTTTGGTCATTATGAGGACATAGTTCATGTTAAGTATATGAGGGTATCATATATATTCTATATATAATTTAGAAGCCATAACTCGTACTTTATTGTATTTTTAATGACATGCTCTCTAAAAGTATGGGTGTATATTTTGGATTTTTAAAAACCGCAAGAAAATCGTAAAAATATGGCTTATAAAAATGGCTTAAATTTTGTATATAAAAAATATTGTAATTTGTTTTCGATAAAATCTTTAAGTATTTAAAACTAGTAGAAATCCTTGTAAATCTTGTATAAAGGATGTATAATCTTGTATATAAAAAGTTGTATAAAATCCTTTGTAAAATGTGCATAATTCTTGTAAAATTTGTGTAAATTGAATTAATCTACTAACTCTGTCAAAAAGACCCTAAAAATAAAAAAGTTTTAAAATTCAATAAAAATTTGCAAAAGTCTTTAAAAATCACTTAAAAAGTTTAAACCGAAAAATGTACCTCATAAAAAAATTGTTGCATTCATTAGCATTTTTCAGAACAAGTTTGATTCTTGAACCAATTGGATCTAAGTCTGAGAGATGGAGCTTGATTTATGCCTTATTATACTTAATTCTAAAGGGGCTTTATTAGAAACTGGAATTTAGAATCTTCAGTTGTTTTAGACTTATTTCTTTGGGTTCCACGGGACCATATTTAGAATTCAACTTGAAAGTGCCTAAGTAGGACACCTGGTGTCATCCGTTTAACTCTTCTCTATTTGAGACAATTTATACTCATGCATTTTACATTTAGCTCGACTTGCATCAGGCTGCGGAGGGCAATCCATCTCGATGGTGCATTTCATCCTTGTCTAGTGGCGCTGACGTCTAAAGACAAGAGAGATTGGGGTGAAATAAAGCTCCGAATGAGGAAAGGATCTACTGGCATAAATTTTTCCAAGACACCGAAAAATAGACAGAATGAAAAGATGTTGTATTCATCGGGGCATAAAAGATCTATGCCGTGCAACAATCATTTCTACCAAAAAAGAAGCCAAATACACCAAATACCAAACTTGACAACAATGGTCCGCGCTTAAGGAAGCCTACATTATTTTAGTGGAGACTTGGCTAGACTTGCCAGGCTTCACATGAGATGTGATTACACTGATCACACTCTAGTTCTCTTCTCATTCTTCTATCTTCTTCCTATACTCGATTGTGGACACAGCACGACCTGACCTTAGAAGGAAATACCCCTCCTCGAGGATCGAGTACCTGGGTAAGGGCCCGATGGGAGTGTATTAATGGGATGGGCGCTTTCTTCACTTCTCTAAAGTAGGAAGAGCTAAAACCTTTCACACACAATACAAATTGCTTTCAAAGCTGAAAAGTTTGCTGATAAATAGGTGGATCTGAGCTGGTTGCTGAGGTGAATCTGGATAAGGATTTGTGGAACTTGAGGGGTGTCGAGTCTTAAATCCTAATTCTAATAGAGTCCCGACACACTATTCCAAAAGTTCTAATCAAAGTTCTAGATTTTGGGTGAAGTGAGATTCAGCTTAAAGCTCGTTCATCCAACTGTCCGTTGTCGATCCCTTCCTCTCCCTACTCCACTGACCCCCCATCGCCAAGACATCTGCCATTTGCGACCTCCCTTCCCTTAAGCTCCGGAGAGATCGGGGGTGTTCGTGAAAGGAGCTGCCTCTCTGTCCGTTATTGTAGCAAGCAGAAAGAGAGGAGTGGGATGGCACGATCAGCCGTTGGCATCGAGGAGTTTCTCCGCTACACCAAGCCTCTACTCTGTCGTGCGTAGAGGGAATGACCTTGGAGCTCCATCGAGTCCGATTCCCAGGCACTTCCTCCACATCTAGGTGCTCGTCTCCGTCTCTTCTCATCTCATCCACCTTTGGTTTCTCTTCTCCTCCTAATCCATCTCTTCTTTCCTCAATCTCTCTATTCCTCTCTATTTTTAACAAAAAATCCCTTTCCTCTTCATACGACACCGTTGAGATCCCTTCACTTCCATTCTACCTCCCACATCTCCCACTTTCGGCCACGCACGGTGGCTGGAGCCTAAGCTCAACCCTCCACCTTTGCTCGAGCTTTCTCTGAGGACCGAGGCCTCGACCTCGAGTCATTCTCCTCCTTGTAGGTCTAAACACCCTTCGAATATTCATCTGGACATAGGAGAGCCTTCAATAGGAGATTGAGTGCATTGCAGCAACCATCCACTTGAGGATCACCGGAGATCTGGAGCCGACCGTCCACGTCACATCACCTGGAGCACTTGGAGAGGACTTGAGCACCGGAGAATCGATATAGGCAGATTCACGGCTTGATGTGAGATCATCAACACCATAGCATCATCTTTGAGCATCTAGAACCTCCGATCGAGATCCGCCACTGTACTGTCGCTCGAACTGCCGCCTCTGCCTAGAATACACGTGAAGAATACTGCCATCGCCTGCAGAAGAATTAGATTGGGGAAGAACACTCCTTCGCTCCAGATCTATTTTTAACAACCCGATCCATGCTTGATCAAACGTTCCAGCTCGTGCCACGCGTATACATCTCAAAACTCTGCTGCTAGCCGCACGATGACTTGAAGATCGACGGCCCACGATTCACCATGCACCAACTGCATAACAGCCTCACCACTTAAGCGTCCCTTAACGTGTCTTGTGCAAATCACGTGCGTGGTGACATTTTAAAAAGATATCCTAGATATTTCTAAGATTTACCAGCAGATCCTCTCTAGGTGGAAAGCACGTGACTCCATGCATGCTAGCCAGATTTTTTTTCTCATGAAATTACATTACAATCCCTATGATTCTGTTAATTACGGACGAGTCCCTGACCAGATAGCTGCTCACGTACGTGTGTACGTGACACCTAGAAACTTTACACAGACACCCCTCAACATTACCATATTTTCACGTGCCCCATAATATTCTACAAATTACATATACCCCCTACACAGTATACACTATACTATACATTTTATACATAATAGCTAAACATTCAAAATATAAAAATATAATAAAAATATGCATAAATACTGTATTTTACTCTATATACAATATTACAACAGTTTTAAAAAAATGAAAAAAACATTTTCTATTTTTAATAAATCATTGAAAAATAGAAAAGTATAACAAAACTCATAAAATACATAAAAAATAGAAAAACATCTTTAAAAATCCTATAAAAATTACCCTTAGTATATTTTATTGTATTTTACACAAAAAACCAAAAACAAAATAAAAAGTTAATAATAAAACCAATAAAAAATACAAAATACATAGAAAATTTGAAAAATCATAACTAAATAAATAAAAACAAAAAAATACGCATAACATATCATTTGAAAGATAATTTCACATACTTTTCAATAAAAATAAAAATATTTTATCCTGTTTAATATTTTTAAAATCGAAAGTAAAAATCTTTTTTCAATAAAAATCTTATTTTTCACCTTAAAAATAATACAGAATCCATAAAAAAACTGAAAAATCTCTAAAAATCTATAAAAATAGTTAGACAAATTAAAAACATAAAGATAATAAAATAAAAATTAAATAAAAATTATAAAATATTTTCTAAAATAAAAAGATACAAAATACTTGAAAATCATAAAAAGAATATAAAATTCACAAAAATCAAATAAAAATACAGAAAAATCCCTAAAAATAAATAAAATTTTAGAACCTATTAAACTTTAATTTTCTATCATTTTCCTGTAGTTTTCCAATAGTTTGCCTCCATGAGTTTGATACTCCCGTACTTTCACTATACATCAATGTTTATGAGTATAAATAAATAAAAAGATAAAATTTTCTGCTAAAATTTACTCAACCAACACAACGATACTATTCTTATTTTAGAATAGGAGGTTGGGCGGTTCTTCACCTCTCAATGGCTTCAAGCATGAACCTGATGCCGATCATCTTCTTCATCTGCTATCTCCTTGAGGGCCTACAACGTGTCTTGGTGAGGAGCGCATTGTTCTACTCCGCTCCGGACGAACTCCTCCTCATGGAGTTCTCGTGGCCTCTAAGAGTGCTCCGAGAAGACCACTTTCGATGGATGGGTCCAACGGACTATAGGGTCGGAGTCAAGCTCGGCGAACTTGCGGAGGAGCTTCTCGTAGGAAGCCTTAGTGACTTGAGGAAAACAATCGTGAAACGCCTCTGACTCACCGTGTGCCGGCTCCCTCAACCTCCTTGGCGGCACCATCCTCACCTCCCTCTGCATGCGATTCACCCTCGACTCCGGCAGAGGCAGAGATGTGTTTCGTTGAAGAGGGACTAGTAAAAGAGAAAATATTAGAGGTATGTTGAGCGTGAGAGAGAAATTCAAAGTAGCGGACGCTGGAGGAGGGAAAGGGCCCTTGTGGCCAAATTTTTAGGAATGAAAGGGTTGCGAATGTGGCTGAGAAAGAATAAAAGTCTCAAGAAAACCCCAAAAAATGCAGCTTTATATATGTAATATAGATAAGTACATACATACATATCGTTGGTCCGATGACAATTTAATATTTATATATTAGATTTAGAAGTCGAACGCATGTTATTTATTATATGTGAGTATAATCAAATAGTTAGAGACCATTGAAATTGAGAATGGACTCGAGGGCTTTACCATTACAATATTGACGCGAAGAGGGGTATGCAATGCATAGTTACATGGAATATACTTGATTTGTTATTAGGAATATACTTGATTTGTTATTATTAATGATTCAAAAAATGCAATCATATTGATATAGTGGTACTTTAACGACATATGAAATTAAGTGCTACGTCAAGATGGAAGGACTAAGATAGGAGCCACTTTAGAATCCATTTGTTGGATTCTTTACATACATATTTGTCCCAAAGGGCAAAACTTTCCCAAGATATCGAGGTCAGGAGAACCTAGTGGGAAGTCCGCATTACCATATCGGGAGAACCTAGTGGGAAGTCCGCATTACCATAAGGATAAAATCGAGTGTATGATTGTAACGCCAATGTCGAATTATTAAAAACACGTGAAACTCTGGTAAAATTGGATACATTTGTATTGGCATCTTTCTTTTAAAGTGTATTAAGCTATCTGCTAATTCTTTTTATCTTTCTATTATATACTAAGAAATTCAACATTTTGTCGCTCTTGTCGATTTGTTGGCCATCCAGATTCACGATTGTTACAGTATTGCAACAACACGAATGCTTATTTACCCTACGATTGCCATATCTATTTTTGTATTTATATACTCTCCTACTGTGAAGAAACACTAAACCTTTAAATTTAAAACTTGAGGGACTAAAAATTAAAATATAAGAAATATATACATAAAACAATCATATCCTAAATCATAAATTATATTATTCTTTGATGTCCCCACTTATTTTTTTCTCACTTATTCATCTTCTTCTAACACCAACTTTCTACTCTCCACACTTCTCAACTTTCGTTGCTTATAACTGCTCTTCGATGTAAAGAGGGAATGGAAAAGGTTCTTTGTCGTTCTCATTTAGCACCTAACAAGTGAAATAATTGCGGAACATAATTGGAAAATAGCTAGAATAGTTTATTCCAAGAGAACACAAGAAAATATTTTATATTTAAGATATTCTATTAGAGAAATAATTACAACCTAAATCTTGATTTGAACCCACCTTATGGTTTGGTGGTAGTAGCAGCGAGTCTAAGGACTAATACTCAACCTCAGCGTTATCAACAAAAAGCTCAGCCACCGAACGAGAGGAAAAAGAACATCTGGAGTATCCGATTTGATCATATCCTGTTCGTGGTACAATTCCTTTGTGCAAAGCATGTTAACAGATACCTGTGTAATCATTACCATGTCCCGAAACTTTTCGATGTTCTAAAAAGAAGCTTAGTTGTTCTGATCTAATTTGATGTCAAGATTACGCGTGATGGTAAACAACATGAGTATACGAGGAGATTTTAAACAGCGAGACCTCGGAAATGGATTTAGATCCGAACGGAGAAGATAGAAAAACCGACCAGGAATATCTCCCAAGCGTACCACAGTCCTTATCCAACCAGATTAAACCCGATTTATACGGGATCGTCAAAAGGCAAAGAACAAAGGCAGGCTCAAATTTGGAATAATAACGGAAATTAAAAGATGCGTATATATACAGAGAGGAGTGGATAGGGAAGAAGAAGAAGAACACTCATATATACAGAGAGAAGTGGATAGGGAAGAAGATCACTCATATGCTCTCAAGTCAACAGGGAGCGAATCGGTCCATGAGCATGCACACGGTGGCCTCCGAGAGCGTGGAGGTTGTCCGGCACCGCCTCTGCTCCATCTCCGACCTCCTCTTCCTGTTCTTCTTCTCTGCTTCCTCCTCCCTCCTCTCCTCCTCCTTCTCCTCCGTGGCCGCTGCTGATGCTGACCACCGGCTCTTCTGCCTGAGCTTCGCCAATTCGCTCATCCATATATCCACCAACGCCGACATGTTGCTGATCCCTCTCGAACTCTCACTTTCTCTCTCCAAATGGATCTTTGCAATTTGGGGGAATTGCCTTCAGGTTGGAAGGTCTACTTGTAGGCGACATAATAATTTAATTAATTATGATATTTTCCATTATACCCACGATCCTGTAGTTTGTACGGAGGCCTCTCATGCGTTGTGAGTTTATAGATTAGCCCACATAAATTCCCCTAGGCGACAAAAGAAAAGAGAACAGCTACATGAACGCGTGAACCCACCACTTGCATTTCTGACCAAACACCCGAAAAGAGCAGTGCTCTGGATGGAAAGTTAAACTTTCAAGCACAGGGCTGTGGATAAAAAACAGACAAATCGGAGGATTACTGTGCAATAGATCCTCTGGAACTCCTAAAATAACGGTTTCCCATAATTTGTGGGCGCCGAAGAGGGGATGATCCACAGATTCAGAAAAGGGATCACTACGGGAAAAGTGGATATGACTTTTTCTTGATCTTTTATTCTGGATTTTTGTATAATTATGCTACGCGTGGGCCATGCCGGATGGAATTCATGGATATATAAAATGCAGCACATTGTTTCCGGGAGAAAGGACGGGTGGATGAGGGGGAGTTGGAAAATTTGGATGTCCCGGATGAGCCGGTGATTGGAGCAAACAAAGTGGTCGCCGTCTGCATCGCACCGCTCAAGCATCTACATCATCTCAACGAGGCTGAAATGCTAATTTGCACCGGTTTCCTTTTCCTATGGTTTTTATCCCTACCGCCCTTTTCTTTATACCCCAACATTGTACCAGACTACACTTATCTAACATTGTGTATGAATATGTTTTAAGAAAGGGTTCAATGGGATCTCATACTCGATGCCTTCCCTAACCCTACCCTCACCCTCCATGACCCCCTCCCTCCTCCTCCTCCATCCCCCTCAACGACGATCACTAGTCTTCCCCCAAAGTACGACTACCACCAGGCCTTGCCCCTCCACCCCTTTTGTCCTCGTTTCTCCCAAAGCCTTCCTGGCGCGAGATCTGTGGGGCACCCACAGCCAATGTGCCCCTGTCGTGACGAATGGCCTACACCCTCCCTACCGTAGTCAACGGCGAGGAAGTAGCCTTCGTCACCGAGGAGGATGTCGCTTTGCTAGATAAGATTTGGGAGAAGACCCTCGTCTTCTACGTCTTGGGAAAGAGACCATACAGGAAGATGCTTGCTGCGTTTGTCGAGAAGGTCTGGAAAACTAAGGGGGAGTACAAGTTGTTCCCCCGCCCCAACGGATTCTACTACTTACAGCTCTCTTCTGAAGCGGATTGCCAACGCATTCTTGCTGGGGGTCCCTGGCTCTTCCAGGGACGTTTTATGGTTCTCAGGCGGTGGGAGGCGGGATCGTGCCTAGAACGCGGTCTTCTATCGGAAATCCTGCTCTTGGTGCACTTCCATGGCTTAAGCTTGGGCCACTCCTCAGTGGAGATCTTCAATAAGCTCGTTAGCCTCCTGGGTACGCCTCTCTGCATAGACGCTCCTACGGCTTCGGGTCAAAACGATGGCTATGCCAGGTGTTGTATCTCCATCCATGCATCGAATATTATACCAAAGGCCATCCCCCTCCTCTTCTTCTCGGGGCAACGACATATGATAGAGGTGGAATTAGAGTGGAAACCCCCTCCTTGTAGCGGATGTGCATCCTTCGTCCACTACCCTAACAACTGCCCCTCCACCCTAAACGACCCAAATACCCCACGGGCTTGTGGCCCCATAAGCTCGGATGCTGATTCCTGCCCCGACACGGGGGCTCCCTTATCAGACAAGGACAGGGATCCTTCAATGACTTGGCTCCACCAGCCCTCAGTATCGGCTCCAACCCATGGCTCCTCGAGGCTTCTGGCACCGGTGCAATGCGCCGATGAAGGAACATCTACAGGCTGCAACCCCCCAACTTCGCTCAAGCCCCTCCACCGTGGAGCGCCAGGACCGCTCACAGCCTAGGACCCAGAAGCGCATCTCCTCCCTGGGTAATCCCATCCCCTCCTTCCCTTTTGGACCCAGGGGTCTGCTGCAATGGAAGCTAGCATCCAATAGAAAGCCACCGGTCCGTCCCGTAGGGGGAAATGGGGACCTCGTCCCGGACATGAACAACACATCTGCAAAAGCATTAGACGACCGTGCTCTACCCCAGCAACCCGTGAGCTATGCACAACATGACAGCTCTATCCCAGACATAATCACGGTAGAAAACCCAGCTTGGACCGCCGCCGCCCATAAAAAAAGGGGGTGCCAAGGGCACCTAGAAGAACTGCGTACTTCAGGCACCCCTGCAAGCAACCTAATGCTGGTTGCAGTATGAAACACCAGGGGGCTCAACAAGCTCCGGAAGCTCAGAAAGCTGTTAAACAATGGAAGCGGAAATAATTGATCTTCTGGAAACCAAGATCCGACCAGAAAATCGGCAAAAGTTTGCAAAGTTGCTCCCAAAGAGATGGTCCTCCATTCATAACAACACCCCAATGGAAGAATATATCTTCTCTGGAACTCCAGTTGCTGGACCTGCACTCCGATGGGTCTCACCCCACAAGTGATCACCATGTCGTGCTCCATCCATGGAGGTTTTACTTTCAATATCTCAGTTGTCTATAGCGAGAACTGCCCAACGCTTCGTACGAAGCTTTGAGATCAACTATCACGTAACTGCACCAACACTGAAGTCCCATGTCTGGTGCTTGGCAATTGCAACGTCGTGCGTTTTGCGTCGGAAAAGAGGGGTGGGCGCTCCGCCCCCCCCCCCCCCCCCCTCTTCCCCGGTAAACCGATGGAAGAATTCAACTGATGCATTGACGAATGCAGCCTCTCTGACATGGAGTCGATTGGTAATGCATGGTCCTGGTCTAATTCCTCTGTTGGTCCATCAAGAATCGTAGTTCGACTCGATCGTGCCTTGGTTAAGTCATCCCGGATATCCATCTTCCACTAGGCTAAACTGACCTATTCCCCCCTACACTCGAGCGACCACCACTTGCTCAGCATGGAGCTTTTCTGTGATGTCAAACGTCCCAAACCTTTCAGCTTATTTCGTTGAACCAATCAACATTCATTAAGGGGTGCTCAATCAGTGACAACATTCTCCTAGCTCATGACATTATGCATGGATTTGACCGACAGTTGAGCATCAATAAGGCTTGCCTCAAGATTGACCTTTCCAAAGCGTTTGACTTCATTGAGCACTCGTTCATTCTTGATTCGTTGAGAGCCATGGGATTCTGCAATAAGTGGATCAAATGGACAGAATGATGCATTACCACTGCTTCCTTCTCGGTAATGGTGAATGGCTCACCACATGGTCTTTTCAAAGGGACGTGTGGGTTGAGGCAAGGAGACATGTTCAACCCTCTTCTTTTCACTCTGGGAACGGAACCCCTCTTGTGTTTGCTGGACAGCGCAACGGCTGCTGGCCATCTTAGGCCCTTGGGTAGAGGGCGCACCACTTCCCCAACTCACCTCATATATGCTGATGATCTCCTCTTTTTTTGAAAGGGCAATCTCCATTCACTCCTGACGATAAAAGACGTCCTTGAATCCTTCCACGATACCTCTGGGCTGAAACTTAATGCTAGGAAGACCAATGTCATCCGCCCCAAGTGCTATCATGATGACTTTACCATCACTCTTAAGCTTGGCATTCTGAGGCATTCGCTGTCAACTACCTACTTGGGGTTGCCTCTGGGTTCTTCTAACGGGAGAAGAAAAGACTACAGGAACCTGGAGGATAGAATGAGGGCCTTACGTGAGGGATGGAAGGCAAAGGTCCTCTCACTCACCGGCCGGATCCAACTTCTGAACTCTGTTCATCCTGGGCATCAACCTTTATTGTATCGCAGGCACTCTTATCCCCCTTTGCGTCGGACAGTCGATTGATAAACTTTGCACGGACTTTCTTTGGGGGCGTGCAAGGCACGATGTCGCTTGGGGGATTGTCTGCCTCCCTGGCTCTCACCTCTCTCTGTGCATCAATGGTGGCCTCCTCTACGTGGAGGTTGATATCCTCTGACCTTTCCATTTGGGCAATTTATATGTGACAAAAATACATGCATACTCGTACATTCTAGGAACTCCAATATTCTAGTTCGGACAACAGAATTTGGAGGGCTATCCTTATGAATTGGGAGGCCCTTCGTAGGGCAATCAGCGGAGAGGTGCCACCTTACAGGTGGACCCACTCCCCCAGGGGCTCCTCCTTCTCAGACGCCTACCATCTCTTGCGCCCTCTGGCCGAACCGCAACCTTACGCCAACATTGTTTGGGCGAAAGGAACAATGCTAAAATTCTCTTGCACGCTTTACAGAACGATACTGCAATGCCTCCCCACCACAGATAGACTCGCATCCTGGGGAGTCTGCGAGCCTACTTCCTGCTACCTCTACTCTAACGACCTGGAAAATCATGCCAACCTGCTCTTCAGCTCCCCCCTGGCCTCATCCCTCTGGACTGGAGCTTGCGCTACCATCGGCTTGCCTGCGCCTCCAGCCCTTTCGTTGCTAGACACAATCTCATGGATATCAGCAACTCCGGACCCAGTTTGCCCAATTTCCTGGGCTCGCTCCTGGAAATGGTGGTGTTGTTCATTTGCAATGAAAGGAACAAAAGATGGACAACGAGATGCTCTAGCCAACCCGGAGATATCCTGCACAATATTATCAGTAATGCAAGGGTATTATGGGCCGCGAGAATCATGAGTTTGGAATATCCTAAGTTTTTGTGACCCTTGGGATACATTTGATCCATCCCCACCCAATACCGACATTGGTATTTGATGTTATTTTTTGGAACTTATGAGGCTAATTGAGCCTTCTATATACCTTTTGGTTTTCAAAATATATTGTTGTTTACTTACCAAAGAAAAGGTTCAATGGGGTTGTCCCCTTGGATGCTCTTCATTTTTCTGATTTTTTATTTTTTTTCAAAAATAAAGTCATGCAATATATCTCTATAATATGTCATTCTAATTTTATCAGATGCAAAGACAACTATGCCCTTTATCTAGAATAGATCGATTTCAACAATTCTAACATCGTTAAATTTTACATGTTCTTGATGGAAGGCATATGAGTCTCTGTTTCTGATGAAATTAGAATGACATATTAAAAGGATATAATGATGAAAATACATATCTTTATTTTTGAAAAAAAAACGTCGGAAAATTAGATGAAGTTGTTGACATTATAGGGAGCATCTCCATTTTTTCCTTTAAGAAATAATGAAGTTATTGACAATTTTAATCATCAAGCATTATATGTATCCCGAATGATATCCTTACGTTTACAAACGTATGTATGTATAAAGATAAAACATGACCACCTTCGCTACTGGAAGAAGGGAGCCTACACCCGGGGGTGTAGGTAACTACCTACACTCGACTCTCTTTTTTATTATTTTTGATTTTTTTTGAAATGAAACTTTGGGGAATTAGATCACTATATATCATCATGGTATCCTTCAAAATTCAACTTAATTCGAGACTCCTATCATCTCCATCAAGACTACAAATTTTAAAGGTTTCATAATTACTGAAATTGACCACTTCTAGATGAACGTATTAGGAATGTTTAATTTGCATGAAACTTGAAACATATATTCCTCTTAATATACTAAGCAAATCCTCCTAACTTTTCCTTCAAAACAATCCAAAAATAATGAAAAATAGATCGGGTATATGTAGTTACGTACACCCCGGGATGTAGGTTCCCAGCTACCATACGATAATATATCTACATATTTTTATATCTATATACGAATATAAATATATAACATGACTGTCTTCACCACCTTATATATCTTTATAATTTTGTATCAATAATAACTAAAGAGAACAAGGAAGCTGTTCTGTGTAACAGCCAAGTTGGCGCAGTTTCCCCCAATTTTTTTTATTTTTTTCAATTTTTTTCATGTATATTCATCTATATATCCCTCCTACATATCATTCAAATTTCATGAGAAACAGAGACTCCTAAGCCCTCCATCTAGAACAAGTAATTTTAACGGTCTGAATTTTGCTATAATCGACCTATTCTAGATGGAGGGCTTAAGAGTCTTTATTTCTCACGAAATTTGATTGACATGTAGGAGGGATATATAGATGAATATACATGAAAAAAAATTGAAAAAAAAATAAAAAAAATGGGAAAATTGCTTCGTGTAACAGCCAACTTGACCGTTACACAGAACAGCCTCCCCGGTCTCATAACTAAATGTCTACGAAAAAATTAATGTGACCACATTTCTATATATTTCCAGAAAAATGACAATATTTTCATATACGTACCTATATTTAAAAAAACATATTTTTATCTATATCTTAGAAAAAGTAAAAATGATCATATCCATTATTATTATCTATCTATAACATATCTTAAAGAGCCTCAAGAGAATAATTTTATGCACGTAAATTCTGATTTTGCACATCTGAACCCCTTTTCCATTCCAATTTTACCCTCAACTTCATAAAGATCCGCTCATATCCCCTGTAAGTATCGCGTTGCCGACCACCGCTGGCCCACCTCCGCCATCCACGTTGTCGACCTGGACGCCCCCTCCCTCTAGGCCTCTTCTGGTTGGTCCCCCTTCAAGGAGTTCCTCTGCTGCTGCCGCCCCGCCTCCTCACTATTTTATTATTTATTCAATCCCTAGGTCACCGCCCTCGGCTCCTGCCACCCCGCAGACCTTTGCTCCGCCTCTTGCCCTTCCCCTCCTCATCCACCTTAGTCTCCCTTCTTGAGCTCCACCTCCCTCTCCGCCACGGCGGTGGTGCTCCCCGTGGTCCCACGCTCGGATCGCAGGTGAATGCCATTGGGAGGCCCTGTGGCGTGCACGCGGAGCGCCAACCAACAATCATGCTTACCTCAGAACATACCCAAGGGCCATGAGAATATTATACATGAGAAAATTTCTACCAACCTATTTTGTCTGACTTCTTTACAGGCAGGAAATTAGTTTCTTTTTTCATGGTATATGAAACTCAGCTCTTATTTAGGATCCTTATTAGAAGTAAAACCAAAACCTTTCATAAGATCCTTAATTTCTAGGAGAGTCATGTTTGAAAATTATATATCATGTGATACAAAATTCTAGGTCACCCATCTCCATTAGATGCAAACCCGAGAAGCTAAACCAAGCAACACCTAATTCTAGGGTCCCATTTATTATAATTCAGACTTCCAGGTCATCTAAATCAGCCTGCATCTAAGTTCACCTAAATCCCTGCAAATGTGTAATTAATAACAATAGGAGTCTTTTTAAGTATGCTGATGCTGAATAAAAAAAGATTTACTTTTGTTGACCATACATAATAATTCTATTACACTACTGAATGTACTATGAGGGCTCCGATATAGTTATGCGACTCTTATGTTTGCCCTCTGTAAGTAGAGAATGGGTGGAACAAAAATCACCTTCTGAAAACAGAGGAAAGAATCATTTCATTGTATAAACCCTTCAAGAAATGCACCGAAGTAGTCAAAAATCCAGTGAATTATTTCACTGCTAATTCCGATGACCATACTCAAAACTCTTCGCAGGAAAAATATGCAGTTTATCTATTCCCAAATGTTTGAAATAGAATACAATAAAATAGAAGAGAAAAGCATCTAAACATCTTAACATGATGGTAATTAGTTGTCCCTTGCAATTCAGTATCTATAAAACAAAACCAACTGTTGAAGAATTCTTAAAAACTTGTCTTGATGTCATCGAAGCTTCTCAGAGGCCATCAGTGTTTGGACAATGGGCTACTGATAATCTAAGCCAATGCAAGTATTACTGATTTATGAGATAATTGTAGAGAAAATTTGTTGCTTTTTCCAGTCCAATTGACAGCTTTGCTTTTACCATGTGATAGGAGATCAGTTACACTGGCAATTCTTCAGACATCTTGGATGCAACATAATCATTTTTGTGCTCACATTTGGGATGATGCTTGTAGCATTGTCATCCGTCCAATAGATGGATTTTTATAGTGGAAACATACACAGATAATGATTTTTCCTGGTGGAAACATATACTGATACAGATATCTCTGCCTATTATGTGTTCTCATGCCATCAGTATGTTAACATTTTTACTCTACGAATAACATTGATATAAATCACATCAGAAAAAATCTATTTTTTATTTACTATTGTTTCTCTTGAGTATGTTCTTTTTAGCTATGCCGTTGAAATCAATTGATTTAACATCGTTGACCTATTATTTTTTCCTAATGCATATGTGGCCCTTAATTATTTTTCAAAGATGACATTCTTGATAAGTTAACTAGCATAGTATGGATTCAACCGGATATAAACATATTCATATTCGTCTGTTATCGAATTAGTTAGTTTTAAAAGAATGTGAATGATTTTTTTATGTTTCGTTGCAACATATATGAACAACACTATGAATTTTTTTTTGTTTGCATATATGGATATGAGTACAGACAGATATATTCATATATGGTTGAATCCTTACATATATGGCATTCCTATATTGAGGGAAAAAAAAGCAAGGTGGCATATAGATCACGAAAGAATGATATGGATATCACAAATATGGACGATATGTGGTTTCAATATAATGACATCCTCATCCATATTAAATTCTTATTTGAATTATATAAGTTTTTGTAGACACAACTTTGCCATTATAACCTTAACAAAAAATAAAGTGCATGTATATGTTCCACTTAGAGAGATGAGGATAAATGCATGTAAAATAATAATATAATCATTATTGATTAAAAGAATTAGATGGTTGTCTTGCTTATTAGTAGTTGCCCATTTAATCATAAAAGCGCATCAGCTACATATACACTTCTTGGTTAACCATAACTGCACATCTATTTTCTTGGCATATGTATACTTATATATGACGAAGAATATTTATATTTAGTTATAATTTATGTCTTAGATGATACAATTGTAGCTTTAATTACAACCGCTAAGGTATAAGGTCAGTAGATTTATTTACTAGATATATATATACTTTTAAGATAATGAAAGCACATAAAACTTGCTTTCCCTGCAGCACACGGGCTCCATATTAGGAGTATGCACCCAGGTGCATGTAATTCTACATGCATCCGGCCTATAACTCCCATATTTTTTTACTTTTCCGAAAAATACAACTATGTATATTCATCTATATATCCCTCCTATATGTCATTCCAATTTCATCAGAAACAAAGACCCCTACGTCATCCATCCAGAACAGGTTGATTACAGCAGTTCTAAGACCGTTAAAATAATGTGTTCTGGATGGAGGACGTAGGGATCTATGTTTCTGATGAAATTGAAATGACATATAGGAGGTATATATAGATGAATATACATGATGGTATTTTTCGAAAAAGTAAAAAAATGTGGGAGTTATAGTCCCGGGTGAATGTAGAATTACATGCACCTGGGTGCATACTCCCTATCCTCATATATATATATATATATATATATATATAGAGAGAGAGAGAGAGAGAGAGGTAAATGGGGCTGCCCCCAGGGAGTAGCCAATTGGCTACTCCCACCTCTATTTTTCCCTCATTTTTTAATTTTTTTGGAAAATAAAAATTTGTATATTCATCATTATATCCCTCTCACATCCTATTAAAATTTCGTCAGAAACAGAGACTCCTACGGCCTCCATCCAAACATGGTCGTTTTAAAAAATCTTGCGACCGTTAAAATGACGTCTGGATAGAGGGCTTAGGAGTCTCTGTTTCTAACGGAATTTTAATAAAATGTGAGAGAGATATAATGATGAATATACAAATTTTTATTTTCCAAAAAAATAAAAAAAATGAGAGAAAAATAGGGGTGGGAGTAGCCAAGTTGGCTACTCCCTGGGGGCAGCTCCATTTTACCCGTATATATATATATATAGGGAATAATGGGGCTGCCCCCTTGGGGCAGCCAATTAGCAGCCCCCAGCATCTTGCAGCCGTTGGATGTCATCAACGGTGGAAGTTCTTTTGTTTTTTATTTTCGGAACCGGTCACATCCCTTCCTCCTCCCCCATTTACACGTCCCTTCCTCTTCTCCGAGAAACCCAAAACACATTTCCGACGATCCTTCAACCCGTCTACGCCATTATGGAGCTTCCTGCCACAAGTAGATTCCCTCGATCGGCCATCGGGGCAACACCACTACCGGATGCTTTGTCAGTTCCATTGTAAGCATTCCACACCCCGTGTGTTCTCCTGAGAGATTTCGATAGTGGAGTAATTAAATAAGTTTCTGTTTCAGATGTTTTTTTTTGCGAAACGCCTCGCAATGTTTCAAGGAGAAAGACATGGCATGCAACGCAACACTGATTAGCAGCTTTTCTAAAGGGACCGTGGAATGCATCACCTCTTCCATTTTGCAGAGAGAGAAATCAGCAACAAGAGTGCAGGTCAGCCATGTTGGCTGCCTCAAGGAGGCAGCCCCATTAAATCCTATATATATATATATATATATATATATATATATATATGGGTAAAATGGGGCTGCCCTTATGGGGGGAGCTAACTTGGCTCTCCTCGTGATATTCCGCCAGCTTTTTTATTTTTTTTTAAAAAAAATTCTTCCGTGAATTTTCATCAATATATACTTATATTATGTCATTCAAATTTCGCGCGAAACAGAGACTCCTACGACCTCCATCCGGAAGGGTCGTTTTTAGCAATTCTGTTACCGTTAAAAAATACATGTCCGGATGGAGGTCGTAGGAGTCTCTGTTTCGCACGAGATTTGAATGACATAATATAGGGATATATTGATGAAAATCCACGGAAGAAATTTTCAAAAAAAAGTAAAAAAAGCGGGTGAAATGTCGCGGGGGGAGCTAAGTTAGCTCCCCCAAGGGGCACCCCTCGTCCCGTTTCGGCCGGTTTTTTTATTTTTTTTGAAAATTTCTTTTCGTGGATTTTCATCAATATATCCCTATATTATGCCATTAAAATTTCGTGTGAAACAAAGACTCCTAAGGCGTCCATCCGGACCCAGTCGTTTTTAGCAATTCTGTTACCGTTAAAAAATGCATGTCTCGATGAAGGCCGTAGGAGTCTCTGTTTCATACGAAATTTTAATGACATAATATAGGGATATAGTGATGAAAGTCCACGGAAGAAATTTTCAAAAAAAATAAAAAAATCAGGCGAAATGTGGCAGGAGGCCAAGTTAGCTCCCCCCTAGGAGCAGCCCCATTAAACCCATATATATATATATATATGGGTTAAATGGGGCTGCCCCCCTGGGGAGAGCTAACTTGGCTCCCCTCGCGCTATTTCGTCCGGTTTTTTTATTTATTTTTTAAAAATTTCTTCCGTAGACTTTTATCACTATATCCCTATATAATGCTATTAAAATTTCGTGCGAAACAGAGACTCCTACGACCTCCATCCAGACAGTCATTTTTTTACGGTAACAGAATTGCTAAAAACGACCCTTCTGGATAGAGGTCGTAGGAGTCTCTGTTTCATACGAAATTTTAATAGCATAATATAGGGATATATTGATGAAAATCTACGGAAAAAATTTCGAAAAAAAATAAAAAAAGGGGTGAAATAGCACGGGGGGGGGGGGGGGCAAGTTAGCTCCCCCTATGTGGGCAGCCCCATTTTACCCTATATATATATGTATATATATATATATATATGAGAAAAGAGAGTATGCACCCTCGTGCAGAGAGAGAGAGAGAGAGAGAGAGAGAGCTGGGAGCCTACACCCCAAGGGTGTTGGTAAGGCCTTTTGTCATGATTTTTGAGTTTTTTTGAAGGAAAATTCAAGGGGATTTTCTTAATATATTGAGGGGAATATGTGTTTCGAGTTTCATGCAAAACAAACATTTCTAACACAATCATCTAGAAGATGTCAATTTCAGTAATTCTGAGACCATTAAAATTTGATAGTCTTGATGAAGATAATAAGAGTCTCGAATTAAGTTGAATTTTGAATGACATCATGATGATATATAGTGATCTAATTCACCCAAGGTTTCATTTCAAAAAAAATAAAATATCTATGAAAAATGAGCCGGGTGTAGGCTCTTTTTCCCATATATATATATATATATAAAGAGCTTCAAGTCCATTAGTTACCTTTGCAAAAATTCCATTTATATCCTTTCACCACTTTGACATTCCCATGTCTCTATCTATCATCCCACTTTTGCCCTTGGCCTTTTCAAAGAATCCCATCCGTGCCTCCTCTCCCACAACGCCGCTTCCTGTCTAGGGCTCCCATCAGTATTGCCTTCCACTCCGGCGAAAGACATCAACCCGGTTCTCAAGGGCCTTTCTCCCTACGAAAATGGTGCGCTCTCTCTCTCTCGATTGATTAATGGATCAATTTCGACCTTACACGCAGTTGTAGATCAGTCTTCATCGTCATTGCTGGGATCAAACCGCATCAGTTGCACAAGTATCATCATCGATGTCATCTGGCTGGAGATCTAGAGCATCACGTGCTCTCGAACCAGCATCTGAAGACCATGGAATCGCCAAAGATCGAAACCTAGTACCTAAGACGAAGAGCAACGAAACAATTGGATCAAGTGGTGGTCTCTCCACTCCATTCTGTCCACCAGCCCCCTCACCTCATGGGATCTCAGCGTCAGGAGTCTCTCTCTATGCTTTCAGCTATGTCAGCTCAGCTCGGGTGTCATTCATCAATCTACCCTAATCCCTTATCTGGTTTGCATCGACTCAAGCGATGCAAGGAGACCACTGTTGATTGTTGCCTGATCGAATACTACTGAGGTAGTCTGCGGCTGCTGTGATCCTTTTCCAACCATGTTGTCTGGAAATGAGAAAGAATTCAGATCAGGTTCTACCAGGTTGACGTGCAACTACGGATGTAGAGAAGGATTCTCTCGAACCGAAGGTGGTGATGATAAAGAAGGAGAAGAAGATGGAGGTGGGAGAAGAGCTTCCGGGGTCGGAGTCACGCCTGGAAGAGGAAACACGATGAGACTTCAGTTTTGGAAGAGGGACATCCCGAACCGATCTAGATGAATAGGCAGGTGTGCGAGAGAGAGGATAAGCCATAGTCGACCGAAGCGGTTGTTTACTGATGAACCGAAAATGACCAAGACCTGGGTGAAGGTATAAGAACAAGGATCGTTGCGACCCGGATCTTGAGACTCGGTCAATCAAGAAAATCGAACCACCAAATAATAAAGCAATCAATGAAATCAAGCAACGGTCCTCGCTATTTATTTAACCTGGTATAGCGAACAGGGTCGGACACAAGGAGCACGAATTGGCCGAGACGGCCTACGAAGTAGTCAAAAATGAAAACAAAATAAAATAAATGTTTTTGGTGGATTTTTTAATCTTTTTAAATTTTTTTTGTATTTTTAATAATAAAGGAAATATAAAAACAAAGTAAAAAGCTCACAAACAACTATTTATAAAACACACCAAATAAAGTCAAAAAAATCAAATAAAACTATTTTTGTATTTTTTTTATTTTTAAGTGTTTTTGATAATTTGTTGAGAATTTTATAATTTTTAGTTTATTTTATAAAAATCGAGAAAGGGAAAAACAATGAGTAAATGTGCAGTCAGACATGAAAGGCTAATTAAAAATATCTAGTTAGCCTCTAAAAATCTGGATATAATTTTTATGAAACTAGATATAAAAACTAAGCTACAGAAAAAGAGTTTATATTTTTTGATTTTTATAGAATTTTTAATGATTTTTATAATTTTTTAGTATTTTTTAATTTTGTAAAACTTGGACAGAAACTCAAAAATAACAAAACAAACAAACACTAATTTTTTTAGAATTTTTAGAAAGGTTTTTGTATTTTTAATTGATTTTCTATTTTAGACAGCAGCAAAAATGATGGTTTTTTATTTTTTAAAAATAATAAAAAGCAACAAAAATATCCCAAAAATTTAGTGAAATTTTTACACAATGGCAAGAGTCGGTGTCCAAATTTCACTGGATTTGGTTTGATTTGATATTTTATTCAATAAAAACAAAAGCTACATCAAGCAAGGACCTGAGTGCAAAGAAACTTAGTTTAGGGGCCAAACAGTAACACGCCTAAAAAGCCGAGGGGCCCTTTTGCAAAAGTCCCACTACAACACGCGCAACACACGTGATCAGCAAACATAGGGGTATTTTTGTAATTCCTATTTACAAAATATCAAACAGTAACACCCCACAAGTTCAGGATGAAAAATGCAAAAAGTCCACTAACTCACGTGTCGAGGCATGTGTTCCATACACACAGGGACTAAAACGCAAATAAAGTAAACACAGGATCCAAGATGCAAATATTCCAAAATAAAAATAACTACTAAAAATATTTACAGGACTAAACGGAAATATAAAAACTAAGGAGGGCCTAAGTGCGAATTACCCTCATTATTAATGATCCACGGATGAGGTGGCGCCACGTGGACGATCGGACGGTGTAGAACTGATGACGCCCCTTCGCTTGATCAATGCTCCAGATGCAACCCTCAGATGATCGAACGGCTGGAAACTCTCCGCAGGTGGACGGCTACGATCAGAATTGGCGGATGGGGTTGATCGGACGATGGAGGAGGATCCTCTAAGAACAACTCGCCGGCGAGCTTCGCCGGCCCAATACACGCGCTGAAGACCTCCTCCGGTGCTGCTCTGAGAGGGGAAATGACGCTCGACGTCGTCCGCAGCTAATGGCATGCTCAGATAGGGCTGAAGACGTCGGAGATGCTCCAGCGACGATGAAGGCTTGGAGCTCCTGTGCCTAAACTGTTGGGCCCCCAGATGGGGTCCTTCCTCGATAAGACTTGCATAGAACGAAATCTAGGTTGAGGGCAAAGTGCCTCGACCCGGTGAAGGGCGGAATGGGCGTGTGTAGGAGGCGGGTCGACGCCCTCCGGCGAGGCAACGGTGGAGGAGGAAAGAGATCCTGCTCCAGGGCGAGTCAGGGTGAATGGAAGGGTGGAGAAGGTAGAGCGAAGTCCGGTGAAGGTGATGGAGTGGTCGGAGGGGCAGATGGATGATCGGAGATGGTGGGCGACGACGGCGGAGCTAAATGAACAGAAATCGAAAAATTGAAATCTAACCTAACCTACGAGATATCTAAGCTACCTGGTGGAGGAGGATGTCTGTGATGAAGGTCAGGGACCTCCGGGTGTCGTTGCCTCGATGGATCGATGGTCCAGAGGCTCGGGCTCACCTTGCGGTGGAGCACGACGGTGAAAGTCGCCGGATCAGTGGCTCCCGGCGCTCGCGTCCTCCCTGCGACTCGTCCTCACGCTGCTGTCACTCAGGCAAAGATGAGGTGCTCATCAGCGGTGAGGGGGATGGCCAAAGATGCGTGAAATGGTGCGGCGGAGGAGGGATATATATGGGTAGAGATTCGGTAGAAATGGAGTCGGGTAGGCAAATGTGGCGCACGGATCCCTAGGAAGATCCCCGGGCGTGGATCCTGGATCTATCGTGAATAATCGGGGCCCGGGGTTTGGATGGATGGAGGTCGGATCGTGTCTCGAAAAATGGGAGAAGATCAGGTCGGTGATAGGGTCTGCAAAGAAGAGGTCAGTGGGGGAGAGTTGACCGGGGGTCAACAATCCCCGTGGACCAATCAGAATCCAGGAATTATTAAATAATTGTAAATTCATTTAAAAATAATAAATGATTTTTTTGAAAATATTTCAATATGAAATATATTTATTTATTTTCAAAGAATTTTTTAGTGATTTTATTTATTTTTTTTTGAAAAATAAATTATGTATTTACAATATATTATTATATACAGGTATATTTACCTATGTATTTTTGAATTTTATTCTTATTATTTTATTTATGTACATTTATTCCCATTTAATATTTTATTTATTTACATCATAAATTATGGAATATAAAATGATTTTTATTGGATTTTAATTAAGTATTTACAAGGGTAAAATAAATACTTCTTTTATTTATATATACATGGTATATATACACTGATGAGAGAGAATTTTATTTATTTTTATTTTTATTTTTATTTTTCCATTTTTATTTTATTTTTATAAATATATACAAAATAATAAAAACACTATTTTTATTTTTATTTTATTTTAATAAAATAAAATATGTACATGAAAGAGCATTTTATTGAGAATGGCCATATCCCTCTCTACTTGGATTCTTTTGCGGTCAGGCCAATGCTTGGCCTCTCTTTGGTTCGGGTCACTCGATATTTATTCTAAATATCTCCTTCTTTTTCTTTGTCTCTTTATTCTTTTATTTTTGCACAAAAACATGCTAAGTATTAATATTTACACAATGCATGTATTTTGCTAAATTATTCTATTTACAGGTATCTACATGGTGTTTTACAAAGGTTTTGTGGCTTAAATAAAAGAATAAAGAGTGATGAATGGGGATTCATCACCCCCCTATACTTAACTTTGCTAGTCCCTTAGCAAACACTTATTTGAAAAAGAAGTGAAAATGAAAATAAAGAGAAAAAGAAGGGGAGAATGAATGAATCAATGATGAATATTAAACTTGCCTTCATTAAATTGAAGTATGGAGCTCGGTCAGATCTTTGGATTATTAATGTGTCGGAACCTTGTTTGGACTTAGGTTTAATACTTAACAGCCTCTAAGTTCCACTAATCTATAGTCAAGACTCCTCAATAATCCAAATCAGAACAAGTCTACATACACAAACCCTGAAGACCATGAATCTTTCCTTGTACAGTGTAAGTGAGGTATAGCTCTCCACCTCAGAAGTAGCAAAATGACAACCCTTCCAACAAGGTAACTCTATGACCCTAGTCTGGCCACTCTTTCCTCGAGCGAGGTATTCCCTTCTAAGTTCAAGTTCAACCGGCTCAAGAAGTGGGGGAAGAAGAGAATGGACCATGGCCAGTGTAGCCATGTATCCCTGGGAGCTCAACCAGTGTAGCTAAGTCTCCCTGTTGCAAGCTTCATAAGATGGAACATGAGTCTCAAGCTTTGCTTATTGCACTATATACACTCCGGTGGGATTATCATTTTCTATCAGACCCACCATTTTTTTGGAGTTCTTTTCTTTTTGCATTTTTTTTCGATGTGCATCTGTACAACATATCTACAAAGTGCAGCATATATACATAAGGAGTTTTTCCTCTTGAGCCAATAGACTATCCCTCTTTTGAAGCATTATTAATCCCCACAACTCTTGTCGTTAGACCTCATGGCAACCAGACCAAGTTGAGATGCACTTCCTTCACTATAGAAGAAGAGAGGTTCCGCCTAGAAGTACTACCCTCATATTCTACCCCAAGTCAAGAAAGACTGCCTCCTTACCACCTCATCTGTAGAGAGCTCGGTATAAAGTGCGGGTCCAAGTAAAGCTATTGTCTATATGATTCATGTGTGTGTTGTTAAGTGCTCTACTTAGGCTCATCGAGATGACATATGATCATAGCCTAATGGACTCAAAGAATTAAGTCACTATGGACCTGAAAAGTCTCAACCCTAAGCCCTATAAAGTTCCTCTTATAATTAGGTAGATTAAGATCTTAACCAAGCTCCATTTTTCAATTTAATTCTAGGCTAGTTTAAATGTCAACTATGATCCAGGAAAAACTATACAAGTATTTACAAAGATGCTATTTACAAATTATTTACACATGTGCAAAATTTTTTGAAAAATATTTTGAAAACATGGATGTATGCATGAATGCAAGTTTTGCAAAATATGTATACAAATTTACACAAGTTTTTTGCAAACTTTTGATTTTCAAAACATTTTACAAAAAAATTGCACTATATACATAATTTTTATATCAAAATATTTACAAGCTATTTACACAAAAAAATTTTACAATCATTTTTACAAAAATAATTTGTACAACTAGCTATGTATGTGCAATAAAAGAATTTTATTTACAAGGAAAATTTTTAATTTTTATGGATTTTTGGGTTTTAGCCATTTTTATTTATTAACACACTCACACAAAGTATGAGTTATGGCTAAAGTATATATGGAATATATACACACCCCCTATACTTAGCTCGAACGATGTCCTCAGAGTCAAGAGCGATGAAGAAGACATAACTTGTGCTTAGTATAGGGAAGTGAAAAGGAAGGCTATATACAAAGGAGAATGAAAGAATAGAAATGCAAGAGGATCTCGGTGTTTTCCCCTACACTTAGGATCAAATAATCCTAAGTATAGCAGGCTGTATACAAAGGGAAATACGAGTGAGAATGTACAGGGTCTACCTCCCCTATACTTAGGGTAAAATATCCCTAAGTATAGGCAACAAAACAGAGGTAGAAAAACACGAAGAAAATAAGTATATACAAGATGGAAGGACATCACTCCCCCTATACTTAAGGTGAAGAATCCTTAAGTATAGGCAACAATAGAAGTGATGAAATGGGACGAAAGGAACACTCGGTGTTTCCACCCCCCCATACTTAGGATGAGATATATCCTTAGTATAGCAAAGATAATCCTATACGAGACCTGGGGTGAAAATAAAAACAGAAGAAAGAACGATCAAACCAAGACGAAACACATATATACAAAAGGGTACAATGTTGAGGTGCCTCTCAACAAGCGCTAGATTTTACACTCCTAGCTGGGCGCAAGGGTTAGGACAAAGCTGTATCAAGGTTCAGGACGGCATCTGTAAGGCGAATGTCGTATTGTCGTCGCAGTCTTGGTATGAGAGCAACGACAAAATCAACAGTGTAAAGATGTCACCTAGGTATACAATCAGGCGGGTGTCTGCTACCGGCCAAGGGTATGGGAAGAGGTGATCAGGATCCGGTAGCACAAAAGAAATTGCCGGCTCAGGATCAGACTGGAGTGGAAGTGTAGAGCCGAAGAAATCAAACGTGGAGAAGAATGGATCAGTCATAGAATCCTCCACGCCAATCAGTGTCTCAAAAAGGTGTGGACAGTCAAGATTAGGAGACTCTCTAAGAAAACTGATATCCGATGCATATAATGGAGACAAATCAGACAGAGCATCGAATATCTCAAGGATCGGCTCATCCTCGCGAGGGTCGTCGAGGTGAGATGACTCAGAATCAGAGGGATCGGAAGACTCGATTTTGTGATCTGCTAGATCGGATACACTCTCAGAAGGTGAAACAAATACTCATCGTGTGTGGCATTCTCCCACAGATAACCCTCGGGGAGAAATGCAAGATCAGAGGTGAGAAATAGAGGATAAGGATCTATCAGGGCATCTGCGATGCTGTCAAGCACCCACTCTGTGCACAAGGCTGCATCATCATCTGAAGTCTGGCTCTCAACAATCTGGAAGCAGGAGAAGGTACCGGTCAACACTGTGGAGGCTGGAAGTGTGGTTGTGGTTGATCCTCGCTATGCGGCAATGCTAGCTGTCATCTGGTCCTCAGCAAGTATATCTCTCTCATCAAAGTGGAGGACAAACGGCTCGAATATGGGACTCTCTATGTCTGGCCTCTCAAAGTGGTATCCCATATCGAGCTCTGGCTGTTGGGTTGAGTCCTGGTAACTGTCTGAATCTGAGAAGTGTCTCTGTAGAAAAGAAGCTGAATCATCCGGGACTGGAATCTGGAATGGCTGGATCGATGGTTGTAGTAGTGGGGGCTCCTCCGTCTCCTGGAGTATCAGAAGATCTGATATCCAAGAATCATCAACTGAAAACTCTGGGGCTGACTCGAACTCTAGCTGGAAGACCAACGGGAACTCAAGTAGTCTCTAGGTCAGATGCTCCACTGTAACGGTCATCTCCTCTGTACTCTGTGTTGCTGTAGAGTCCAAATCCTCGGGTTGGTGTATAGAAACTGTATCCTCATGTCGTGCAATACACCCCACTGGCAGCGCAACGTCCTCATGTGTTGTCCTGATTACAGCATCTCGTGAAGATGGTCTCTGTGAAAGTAACCTCGAGATGGCATCCAGTAGGTCAATGTCGGAACTGCGGTGTGAACCGCCACATGAGGTAATCACCAGTGCTAACTGCTCTGCGGTCATCCCCGCATGGAGATCTCAATAAGGTCTGTTAGTGGAAGTCCGTGGTCGGGAAATCTCCTCAAGAGGTCAAGAAACCTCGACCATGCCTCGTGCAGTGGCTCCTGGGGGTCTACTGAAAACTCTGTGATCAAGGACTGCATCATCTCTGCTCTACGTTGGGGAAAGTATCTCTGTAGAAACTCTCGACGTAGCTCTCCCTACGTAGAGAATTTCCTTCCCAATCGTCGGTGCCATCTCATGGCTCTATCCTGAAGTGTGAATGGGAAGGTCTTCAGCATCATCTCCTCTGCAGTAATATCTGAATAGATCTGTGTCCTACAGAACTCCTCGAACTTGGACAGGTGAAGATAGGGCTCCTCGTGCACCTCCACTGAAAATGTCGGCAGACTCTGAATATGCTCCAAATCCAGAATGAATGGACCTAGTGTAGAAGCTGACTGAGCTCCCTGTCCTATCTGCTTATCCACCATACTAGCATAGGAGACCTCTGATACTCGCATCTGCTCTCTCTGATCACGAACGGAGTGCACTCTCAACTTAGCAATGGCATCATCCGGGCCTCGCATCTGCTCAATCTGATCTCCGCGGACGTCTAGCACAGCATGCCTAGAGGAGGGAAAGGGATGGGAGGGAGGGAGCGGGAGGTTGGTCGGGGATCCGACCTCCCTCGAAGATGGACTGGACTGATGGTCAGAAGATGGAGAAGAAGCCGCAAGAGTCGGCCAGAAGTGAGGGGGATCCATCATCCAGGGATACAAAAGAGGAAGGGAAACTGAAGGGAGGGTGGGTGAGAGAAAGATAGATGAATAGATGGAGAAGATAGATGGGAAGAAGGCAGAAGGGATCTGGAAACACACAAGATGAGAAAGCAAACCCCCCGATTCACCTACTCAAACTAAGCTGAAGACCGTAAGGGATCGGTCAATTATCTTGTCAATTTTATTTAGGTGATCAAGTTAGTCTTTCACAGCGATTACGTGAGCTGATAGGAATCCAATATTCTTAACAGACTGTCTCGAATAAAAGGTCGGTAGTCTGTCAAGAAATTGAATATGGCTCTAGCCTAGGATGCGGGTCACTCTCTCGCTCATCCAAACCAAACAAGGAGAGGGTTACTCTCCCCAAGATAGATTTTTAAATGATGTGTCTTTTAGGTCAAGTGTGATTAGTAGTCCCGATTATATTGTTTTTTCTTTTTTATGTATTTTTCAAAAATCGTCTAACGAATTTTCTGATTTCCTTTTTATTCCTAAATCCAGAAAAGTGGGAGGAGGAAAACAGAAAAGCCGATACGCGACAAAATTAATGATGCATGCACGAGATAGAAGGCGTACCTGGCTCCAGCAGTCTACATGCAATTATGATCCGCGCATAAATATAAACTAACTATATGGATGCAAAGGTGAGAACCGTCCTACACATAAGCTCCTATTATCGTGAAGCACTGATTTTATTTGCCTAAGTCCAAATGTAATCTATAGGAACAGATATTCTTATTAGGGTTGTGGACCTAAGGCTACCTGGCTCAACGAAAATAAAAACCTAAGTCTAGGGGCTCAAGCACAAAAATCCACATGAAATCAAAGAAAAGAAAAGCGACAAAAATAAAACCACAATGGGGTCCCCCGAGCACACCGGTGCTCGGTTAAACAGACCCTGAAAAGTCCACAAGTCTTTGAGAGTCCGGGTACCTGTATTATTACAATAATAAATAGTCTGACTGAAAGGTAAACTATTCGCAGCTAATCTAAGCTATCTACAGCTCCCGCACTCTTGTTTACCTTCTCGTGCTCTCCTGCGGCTCCATACAGAAAGGAGCCACCTCCAAATCCCACGGTGCGTCGGCTCTCCGAGAAAACCCGCCTCGGTCCTCGGGCCCTCGCAAGCAAACAAACAAAGGTGTATCAGACTAGATTATAATAATAATAAAAGAAAAGCAATAAAAGAAAAGAAAATATATGCAAAAAATGGAAATAAACAGACAAAATAAAAACAGACAAAAATAAACTAAAATAAAATAAAATAAAATAAAAATAAAACAAAGAAAATAAAAAAGCCACGAAAAGCCGCGGATGAAAGAAAAATCGCGGAAAAAGCCGCCAAAAAAAACAAAACCAAACAAAAACGAAAACAAAACGACTACTAAGCCGTGCTCCCCGGCAACGACGCCATTCTGATGAACCGAAAATGACCAAGACCCGGGTGAAGGTATAAGAACAAGGGTCATTGCGACCCGGATCTCAAGACTTAGTGAATCAAGAAAATCGAACCACCAAATAATAAAGCAATAAATGAAATCAAGCAGCGGTCCTCGCTATTTATTTAACTTGGTATAGCGACCAGGGTTGGACACAAGGAGCATGAATTGGCCGAGACGGCCTACGAAGTAGTCGAAAATGAAATTAAAATAAAATAAAATAAATGTTTTTGGTGGATTTTTAAATATTTTTAATTTTTTGTATTTTTAATAATAAAGGAAATATAAAAACAAAGTAAAAAGCTGAGAAACAACTATTTATAAAACACACCAAATAAAGTCAGAAAAATCAAATAAAATTATTTTTGTGTCTTTTATATTTTCAGGTGTTTTTGGTGATTTTTTGAGAATTTTATAATTTTTAGTTGATTTTATAAAAATCAAGAAAGGGAAAAATAATGAGTAAATGTGCAGTCAGACTTGAAAGGCTAATTAAAAATATATAGTTAGCCTCTAAAAATCTGGATACAATTTTTATGAAAACTAGATACAAAAACTAAGCAAAGAAAAAGAGTTTGTATTTTTTTATTTTTATAGAATTTTTAATAATTTTTATAAGTTTTTCAGTGTTTTTATGTCCAAATGAGCCAAAAATTGGACAGAAACTCAAAAATCACAAAACGAACAAACACTAATTTTTTTTAGAATTATTAGAAAGGTTTTTATATTTTAGTTGATTTTCTATTTTAGACAGCAGCAAAAATGATGGTTTTTTATTTTTAAAAATAATAAAAAGCAACAAAAATGTCCCAAAAATTTAGTAAAATTTTTACACAGTGGCAGGAGCCACATGTCCAAATTTCACTGGATTTGGGTTTGATTTGATATTTTATTCAATAAAAACAAAAGCTACAGCAAGCGAGGACCTGAGTGCAAAGAAACTTAGTTTAGGGGCCAAACAGTAACATGCCTAAAAAGCCCAAGGGCCCTTTTGCAAAAGTCCCACTACAACACGTGCAACACACGTGATCAGGAAACAGAGGGGTATTTTTGTAATTCCTATTTACAAAAATACCAAACAGTAACACCCCCACAAGTTCAGGATGAAAAATGCAAAAAGTCCACTAACTCACGTGTCGAGGCACGTGTTCCATACACACAGGGACTAAAACGCAAATAAAGTAAACACAGGGTCCAAGATATAAATGTTCCAAAATAAAAATAACTACTAAAAATATTTACAGGACTAAACAGAAATATAAAAACTAAGGAGGGCCTAAGTGCAAATTACCTTCGTTATTAATGATCCACGGATGAGGTGGTGCCACGTGGATGATCAGACGATGTAGAACTGATGACGCCCCTTCGCTTGATTGACGCTCTAGATGCAACCCTCAGACGATCGAACGGCTGGAAACTCTCCGTAGGTGGATGGCTACGATCAGAACTGGCGGATGGGGTTGATCGGATGATGGAGGAGGATCCTCGAAGAACAGCTTGCCGGCGAGCTTCACCGGCCCAATACACGCGCTGAAGACCTCCTCCGGTGCTGCTCTGAGAGGGGAAATGACGCTCGACGTCGTCCGCAGCTAATGGCATGCTCAGATGGGGCCGAAGACGTCGGAGATGCTCCGGCGACTATGAAGTCTTGGAGCTCATGTGCCAGAACTATTGGGCCCCCAGATGGAGTCCTTCCTCGATAAGACCTGCAAAGAACGAAATCTGGGTCAAGGGCAAAGTGTCTCGACCTGGTGAAGGGAGGAATATGTGCGTATATGAGGTGGGGCGGCACCCTCCAGCGAGGCGATGGCGGAGGAGGGCGGAGATCCTGCTCCGTGGCGAGTCAGGGTGAATGGAAGGGTGGAGAAGGTAGAGCGAAGTCTGGTGTAGGTGATGGAGTGGTTGGAGGGGCAGATGGATGATCGGAGATGGTGGGCGACGGAGGCGGAGCTAAATGAACAGAAATCGAAAAATTGAAATCTAACCTAACCTACGAGATATCTAAGCTACCTGGTGGAGGAGGATGTGTGTGCTGGAGGTCAGGGACCTCCGAGGGTCGTCGCCTCGATGGATCGACGGTCCAGAGGCTCGGGCTCACCTTGCGGCGGAGCACGGCGGTGAAAGTTGCTGGATTAGTGGCTCCCGGCGCTCGCGTCCTCCCTGCGGCTCGTCCTCACGCTGTTGTCACTCAGGAGAAGATGAGGAGCTTATCGACGGTGAGGGGGATGGCCAAAGATGCGTGAAATGGTGCGGCGGAGGAGAGATATATACGGGTAGAGATCCGATAGAAATGGAGTCGGGTAGGCAAATGTGGCGCACGGATCCCTAGGAAGATCCCCAGGCGTGGATCCTGGATCTATCGTGAATAATCGGGGCTCGGGGTTTGGATGGATGGAGGTCGGATCGTGTCTCAAAAAATTGGAGAAGATCGGGTCGGTGACAGGGTCCACGAAGAAGAGGTCCGCGGGGGAGAGTTGATCGGGGGTCAACAATCCCCCGTGGACCAATCAGAATCCAGGAATTATTAAATAATTGTAAATTCATTTAAAAATAATAAATGATTTTATTTGAAAATATTTTCAACATGAAAAATATTTTTTTATTTTCAAAGAATTTTTTAGTGATATTTATTTATTTTTTTGAAAAATAATCTATGTATTTACAATATATTAATATTAGGGAAAAGGGAGTATGCACCGACGGGTGCAGCTAACTAGCTACACACGGCCATTTTTCTTATTGGTTTTTTATTTTTTTTGAAAACAACTTATGGGGATTTACTTAGTTTATAGAAAAGAATATGTGTTTCTAATTTCATGCAAAACAAACACTCCTAGCATGCCCATCTAGATATGGTCAATTTCAATAATTCTGAAACCGTTAAAATGTTGTAACCTTGATGGAGATGATAGAAATGTCAAATTTAGTTGAAATTGGTATGATATCATGGCCATATATGGTGATTTAAATCCCCCTAGGTTTCATTTCAAAAACACAAAAAATCAATGAAAAAAGGGTCGGGTGCTGCTAGTTAGCTACACCCCCGGGTGCAGCTTCTCCAGCCCCTTAATATTATATACAGGTATATTTACCTATGTATTTTTGAATTTTATTTTTATTATTTTATTTATGTACATTTATTCCCATTTTATATTTTATTTATTTACACCATAAAATATGGAATATAAAATGATTTTTATTGGATTTTTATTAAGTATTGACAAGGGTAAAATAAATACTTCTTTTATTTATATATACATGGTATATATACACTGATGAGAGAGAATTTTATTTATTTTTATTTTTATTTTTATTTTTCCATTTTTATTTTATTTTTATAAATATATACAAAATAATAAAAACCTATTTTTATTTTTGTTTTATTTTAATAAAATAAAATATGTTCATGAAGGAGCATTTTATTGGGAATGGCCCTATCTCTCTCTACTTGGATTCTTTTGCGGTCAGGCCAATGCTTAGCCCTCCCTTGGGTTCGGGTCATTCAATATTTATTCTAAATATCTCCTTCTTTTTCTTTGTCTCGTTATTCTTTTATTTTTGCACAAAAACATGCTAATTATTAATATTTACACAATGCATGTATTTTGCTAAATTATTCTATTTACAGGTATCTACATGGTGTTTTGCAAAGGTTTTGTAGCTAAAATAAAAGAATAAAGAGTGATGAATGGGGATTCATTATTTACCGATCATCTTGATAACAGATAAGACAGATGATTAACTTCTAGAGATCTGAAAGATGTTGAACTCACAGTACAAATTCAAACATAAAGCAATACCCCGGATTCACCAACTCAACCCGGTGATGACCATAAAAGTTCGGTTGTTAATCTTTTCAATTTTAGGGTTAATTGGCAATGCAAGTCTTTTCACAGATTACGTGAGCTGATAAATGCTTGAACTTCCCGGAAGAATGTCAGAGTCCAAATGACTAATTGCCTACTTTCGGCCAGTATGGGAGTATGTACAGACTATTTCCGGCTACCTGTGTTACTTGAGGATGGAGCCTTACGCAATGTCCTCTAAACATCCCACTGTTCTAAGAAAACCCAGACAGCTTCCAGTAGCCGAGAGTCCTCACTGAAGAGTAGCGTAGCTAACCATATCATATCAATAGTCTCTCAAAAAATTCAAGCTTTGGTTCTAGCCTTATAGGTTGTCTCTCACTTAAATATCTGGAGAGTACCTGCAATTCATTCGCTGGAGATTGCTCTCCTAAATCAAGTGGAGTCCATTACCTTTAATTTTAAAGTCAGATAAATTTAGCAGTCCCTGTTTTATTTTTTATTATCACTTTTTGCTTTGGATATTTTCACAAAAATGTTTAACATATTTTTGTCTTTTTTGTTTTTGACTTAAGTGAACAAACAACTAGGTTGCACGTCCTAAAGTCCAGCTACGAACGTGCAAACAAATTAGAAATGAAAACCCTATACAAGCACCTATCCTCGAAAAGGTCACAGAAAATGATGTGAAAATGTGATGCGAGAAAGCCATGGTGGGTGCCCTGTTCCCCCATGTGCACGACACCTGGTAAAACAGACCCCAAGAAGAAGGGAGGGAGGCACAAGTCGGGATGCCCTTAAGGGGCCCCTTCTACAAAACAGAAAAATGATCAAGTACCCTTTATGGTTTTACAGATGGTAATACAAAAATAGAATCGGCTCTCTAGTTCTCAGCTGCGTGGCTCGAAACCTCTGTTGTAAAATCAGAAACAAAAAGGTGTAAAATAAAAAAATCGACAAAAATTAGGTGACGAAAAAGGAAAAGAAGAAAACCCTAAACCTAAGGTCTCTACCCTAGCGCTGCCTCCCTGGTAACAGCGCCATCTGAAAAAGACGATCAATCGAGTCATCTGAGAGTAAACAAATATCGCTGTAATGATCAATCAGATTTTATCAGAATAATTTATTTATTCTTATTTATATTCCTAAACGAAGATATGTATGATATAAGCGGGATTGTCGAACTCAGTGAGGTAAACTATTATAAAATAAGGTAAAGTTATAGAAATCTAAGGTTTAAAGGGTTTCTTAATTTTTATTTATTTTTAGGGGATTTTCTAGTTTTTATTGGATTTTATGAATTTTATATTGTTTTTGCAATTTTAATATACCTATGTAAAAATATAGGTATAGATTTTATGCTTTTCTATTTAGTTTTATGTTTGTAGTTTTTATGTGTGTTTTTTATTTTCTGATTTTTAAGTAATTTTTAGAAAAATATTTTATGACTTTTATTTCATTTTTAATGTTGAAAACTATTTTTTATTTGAAATAGATTTTTATTTTTTATTTTAAAAATATAAAATAGTAAGGAAATATTTTTATTTTATTTTTATTAGAAAATAGGTGAAATTACCTTTAAAACATATATTGTAAGTTTTGATACGAATTTTATTGAGTTAGTTATGATTTTTCAAAGTTTTGAGATATTTTGTATTTTCTATTGGTTTTATTATTTAATTTTTATTTTATTTTTGATTCATTACACAAAATATATAATTTATACTAAGAGTATTTTTTGGATTTTTTATGAGTGTTTTATATTTTTTGTGTTTCACAAAGTTTGTGTATTTTTTATATTTTTAGATGATTTATTGAAATATTTTTTATTTTTTAAAAAATTATTTAATATTGTATTAGTATGAACTACGGTATTTATACGTATTTTTATAGTATTTTTTATATTTGTATTTTATTTTATTATGTATAGTAGTATAGTATTTATTTAGTATACTATGTAGGGGTATACCTACAATTATAAGGAAATTTGGTATGTATGTATGTATGTATAAAGGTAGAAAGCTGTGGGGGCCTACGTGTGAAAACACCAGTAATCACGTGCCATGCACGTGATGTAACCGTCCTGGATGTGGTCGTAAATTCACAAAGTTCCAGGTGGTATCCGCAAAATCACAGAAACCAACTGCTGCAGCACGTGCATGCTTAGCTTCGGAACTTTCTTGTAATTAAAATAAGTGCTGGAGGTTTATACGCTAATATCCCAACAGAGCCACATGAGGTCACGTGCACCGCCTAATAGTTAAGCGGTAGGCGGTGGGTCACGCTAGGCTCGACACGTGGTGGGTCTTCGTGCGTTGGATCATTGGTCGACGTGCGGCTCAAGTTCAATTTGAGTGCGATGGGGTATTCATCCCTTTTTGTCAAGGGGCGCGGATCCTCTGTCATAAGTGGATTGCAGCAGACTCTGCTGTAATCCACGGATGGTAGACACGTGGCGCTCAATGATCCAATGGCCGAGGATCCGCCCCCAAACCCCTCCTCTTCTGAATCCCTACTCGTCCCCGACCCTCTCTCCCCCGACCTCGCCGCCTCCCCGACCCTCTTGTCGACCATCATCTCCGACCCTCTCTCCCCCGACCATTGCCGTCTCCCCTACCCGACCCTCTCTCGCCCCCGGCCCTCTCTCGCCACCACCCCACATGTGGCAGAGGGCCGCGGAGGACGTGGAGGAGCGCTGGGCACGGAGGCGGAGGAGCTCCTCGCGCGTGGGAGCAGAGGCACGCACTGTGGAGGTTGCAGCCGAGGAGGATGGAGGTGCCGGCGGTGAGCAGCAGGCGGCCTGGATGATGGCGGCAGGGTCGACGTGGCGGAGACGATGGCACGCTGCCGTGCGCGTCCGTGCGGAGCGGGTGGAAGGAGGCGCTGGTGCGGAACCGCCTCGCGGGCTGGTGGTTGCAGAGGCAACGAACGCCGGCCGCGCACGCTGGGAGAGGCGGTGGCGGTCAGAGATGCGCTGGCAGTTGGGACGCCGCCCGCACGTGGAGCGCGTGGCGGTGGCGATGGAGATCTGGATGTGGGGTGGCGGCGACAGGCGGGGGCGAGACGGCTTGAGGTGGCGGCGAGAGGGGGCTCGAGGTCAGGGAGACGGTGGCGACGAGAGGCGCTGCGGTCGGGGGAGGGCGGCGGCGACAGGTCAGGGACGAGACGGGTGAGGAGGGGAGTGGGACAGGATCTCGGACCGTTGGATCTCGGTCAGGCCACGTGTCTGCCATCCATGGATTGCAGCAGAGTCTGCTGTAATCCACTTACGGCAGAGGATCCGCACTCTCCTTTGTCAAGTGCAGGAGACGAAGCGAAGGTTTCTGCGTTGTGTCCCGCTCCAGATGGTGGCGATGCTCCATGATCAGTACTGCTCTTCTCCAAGTTTTGAGTACCTATGACGATCTCAGATGCAGGACAGATCTGCAACGGTGTAGATGTGAAGGAATGATTCCTCCATGCAGTGGTTGATGATTAGATTGGGTGCCTAACTCACTGTGGAAGGAAACATGATGGAGTTGCAGGTAGTGATAGATGCTTCGTCTACTGCTCGACGTCGAGTCTAAATGGTTTTCTCGTGACCTTAGGATCTCCTGTTCGTGTTGACCTCTAATGAAGACGGTGGGTGATCTGATCTCCAAGCAGCATGATCAACCTCGATATTGCTCGTATCAGGCGTGTAGCCTCCAGATGATGTACATGTTCCTGCGAGTTGTTCGAATAAGCTCGAGGATAGATGGACCTCGCCCAGAAGTTAGGAATAAACAATGGGAAATGGATGGGGAAGGTTATAGGCGGTGGAAGATCAACCTTCAAGCTTTGGCCACCATGAGTGACCGAAGATGATTAGGTATGAAGGATGCATAGAGAAATGGATTTGCATGGTGAGGTGATTACCAGGCGATGATCGGATTAGTGTTGATTGAGATTTCAAATCATAGAGAAATCAACAGAGAAGAGAGGGATGAAGAAGAGAACATAATAGAAGAGTGGAACGAAATGAGAAAATGAAAGAGAAGAGGAGATTGAGGAAGAAGATGATCAGGGTAAAAGCCCTAACCGAGAATTTGAATGAATGTCGTCGCCTGGGAATCGAGTGGCGGAGCCTCGAGGATCGTTGCCTCGACGCCCGACGGAGGCGGAAGCTAGGTTCTCGCTAGCAGAGCGCGGCAGAACACGATCACGCTGAATCTTTAAACGGTTCCTCATTGCGACGAGGATCGGAGAAGGATAAGCGATTGTCACCCGGAATCCTTTTCCTCGCTCGGAGTTCACTAAGAAGGTGGAAGAGAAATTGGCAGATGAATCAGAGCTCGGAGGAGGTCGTGGGTATAAATAGGGTTAGGTGGTGTGGTGCCCAAGGAAGGTGGTGCAGGCACTGGAGGGGAAGGTGCGGTCATCGGAGTTAGTTGGTCCACCAACCTAACGACCGGTCGGTGGAGGCGTTGGACGGTTAGGTCGGGGAAAAAAGAATGAGTAGCAGCGTCCAAGCATGCATTATACGTGAGGAAATAAAAATAAAAAAATAAATAAATGGTTAAATAATTAATGGCTAATTAATTTAATAATTAGATTAAATGAGTTAATTAAGAGATAATTATTACATAATTAAATAAGTAACTAAATAATTAAATAATTAAAAATATGATTATTTAAATATTTAAATAATGTAATAAATAATAATTGCATAAATAATAAATACATAAATACATAAGTAAATAAAATAAATTTTATTTAAATTATTTTAATAATAGAATATTAATAAAGTATATAAATATGATTGATGACATATATTAAATAATAAAAATTAAGGTATATTGTACATTGTATACCAATATGGTCCCAAAATTCATTTTCGCATATTAACTCCGATTTTTGCAAAATCAGTATCATTTGGTAGATAATTCTATAAAACAGACTTTAAAAGTAATTATGCCCAATTCAGAGTCCATATAGTCGAGTTATGAGGTCTGAAAAATTAAGATTATGGCTTCGTGGCTATGGGATTTATTGGCATTTTGACTTAAGTGATATTCTTATATTTTTCTATTGATTTTTAGAAATGCTTTAGAAAAGAAATTAAGTTAAACAGAGTTAAAGATAATTAATTAAACAATCGAGAAGTTTCTACATATAGTACATATAGACAAAAGGATCCAAAAACCAAAACTCACCTGTTTTATTATAAATGCTTTTGACATTTTAAAAAAATAGTATTAGTTATAAAATGAAGTCTAAAAGTGAGTATGGTCTATTTGGAGTTTTCTATAAATAGTTATGAACCTTGAAAGTCGGCTTTTACGATTTTTTCGGTTCATCATAATTAATTATTTTTACATTGAATAATATTTCTGATATTTTTTATAAATTAATATATATTTTTGTAAACAACTTTTGTGAAGAAAGTATTTTGATTTAAGATTTTCTTGGTGATAAATAAAATAGATGAGATATTTAAATTATGGTAAATGTGTTTATATATAATTATGGTTCTCTGACATTTTTATATGTTAAGATCCTTATCTCCCCCTACTTATTTATTTTGTCGACCAGGTCAATATTGACCCGGTCTCGGGTTTAGATCGGTTGTATATATTTTATATACATCCTTCATTTTTTTATTTTTCTCTTTATTGTTTTATTTTAGATAAAATAAGTGCTAAATATATAATATTAATAAATGTGGTTAGAATGTTAATTAGTGAGATTTAGTGAATATTTACATGTATTTTACTAAGGATTTTTTGCCAAAATGAAAGAATAAATGTGATGAATCATATATTCATCAGTTGCTTGGTACATGGGAAGAACATGGACACAAGTAAGTCAGAATATCACACAAGAGAGTGTGAAATACACGAAGATCCGAGCTGGTCTAATGTGGTCTCACAAGTCAAGACTAACAGTCGCTGAGGTGATTGATCGTGAAGCTCGAGTAAATTCAGCAATTTACCCACAATTGAAAATAAAGTAATGCAATCCATGTGTGAGGTTAAAATTTATTATAATCCTACAAATAAATGTGTATAGTGGTCAAGTACGTGTAGGGTGTCGAACATAGGGAACACACTGGTGTAGCAATTATTTATCTCTAAATAATGTAAGTATATATATATATATATTATGTACTTAGTGTTTTTCTGTGTTCTTAAGTATTTAATTTTTATGAATTTTTATGTTTTTTGTTATTTTATAATTTTATAAATTTATATTTTTTTTATTTTCTTTTATATTTTTCTTATTTTTAAATTCTTTTTTATAATAAATATGTTTATATATGTAATATGTAAAATATAGGTAATATGTGTATAATATATATAATAAACATATATAATTCAGTAAATACAAACAAAAATAATCCTTTCTATTTTTTAAAGGTTTTAAAAAATATTTATAGTATTTATAATAATTAATAATAATGCTAATTATATATAACTATATATATGGATATCTATATACTATATAAACTTTTATATTTATAAATATAGTTGTATATATTGAAAAATATAAAATAAAATATTTGTGTATTTTTATATTTTTCTTCTTTTTTTTGATTTTCTATTATTTTTTTCTAATTTTATGTATTTTTAAATTTTAAAATAGTCGAAATCATAGAATAAATAAATAAAGTGAATTGTTTTGAGATTTAAAGAGTCAAAATAACTTCAAAATTTCTCAAAACTACTTTTAATATGTAATAATGTGTATTTACAGGTCAAAAAACTATTTTTCTAGAATTTTTAAGAAAAATTCTATTTTTTAGGACTAGAGGGGGTTTGTATTTTTTAGTTTTTCGTTTGTATTTTTAGTGATTTTTGATCTAGGGTGATAAAATAAATTAATAAATATTACCTAACTTTTTGGAATTTTTAAGGAAGAATTTAAATTTTTTGGATTTTTCAAGCTAAACTGGGAATAAAAAGGCTCTTTTTTATTTTTATTGAATAGAAAATACAAGAAATATGCCAAATAAAAAACAAGGCGAGAGTGAGCACATAATATCGGACACTTTCTCCTATTTTGCATAATTTTTGGAGCATAGGAACTATTTGTAAAAATGAACAAGCATAAATAAAAATATACATACTAGAATGGGCATCTATGCAATATAAATAAAAGGCAAGGTGTTTGATGACACGACTGGCAACTCGGGTAAAAAGGTCATCAAGGGTCGTTGTGACCCTTGTCACCAAGCACGGTCGATGAAGAAAAATAGACCACCAAATCAGACAAAAACCAATCAAACACAAGTAGCGGTCTCGCTATTAGATTAACCTGGTATAGCGACCAGGGTCGAACACAAGGAGCACGTAATGGCCTCGTGGCCTACGAAGTAGTCTAAAAAGGGAATAAAATAAAATAAAATTCTTTTTGGTGGATTTTTAATTGTTTTTAATTTTTTTTGGGTTTTTAATTAATAAGGAAAATAAGAGAACAAGTAAAACAACCAACTTCAAGCAATTATTTAATGTAACAAAAATTACTCAAAAATTCAAATAAGAATGTTTTTATGTATTTTATGTTTTTTACTGTTTTTAGTGAATTTTTGATATTTTTCTGATTTTTATTTAATTTTCTAAAAATAAAACAATGCAAGAAAACAGCAACAATGTCCAGCTGAGCTTGAGGGACTTAGATAAAATATCTAAAAATTCCTAAAAAGCTTGAAGGTAATGTTCCTGTATAGAAGAAGGAACAAGGAAAATTTAGGCACTGAAATTATTGTTTTTGGATTTTTAAATTAAGTATTAGAATTTTTATGAGTTTTTAGGTGTTTTTCAGTTTTTATGGGTTTTATACAATGAAAAATGACCAAAATTGGTCAGAAAATCAAGCAAGGCAAACTAGATAACATCTAATTTTTTTGTGATTTTTAGATGAGTTTTAATATTTTTTTGTCATTTTTCAAGTCAGACAGTAAAGAAAAAGGCTGTTTTCGAATTTTTAAAAATAGCAAATAAAAGCAAAAATATCTCCAACAATTCTAGAAAATTTTACAACATGGCAGGAGCCATGTATCCAATTTTCATTGAATTTGGAGTGAGTTTGATATTTTATTCAAAATCAAAACCTAGGTACAGTGCATAGGGACCTGTACGTAAATACCAGAAGTTCCAGGGGGTCCGGTTCAAAAATCCCAAGAAGTCACGCGCGAGGTGCGTGTCTGGGGCACACAGGGACCTAATTGCAATAAAAGTAAAGTTCTCGGACTAATTGGTAATAGGTACCAAAAGTCCGAGGGCCTTACTGTAAAATACCCAAAAATATAACGCACATGCACAAATTCAACACGTACAGGGGTATAAATACAATTAATGAAAAGTTTTCATTCATTCAGTAATAATCTGGAAATAAAGGTCTAAACATGCAAATATCCCAGAGACACACATGTCGACGTACGTGACACACTACAAGCAGGGGCATACATGCAAATAAACTAAGTACGAGGTCTTCTATGCAAAAGTACCATAATAAAAACAACTATCAACTATATTTACAGGACTAAACACGAAATAAAATAAACAAGGGGGCCTACGAGCAAATTACCCCTTTATTAATGTGAGGGATGGATGGCCGCCACGTGGTGAATCGGACGGTGGAGGACTGGTGGCACCCAATGCAATGCTCCCTCGGCTCTGATCGACGATCGAGACGTCGCCACGTGGAGGATTGAACGGACGTGAGGCTCTGTGGCTAAACCTCGACGATCGACCGGTCCAGATCGCTCCTCCAAAGATCGGACGGTGCTGGAAGCTCCTCAGATGGACGGTCAGGATCTAAACTGGAGCCCGGGGTCGATCGGACGGCATGGAAGGATGGTGGACGAACTGGAGGCCGGCGACTTTCGTCGGGCCCGTGTGTTCTCTGGCGTCCTCCTCGTGGGCCACTGAAGATCGGAGAAGATGCGTGCTGGCCTTCCGCGTCGAATGGCGGCCTCCGATGAAGCAACGGAGCTCCGGAGAGCTCGGTCGATTCTAGCGGAGGAGAAGCTCCTGGGCTCGAGTTAGAGGACCTCAGTCAGTCCTCTTTGTACCTGCAAAAGGACACCAGGAGACTCGCGGGTCGAGGGCAAAGTGCCTCGACCCCGTTAGCGGTGGTGAAGATGATCGGTGCGGCGGGGCGGTCGAGATCCGGTGAGGGGTAGACGGTGGAGCTCGAGACCCCAACTCCTTTACGAGCTAGGTTGAGTGAAAAGGTGGAGAACGTGCGTGGGGAGAAGGCGAACGAGATGGAATGGTCCGATGATCGAGGCGAAGGCGGAGGTGGCCGGAATCGAAGGTGAACGGCGACGGCGAGATTTGGGTGAAACTAGAAATTAAAGAAAAAGAAGGAAAACTAGGGCTACCTGGGTGGACGAGTCGACTGTGGATGAGCTGGGCTTGCTCTGGGTCGTTGCCTCGTGGGTCGTCGTGGCCCGAGGCTCGAGCTCCTGCTTCAGGCTGAGCACGGCGGCGCTAGCTCGCCGGATCAGAGGTTCGGGCACCTTCTCCTCTCTTCGACACCACCAACAGAGAGTTGTCACCTCAGGGAAGGCAGTGGAGGTCATGGGAATGAAAGGTGGGGAGCCAAAGATGGGGAAATGGGAGGCGGAGCTCGGCTTAAGTACTGCCAGGGGTCCGGCTAAAAATGGTCGGGTAGGGCAGCTTGGAGCGCGGACCCCGAGGCGGGCATCCCGGCGAGGATGTCGGATCTGGCATGGACAATCAGGACCCGGGGTTTAGGTGCGAGGTGACCGGATCTCGACGCTAAAATATGGAGAAATCGGGTCGGGCGTCTGGAATCCGTGGGAAGTGGTCCACAGGGGGGAGTTGACCGGGCGGTCAACATCCCCGTGGACCAATGAGAGGAGGCCATCTGGAAATGATTTGGAAAATCAATTAAAAATAGTAAATGGCCGATTTAATAAAAACATAAAATATAAAAAAATTGTTTTAATTTTTTCTATTTTTTGAGATTTTTAATTATTTTGTCAAAATAAAAATAGGGTATTTTCATAATAGGGCTATATATAGGTATATGTACAATATAGGATTTTTATTTTTGATTTTTAATTTGTTATTTTTATACATTTTTATCCCCATTTTAAATTTTATTTATTTATAGCATAAAATCAGGAATAAAAAGATATTTTTATTTTATTTTTATTATTTATATACAAAGGTGAAATAAATAGATATATACATCTATATACATGATATATTTACAAAATTATTTTTGGTTTTTAATTTTGTTCTTTTTATTTTGTTTTTATTTTTGTTGTTTTTATTTTATTTATTTACACCATAAAAGATAGAATATTTACAAATTTTTATAGAAATTAATTTTATTTATTTATAAGATGAAATAAATATAAGGGTGGATGTATATACATGATGACTATACACAATTGGATGTTTTTGTTTTCTTTTTAATTTTTCTATTTTTGTTTTGATTTTTATATTTACAAATATATACAATATATACAAACCACTTTTTATTCTATTTTTAGAGGAAAATATATTTATTTATTTACGTGTCTATTTACACACATTAGCCCCTATCTCCCTCTACTTTGGCTTTTATGCGGTCAGGCCCATGCTGAGCCCTCCCTTGGGTTAGGCTGCTCAATATTTATTCTAAATATTTCCTCTTTTTCTTTTTAATCTTTATTCTTTTATTTTTGCACAAAAACATGCTAATTATTACTTTTTACACCATGCATGCTTTTGATAATTATTTGTATTTACAAACATATACATGCATTTGCAAAGGTTTTTGTAGCTAAAATATAAGAATAAAGAGTGATGAATGAGTATTCATCACCCCCTATACTTAACTTTGCTAGTCCCTTAGCAAACACTTATTTGAAAAAGAAGTAAAAAAGAAAGAAAAGAAAAAGAAAAAGAGAAGAATGTACATGGATCAAGGTTGATTATTATACTTGCCTTCATTAAATTGAGGTATGGAGCATCGATCCGATCTTTGGATTATTAATGTGTCGGAACCTTATTTGGACTTAAGATTAAAACTCAACAGCCATTAAGTTCCACTAATCTATAACCAGGACTCCTCAATAATCCAGATCAGAACAAGTCATCAAACACAAACCCTGAAGACCATGAATCTTTCCTTGTCCTGTGAATGTGAGGTATAAGCTCTCCACCTCAGAAATGGCAACTTGACAACCCTCCCCCAACAAGGTAACTCTATGTCCTCAATCTGGCCACTCTTTCCTCGAGGAGCGGGGTATTCCCTTCTAAGTTCAAGTTCAACCGGCTCAAGAAGAGGGGGAAGAAGAGAATGGACCATGGCCAGTGTAGCCATGTATCCTTGGGAGCTTGGCCAGTGTAGCCAAGTCTCCCTGCTGCAAGCTACATAAGGTGGATCATGAATCTCAAGCTTTGCTTATTGCACTCTATATACATACTCCGGTGGGATTATCATTTTCTCTCAGACCCACCATTTTTTTGGAGTTATTTTCTTTTTGCATTTTTTTTCAAGTGCATCTATACAACATATACATGTGCAGCATATATACAAGGAGTTTTTCCTCTTGAGCCAGTAGACTATCCCTCTTTTGAAGCTTTATTGCAACCCACAACTCCTGTCTTTAGACCTCATGGCAACCAGACCAAGTTGAGATGCACTTCCTTCACTAAGAGAAGAAGAGAGGTTCCGCCTAGAAGTACTACCCTCATATGCTACCCCAAGTCAAGGAAGACTGCCTCCTCACCACCTCATCCGTAGAGAGCTCGGTGTAAAGTGCTTGTGTCCAAGTAAAGCCATTGTCCCTATGAGTCATGTGTTCTTGTTAAGTGCTCTACTTAGGCTCATTGAGATGACATGTGATCATAGCCTAGTGGACTCAAAGAATTAAGTCACCATGGACCTGAAAAGCCTTAAACCTAAGCCCTATAAGGTTCCATTTATAAATTAGGTGGATTAAGATCTTAATCAAGCTCCATTTCCCATTTTAATGCCAGGCTAATTTAAATGTCAACTATCATCCAGAGAAAACTATATACATATATACAAAGATGCTATTTACACAAATATTTTTACAAACATGCAAAATTTTTGAAAAATGTTTTGAAATCATGAATGGATGAATGCATGAAGTGCAAGTTTTGCAAAAGTATTTACACACATTTACACAAGATTTTTGCAAACTTTTGATTTTCAAAACATTTTGGAAAAATTTTGTACTATATACATAATTTTGATAAGAAAATATTTACACAAACTTTACACAAAAGATTTTTGAAAACATTTTTACAAAAATAATTTGTACCATAGCTATGTATGTGCAATAAAAGAATGTTTATTTACAGGAAAAAATTTTAATTTTTGTGATTTTTAGGGTTTTTAGCCATTTTATTTATTGACACACTCACACAAAGTACGAGTTATGGCTAAAGTATATATGAAATATATACACACCCCCTATACTTAGCTCGAACGATGTCCTCAGAGTCAAGAGCGATGAAGAAGTCATAACTCGTGCTTAGTATAGGGAAGTGAAAAGGAAGGCTATATACAAAGACAAATGAATGAATTGAAAGTCAAGAAGATCTCGGTTTTTCCCCCTATACTTAGGATCAAGTAATCCTAAGTATAGCAGACTGTACACAAAGGGAAAACCGAGTGAAGAATGTACAGGGTCTACCCCCCTATACTAAAGGTAAAATATCCCTAAGTATAGGCAGCAAAACAGGGGTAGACAGAATTAAAAGAAAACTCAAAGGTCCTACATCCCCCCTATACTTAGGGTAAAGTACACCCTAAGTATAGCATAATAACAAGATGAGGAAAGGGATGTGGGACTAAAGAATGTGATGATATAGATATCTGGATCTATACAGGTTGGAAGAACAATGAAAATCAGGCGTGAGATGCAGAAGATGTGAGTCAAACAACCACATCTCACGCAAAATGAATCGGGGCAACATCAACGACCCGCGGCTCATGATCTAGAAATGGCTTAAGTCGCTGGCCGTTCACTCGAAAGGTACTCTCAGAAGACAACTCGGATATATCAATGCTACCATTGTCGTGTACCTTTCTCACCAAATAGGGTCCCTTCCACTTGCTCTGTAGCTTCCCCGGAAATAGGCGAAGCCTCGCATCAAACAGCCATACTCTCTGTCCAGGCTCAAAATGCTTGTGGCTGATGTGAGAATCATGCCACTCCTTCACTCTCTCCTTATACTGTAGGCTGTTTGAGAAGGTGGTATCTCTAAGCTCCTCCAAGGCTGCTAACTCTGCCCTCCTCTGGTCTCCTACACCATCTAGATCCATAAGTATCTCAGTGACTGCCCAAAGTGACCCGTGTCTCAGCTCAACAAGAAAATGGCACGGCTTGCCATATACGAGGCGAAAGGGAGATGTACCCAATGGTGTCTTGAAAGACATCATATATGCCCACAAGACCGAGTCCAAAAGCTGTGACCAATCCTTTCGGTCAGGGCGGACGACTTTCTGCAATATAGTCTTGATCTCCCTCTTCGACACCTCAGCTAGACCATTCATCTGTGGATGGTAAGGTGTACCAACACGATGGTCTATGCTGAACTCGCTAGCAAGGGCCTTCACCTGGTCGTTGATGAAATGAGACCCCCCATCCGAAATCAATACTCGAGGTACCCCGAACCGCGTAATGATGTGCTTCCTCAAAAATCTGCAAACTGTCCTCGCATCAGCGGCTAGGGCGGGGATAGCCTCAACCCAACGACTAACATAGTCTACGGCCAACAGAATGTACTCAAATCCCTGACTCTTAGGGAATGGACCCATGAAATCGATGCCCCATGCGTCAAAAACCTCACAGAAGTGAATGGGCTGCATCGGCATCATATCACGCTGTCCACAAGTGCCCATCCTCTGACAGTCAGTACACCTCTTCACGAACTCATCAGAGTCCTTGAAGAGGGTAGGCCACCACAAGCCGGATTGGAGCACTTTCTGTGCCGTTCTCCTCCCAGAATGATGTCTTCCTGCCTCAAGCTTGTGGCAGTAAGTGAGGACGCTATGGTGCTCCTCCTGAGGAATGCACCTACGCCAGACGCTATCCCCTCTTTCATGGTAAAGGATGGGATCCTCCCAGTGGTAGGACTTGGCCTTCGCGAGGAAGGTCTCAAGCCTCTGCCTGGGCCAACCTTGTGGAACTTTCTTAGCGACAAGAAAGTTCACAATGTCGGCATACCACGGGAGTGAGGCGATAGCGAGGATCGCCTCATCTGGGAAGGTCTCACAAATGGGATCAATCTGCTCAGACTCCTCGGGCTGCTCTAAACGGGAGAGATGATCCGCCACCACATTCTTGACTCCAGGCTTATCCTTGATCTCAATGTCGAACTCCTGGAGTAGAAGGATCCATCTAGTCAGTCTGGCCTTGGCATCCTTCTTTGCCATGAGGTATCAGATGGCGGTGTGATCAGTATACAAGGTCACTCTAGATCCAATGATGTAAGATCTGAACTTATCTAGGGCGAACACTACGGCTAGCATCTCCTTCTCTGTGACTGTATAATTCCGCTGGGCGGAATCCAATGTGCGGCTAGCGTAGTGGATAGCAAAGGGGACTCCATCCCTCCTCTGTCCCAGCACGGCCCCCACGGCAAAATCGGAGGCATCCGTCATGATCTTGAATGGGAGAGACCAATCAGGCGGCTGAAGAACAGGAGCCTCAATAACACACTGCTTGAGAGTCTCAAAGGACGAAAGACACTTGTCATCGACAAGGAACTCGGTGTCTTTCGTCAGTAGGTTAGTCAACGGCCGGGCAATCCTACTGAAATCATGAATGAATCGTCGGTAGAAACCGACGTGCCCCAAGAATGACCGTAACTGCCTCAGATTGGATGGCGGTGCGAGTTTTCTAATGACATCTACCTTGGCCGGATCAACCTCCATGCCCCTGTTGGAGATGATGTGGCCAAGCACCGTCCCTTGAGTCACCATGAAGTGACTCTTCTCCCAAGATAGCACCAAGTGAACCTCTATACATCGCTGCAGTACTTGGTCAAGGCAGTCAAGACAGGAGTCGAATCCGTCGCCGTAAACCGAGAAATCATCCATGAAGACCTCCAAACACTCCCCTACCATATCCGAAAAAATCGACAGCATGCATCTCTGAAAGGTCGCAGGGGCATTGCATATCCTGAATGGCATGCGTCGGAAGGCGTATGTGCCGAAGGGACAGGTAAAGGTGGTCTTCTCCTGGTCCTCAGGAGCGATGGCCACCTGGTTGTAGCCCGAGTACCCATCCAGAAAACAATAGTGGCTCTTCCCTACCAGTCTCTCAATAATCTGATCAATAAAGGGCAGGGGGAAATGATCCTTCTTGGTGGCCTGGTTGAGTCTCCTGTAGTCAACGCAGACCCGTCAAGAAGTGGGTACTCGTGTAGCAATCTCCTCTTCCGACTCACTGATTACAGTCGTGATGCCCGTCTTCATGGGCACCACATGCAAGGGGCTGACCCACTTGGAGTCGGAGATGGGATAGATAAAATCGGCGCTCCACCATTTCGAAATTTCCTTCATGACAACCTCTCTCAGATTTGGGTTCAGTCGCCGCTGGAACTCACGCGACGGCTTCGCCTCATCCTCGAGATAGATATGGTGGGAGCACAGGGTCGGACTAATCCCCTGGAGATCTGCTACGCTCCATCCGATTGCCTTGCGGTTCTTTTCAAGAACCCTCATCAAACGGGATTCTTGCTCTCCAGTCAAATCGGCGGAGATGATGACTGGGTACATCTCAGGCTCACCCGCAAGGAATCGATACCTCAGCAAAGTAGGGAGAGGCTTCAGCTCTGGACAGCTGGGTGCTGGCAAATCTGGCTTCGAAAGAAGCCGCGTGTACGCTACCAAATCTGCCCGGGAGAATGAGAATGTACTCTCGCAAACAGGATCTGAAGAAGGCTGCTCAACTGAACTGTCTCTGATCTGCTCGCCATCTACCTTCTCCTCAACTGTAGGCTCAGTGGAACTCAGGTCTGGCATGTAATCCTCGTAATCTGCCCAATCAGACTCTGAATCCGAGGGATCTGCATCACACAAGGTGGCATCAGTACCACCATCATCACAAAAATCCGTGTCACGATCAAGAACCTGCTCTGCTGCCTCTAAGGTATCCTGAACCAAGAATGTGCTCTCCAGGCTCTCCTCTGATGTCATCTCTGCATCAGCTGAATCTGGAAATGAGAGGATGACCTGTGCTGCTGGGTCTGCCCATACTGCCTCATCGTCTGTGATCACAAAATCACAGCCCTGGTGGATGTCTAGCCCGGCATCTGTCAGCTGCTCTGTATCAGAAGTAGTCTCTGAGCATGATCTCTCTCTGGCTCGGCTGTCCTCGATCGTCTCTATTTGTACACTTTCGCCCTCGACGCGAAAGTATACCTTCTTGCTATCATGGTCAGTCATCGCCTTGGCTGTGGCCAAGAACGGACGACCGAGAATGATGGGGGTATCGGTCACTGAATCAGGGATCTCCATGTCCAACACTACGAAGTCCACGGGGAATTGCAGGCCCTGAATAGTGACGACAACGTCTCGTAACAACCCCTTCGGCCTCTTGACAGATCGATCAGCAAACTGAAGGACTGTCCTGCTCTGTCTAAGAGTGCCCAACTCGAAACGGTCGAGAAGTGCTGCCGGAAGGAGGTTGATAGACGATCCGCTATCTAATAGAGTCCGGTCGAACCTCTGCTCTCTAATGTGACATCTGACATAAGGGGCTCCTGAATCTGGCCTCTTGGCCGGCAGACGGTTCTGGATCGCGAAACATGTGGCTTTCGTCAGCACATGGATCTCTGAATGGTGGTTCCTCCTCTTCGTCCTGACTGTGGTCCTGTCTCTCAACGAACGCTGAAGAAGGGGGATGTGATGCAAAGCCTCCTGAAGAGTCAGCTGTATGTGAAATCTATCTATCATCTGCTGGTTGATCTCCTCCTGATCTCTCTTTTTTGGATTTTCTGCTTTCTTCCCCTTCCCCATCTGAAGGGCTCTAGGGAAGGGGATCAATGGGTCCTTCTCAGATGAAGGACTAGGAAAAGGTCTAGACGGCTCGACGGCCGGATCCGCACATACATCACGCACCACAGTGGGACCAGAAAAAACCAAACCTTTTCCTTTATTCACAACATGGTTCCGAGATACATCAGAAGTGGGAAAAACAACAGATCTCTCAACAAAAGTGTGGGTGGCCTTAGCACCACCAGCGGCTGAATCGACTGGAACTGGAAGACTCGCGGCCTCAGTACCGCGCTCTGGCTCGGCATAGTGGGTGGCCTCAGTACTACCTCCTCCAACTGGTGAATTGGCGGCCTCAACACCGCATGTGGAATCAGCATCCTTGGTGGCATCAGTACCATCGGCATCCTCTTGAGCGGCCTCAGTACCGCTCTCCTCCTCCTCATCTGGCGCTCTAAGTGTATCCTCATGGCGTCGCTCGGACGAGGCGCCGCATGCTGGTTTTCTACCACTCCTAAGTGTGACAAAATCAGCATCAAAAAGGTCTGCAGACATATCATCAAATGGATCACTAGGAGTGGCATACTCAGTGTAAGCTACCTGCTCAGATTTCCGCTTCAGGTTGTTGGGGTTCGGCTCGATCTGGGCAGGGATGGTGGCCTTCCCTCTCACAATGTCCCGCATCTCCTGGCGGAACTCGTCCATCTCCCGTTTGAAGGTAGCCTGCTGATCTGTGAGGAGGCGGGCTATATCATCCAAGGCGGGGCTCTCGTAAGGTGGGCCATGAGAGTCCGACGGGTAGCCTCTCTGGTAATGAGGCTGCTGGAACTGGTACTGCTGAGAGGGGTATGGGTGTGATGGATGCTGCTGGTGGTGAGGCTGCTCATGCCTCCAAGACTGTCCCTGCTGATAGGGCCGAGGACCATAGGACGATTGCTACTGTTGTTGTGATGGTGGGTACACTGGGGGCTGCTGCTGCGGCTGGTGCTCTCTCTGATGGCCGTACTGGCCTCCCTGTCCTGACGGCTGCTGCTGGGGCTGGGTACCTCCGGTCCCCCACCGGAATCCGGGATGGTCTTGTCGGATACCGGGCTGAGGGCGGTCATACCAAATCCCGTTGACATCCATCAACGACTCTGCATCGTACTGGGCTGGCGGGAGTACTGCCAGAGGCTGATCCGGCTGGTATACTACCATCTGCAAGTCTGGAGATGGTGGTGATTGGTAGGTGGACTGCGGCTGCTGGTACGGCTCCGCCTGTACAAGGTGAACCTGTCTAGGCTGTTGGTGTGAGCTGGAGCGCTGGGACGAGCTGCTGCTGCCGCCGTGATCACCTCGCGACTGAAGACGGGGCTGGGAAGCCGTCTGTGCCTCCTGGAGACACATGAGCTGGGTCTTCATGTCGCTCAGAGTCTGTGTCATCTGCTCCATCTGAGTGATGCCCTGGCACTGCTTCTTCTCAATCAGCTCCATCCGATCCAACTTCTCGCAAATGATACCCATGTCCGCAGTTGAAGACTCTGCCTGTGCTACTGCTACTGTGGACGAACTGGAAGGACCGGCGTCGACCCGTGCTATCCTCTGGTACTGCACGGGTCTTGGCTGCTGCTGGGGTCTGCCCTGAGTATACAACCGGGTCTGGGACATCACCATATAGTTCTCGGCCATCTCCTCGTAGATGGCCCAGACCTGGTCGTGATCATTGGTGAAGTAAGACCCGCCACAAGAAGCGTTCACCAAGCTCTGGAGCTCTGGTGTCAGCCCACTGAAAAAGCTCTGCACGAGGTTGGGCTTGGAAATGTCGTGGTGCGGACATCGATCAGTCAGCTCTCGGAACCTCTCCCATGCCTCATGGAACTGCTCGTTGGGGAGCATGGAGAAGTTGTTGATAAGGGCTCTCGCGGCATTGGTCCGCTGTTTAACCCAAAAATCGGTGATCTTAAGTTCCACACGAGGCGGGAACTCAGTCGCTGAATCGACCACACGAAATTCGGATTAAAACAACAATTAACCCACGACAAATAAATCATGCGATGAAAGTAATTGTGCGGAGTTAAAATTTATTATAACTCTACAACAAGATGTGTATAGGTGCAAGTATTGTAGAGGTCGAACACAGGGAGCAGACAGGTAGAACGGGGTACTAAGGCACCAAAAATGTGTGTGTATGTGATCAAGAGTCTATGATGCTATTTTTTGTGGGTTTTTAATTTTATAATTTTTATTTAATTTTTAATTTTATAATTTTGTATTTTGATTTTTAATTTACTGATTTTATATTTTCTTTTTTATATTTTATATTTTTTTATTTTTTCTCTTTCAATATTGGAAAATAAGGACAATGTAATAAAATGGAGAAAGAGCTATTTATAAAAATAGATAAAAATGTTCAAAAAAAGCAAATAAAGTCTTTTTGGTCTTTTTATACTTTTTTACTGTTTTTGTGATTTTTGGGTAATTTTTAGAATGTTTTTGGTATTTTTAAATAGCAAAATAAAGAAAACAGTGAATAAAATGCAAGGCTGAAACTAAAATGGAGAAATAAAATAGAAAACAGTAACAAAAATTCTCCAAGTTAATTTCAATGAAAGATAATGAAATAAGGAAAATTTAGGCACAAAGTTTGTATTTTTAAGGATTTTGTAGAATTTTTAATATTTTTATAGAGGTTTTTAGAGTTTTGATTTTTTGGAGTTTTCTTTTGTATTTTTTAATGATTTTTGGACTGAAGTTAGAACACACAAAAAGCAACAAAATATATTTTTTTGGGATTTTTATAATGAGTTTTTATATTTTTTATGGATTTTATAAGCTAGACAGTGCACAAAAAGCATGTTTTTGATTTTTAATAAATGTAAAAATAAAAGAAAATCAAAAACTGAAATGATGGCGACAAAATACAATCATGCAGGAGCTTAAGTTCAAAATTTGAGAATTTTTGGACTTGGAATGAGGCTCCAAATAATTACTACAAGCAAGCAAAAAGTGAAAGGCCTGGTAGGGGCATATACGCAAATATTCAAAAGTCCAGGGCTGAACATGCAATTCTTCCACAAAATATATACTGAATAAAATATTCTCTGGACTAAAAAGTTAATAACAAAACCCGCAAGGGCCTTGCCCGCAAAATGACCACGCGCACGTGCCCACGCACGTGCGTCTGGCTGGCAAGGGTCGAAGTGTAGATACGAAAACCCCAGGGAGTGTTTAGCAAAATTTACAAAATTAAATAGCGGCAAATGAAAGTTTTAGCCGTTATTACAAAATACAAAAACGCCCAGGGTATTAAAGCAAAATTACCCAAGGCTAAGGCGCGGATGAACGACGGATGCAGCACCACTTAAACACGTGTCACTCCGCTAGCGCACGATGCCTCTTCGCGGCCGACGGCCCAGATTAGAAGCCCAAATGTTGATCGGACGGCCAGGGGGAAATGAATCCGACGGCCACTGCTTCTCAGGAAGATCAGGGGCGATCCAGCGGCTCACGATGAAGGCTGAAGAACAGGGGATGAACAGGCCCCCGGCGGACTTTGATCGGGCGTTGTGGGCTTCCCCGCCGGTCTGAATCCCCACCGACAGCTGCCGACACCACCTGGAAACGTCCTGCAACGGATAACGGTGCCAAAATGACGGATGCCCCGCCGGTGCACCGCCACGACGATGGAGGAAGAAGACGCTCCCAGCTGCTCGGACTACGGCCAAAAACGAACCCAGCAGGGGTTCTCCAGCACCTGGACCTGCAAGAAAAACACAAAAGCACGAGGAGACGGTCCAGGATTGACTGGCGTGTGAAGAATGATGGGCGTGGAGTCGAGAATGCCCACCGGAGCTCTTGAGCTCCGGCGAGGTGTTCGAGGGCTGGATTTACGCTACGGATGGATCAAAATGCAACCTAACTATCAAAGATGAAACCTGGGATAAAATTCTATCTAAACTACTAAAACAAGAACTGAAACAACCTCGATTGGCTGGTCGGCCAAGAGATAAGGTACCTCACGGCCGCGTGCCCGGAGATGGGCTGGAGCCGGCCAAATGACCACGCCAAAGGCCGCCGTGGATGGCTGGAGACCCGCCTGTCACCCAGGTCTATCCGGAGCTCATCCCAGGGATCAAAAGCAAGGTCAAAAGGGGTTCAAAGTGGAATGGAATGGTTTGGGGATTATTTGAAAAGGTGGCCGAGGCGTGAAGTTCAAGGGCCGATCACGGGCGGATGAAGAAGATCTAGGAAGATCCACTAGGTCGGCGAGGATCACTGTTGTACCATGTACAACTTTCATGAAGGGAGCAACCCTCCTCGAGCAACGCACAAGCGGCGAAAAAATCGAGAAATGAGGGTCACGGTCATTCTGACAAGGGTGAAGGGCTATGGTCAGGGAGTTGACCGGCTGGTCAACATCCCAGACCACCTGGTTGGTCCACGTGGACCAACCAGGAAAAAGCCACAAAAAATATTTTGTAAATTCGTTTTAAAATAATAAATGAATTATTTAGATTTATGTTATTTAATAAAAAAATATTTATTATTTTATAAATTATTTTATTGCGATTTTTATTTATTTTTTAGAGGTATATTTTTACAAGTTGCTTTTATACCCTTATATAGGTATATTATTCTATGTATTGTATTCTTTTATTTTATTGTATGTATTTAATTTATTTATTTATTATTATTATTAATTTATATAATTATAACATACTTTTATACACTTAATTATATTTTTATTTTAATTTATTGATGTGTTTTAATAAAATATAAGTATAGTTTATACAGGTATGTTTATAGAATTATTACGTATGTATTATACATACAGGTATTTTATTTTGAGTTTTATTTGCATTTTTATTCTGATTTTAATATACATAATTATTATAAGTAATATTTACAACATTATAAAAATATAAAATTATAAAAATAATAAATAAATAATAAATTGAATATTTTAATCTGTACAATGTACAATGTGGGTCCAAAACTCAACATTCAAACTGTAGCTCCGCCAAATGCGAAACCACCGCCATTAAATAGCTTATTTTCTTCTATATACAATTAAAGGTGAGTATGCTGCATTTGGAGTTGTCGTTTGTGAGATACGGGTCTGGGAAGTTGGGATTCTGGAATTTTATTCAGACCATAACTTTTTATATGTACATTATTTTTCAGTGAAATCAATTTTGTATTTTTGTTTATTTAATTATCTACAACTTTCATGTACAAAGTTTCTTTATTTGATGTATAAAAAGCGGAACCAAAAATAGGTCCCAAAATGAATAAAGAATGAATAAAAGGTATAGGTATTTTATCTGTATTTCTGACCTTATCTCCCCCTACTTTATTCCTTGTCGACCTAGTCATCAAGATGCCTAGGTCTCGGGGTTTCGGGTCATAAAATATTTACAATATTTTATTCTTTTTCTTTTCTTTTCTTTATTCTATAATTTTGGCAGAAAAAACCGTATTTTATACAGTATTTACACACATATGCATGAATGCTAAAATGCATGAATTAATGCTATTTACATGCATTTACTAGGGTTTTTAAGGCCAAAATGATATAATAAAGATGATGAAATGTAGATTCATCATCCCCCTATACTTGCCTTTGCTAGTCCCTAGCAAACACTTATGCAATAAGTGCAGAAAATAAAAACAAAGAAAAGAAAAAGAAGAAGGTGGATTAAGTGTAATTATCAAACTTGTCTTCAAAAATCAAAGTTTGGAGCTTAAGTCGAACCTTTGGAATTTTAGTGCGGGCAGAACCTTAGTGAGAACCGAATTTGAAATCCAACATTCCTTGAGAATCCCAAAACTCTGTCCAAGTCTCCTCAATAGCCAGGTCAGAAATACGTCAACTCATACGCAAACTCTTACGACTATGAATCTGACTCGTACAGTGTAAGTGGTGGTGGCTCTCCCCAACTAGAGTGGCAAAGAAACTGACTTCTCCAGTATGACAACCCAATGATTCCCCAATCCAATAACTCCATCCTCGAGGAGCGGGGTATTCCCTTCTAAGTTCAAGTGGAAACCAGCTCAAGAGGAGGGGGTGAAGAGAAGAATGGACGGTAGCTAGTGTAGCTACCTATCCTGGGATGCAAGACCAGTGTAGTCAAGTCATCCAGCTGCAGGCTCACATGATATGACTTTGATGCTCAAGCTTGCTTATTTTCTATACAACATATTCACATACTTTGCAGGCTTTTTATTTTTGTACATGCCTGAACTTTTTTTTCTTTTTTTTTGAAATACTATATACAGTAGCATTTACCTAAGGAGTTTTTCCTCTTGAGCCAGTAGACTATCCCTCTTTTGAAGCTTTATCGCAACCCACAGCCTCCTGTCTTTAGACTTCCTAATCACTGGACGGGTTGGGGTGCACTTCCCTCCCTAGAGGAGGACAAATGTTTCCACTTGTGTGCGTCTCGTACCGGCAAATCCAATCCCCTCACCACTCCAACTGAGTTGAGCCATGTGAAAGGTGCAGGTGTCCAAGTTAGGTCATTATCAACAAGAGTCGTGCGTGTGCTCCGAAATACTCTACTTAGGCAGTCAAGAATCCATTGAACTAAGTCTCGTGATCCTCAAAGAATTAAGTCAACTAGACCTGAAGTACCTCAAACCCAGTTCCTATAAGGTTCCTGTTATTAGGTAGATTATAAGGTCCAATCAAGCTCCAATCTCCGGATTTTACTTAGACTTGTTCAACTATCAAACTTAATCCGAAAAATGCTAATGCTATGCAATGCAATGCAGAAAATATTTTTGTGATGCAATTTTCAAAGATTTTGAACTTTTTATGGATTTTTGAAGAGATGATGCATGCTTTTTTTTGTCTTTTTCTTCAAAAGGATTTTTCAAATGTTTTTGGATTTTAATTTTGCAAATGTTTTTGGGATTTTTGAAAACAAAAAGTTTTTGGCTGAAAGATGGGTGAAAAATATGTACACGGGAGTGCTTCTTATATTTACAAGAAGTGGATTTTAGAATTTACAAGGGTAAGTGATCAATTTTATACATATATATAGTGGATTTTGGTGTGATGTTAGTATTCCTCAAACTTATTTGACACAAGCTTTTCACACAATTTTTGAAAACAATAGTCCAAAATAATTTTTACAAACATTTTTGCAAACATGTACACATATTTGAAAATCATTTTGCAAAGGTTTTTCAAACAGTATATATAGATTTTTCACAATATTTTTGCAACCATTTTTCAAACCATTTGCCAATCATTTTTCAAACATTTTATTTCACACAAAGAAAAGAAATTTTACAATCCACACATTTTACACAGGTTGAAAACATGTAACAAAACATTTTCAAAATAGTTTTCAATAGATGTTCACAAAGATTTTCAAACTATTTTTCAAACATTTTGCAAAAAACATTTTCACCTGATTTATTAATCAGTAAATACAAAAAGAATTTGAGGAATGATAACATCTTTTTATTAAGGATTTTAAAGAATTTTAAAGAATTATTAGCCATATTATTAGGAAAATACGAAAGTACGAGTTGTGGCTAAAGTATATACGTAGTATATACGACCCCCCTATACTTAGCTTGAGCTATGTCCTCATAGATCGGAGAGAAAAGAGAAGACATAACTCGTACTAAGTATAGACAAGTCTAAAGAATAAATAAATGGATGAATCAAACGAATGAGAAGTTGACCGTCCCCCCTATACTTAGGATCAAATAATCCTAAGTATAGCAGACTGTACACAAAGCAGGGAGGGTCAAGGGTGGGAATGAACAGATCATACTCAGATTGTTTCTCCAATACTTAGGGTAAGATATCCCTAAGTATAGACAAGAAGAGGAGACAATGGAGAGGATCAAAGAATGGAAATACTCTAGGTGCACACCCCCCTATACTTAGGACAGAGTACGTCCTAAGTATGGAAAACTGACAAAAAGGGCGTCGCCTTTTCGGTAGATGAAGAAGATAGAAAATGAAAAGAAGAAAAGAAGAAAAGAGATCTGAAGATGGAAGGAAAGATCGTGAGAATGTACACACCACTCCCCCTATACTTAGGGTGAAAGAAGCCCTAAGTATAGGCAACAACAGGAGTGATGACATGAAACGATGAAAGAACACTCGGTTCGTCCACCCCCCTATACTTAGGACAAAGTACGTCCTAAGTAAGGCAAACACGAGAATGGGTGGACGAGCAAAACGGTAGAGAGAACAGAGGCATACAAAAGTGAATATACAACAGAGATGGATGTACACATGATCAAGAAGGTTGAAAGCGAACCTTCTTGCGGGACCGCTGTGGAATGGATCTGGTGTGATGCAGGTCGACATCGGGGTCCACAGTGGACGGAAGCCGATCAGGGTCGACAGAGTGAAGGCCTCAGGGGCCCTAGGGTGTGAAGGCACAGACGGTGTAGTGAAAGAAGTGCGGCTAGGTCTGGCCTTGGGAGTCTCGCTGATATCAAAGTGGAATGGGACGAACTCATCATCATCGGAAGTAATGTACTCAGAGTCGTCCTGCGAGGAGTCATCCAGGTCAAAACCAAAAGGCACGAACTCATCGGTGGAAGTAGTCGAACTCTGGTCGTCCTCTATAATTTCAACTGGATCATCTTTCTCATCAAAAGGCCCGAATTTCTGAAGAAAAGCAACTAAATCAAATTCGGCCTTAGTCTCATCAGTATCTACATGGACAGGAGCGGACTCATCAGTGGAAGTAGTCAGAGCATGTTCGTCCTGTATAGTCTCTAAATCCGCCCTCCGCTCAATGGTGTCAATCGTGTAGATCCCGCGGATGTCATCAACACATCGCCAATCACAGGAAGCGGAAACACCAAGGTCTATACTTTCCGAGCTTTCCTCCTTGGAGAGGAATTCTCGGGTCTCATCATCGGTCATGAAGAAGGTCTCTCTGATATCCTCATATAGATCATAGTCCTCGGGGTCAGCCAAGATAGGTGAAGTCACAACAGGTGCGGGTCTCTGGTCAGCAGTGGGTGCGGTGATCACTGCTTCGCCCTCGTCAGCAGGACGGAAGCGAATCTCTCCTGATCTGTAGTCAATAACGACTCTCGCAGAGGCGAGGAATGGTCGTCCCAGGATGATTGGAGAATGCTCCCATGTGGAGGTCTCCATGGGCAATACGACAAAATCAATAGTGTAGCTCGTGCCCTGAATCGAAATGACGGCGTTTTAAGGGATACCCTTCGTCCTCTTTATTGATCCATCAGCAAACTGTACGATCATCCTGGTCTTCTTGAGAGGCCCTAAGTGAAGAGACTATACCAGCGAGAAGGGTATGATACTGATCGATGCACCGCCGTCTAGGAGAGTGTGATCACATGTGTGGTCAGAGATTGTGCAGCTAATGAAAGGTGTGGCAGTGTTCCTCTTTCGAGGAATGGAACGATGAGTGATGGCGTGGGCAGTGGCCATGGTCAAGATGTGACGCTCATATCTGCTCCTCCGCTTTCTCTTTTTGGGAAGAGGAGCAGACATATGGGTCATGGCCTGCTGAAGTGGGGCACGGATGATCTCATGAATAGTAGCCACCGCTTTGGGTTCAGATAACATTTTTTTGAATTTTTGGACCTCCTCCATACAAGGGAGAAGGTCGGAATCAGCATATACACGAGGCTTGCCAAGAGCAGTCTGTACAGTGGCATCCTCGGGGTCAAAGGTGGGACAAGGTGTGAATGAATGTGTGGACAAAGGATCTGACAAGTGAGCTCTCTCCTCATAGTCTGACTCGACCAAAAGTCTCCCAATCTCTTTTTGTGTTTTTAAATTTTTCTCATTTTTTTGTATTTTTGGTGATTGCAAGCTCTCATGGAAATCCTCGAGTGAACCCATATCATCAAATGGTGGAACATCATGGTCGCTCTTATTGGTACTAGTGAGGTGGTCAATCCTCTGTCTCATATGATCCATCATCTGGGTCAAGTGCTCAAGGGTGGACTCCATGAAAGGTGACTCCAACAGCTCGGCCTCGGGTGGATGTGAAGGTGGAGAATACGGAAGTGGAAGTGGGTGTGGATAGAAATCCGAGGTCTGATACTGTGGCTGAGGCAGATATGTACAAAAGTCAGGAGCAAAGTCCTCCTGGAAAAAAGGAGGTGGACCAGCTGGAGTGAACGAATAATCCGCAAAATCCGGATAAAATACGCTCCAGTCGGCCATCTCGAAAACAAAAGGAAAATGATCGGGAGAGCACGACGGTCAAGTCAAGAGAGTGGAAAAGAAGGCGCAAATGCGCGGGGATGATCTAGGACACACACAAAACAATCACAAGCAAAAAATGAAAACAAGTCAAACCCTCAATTCACCTACTCAACTCAGTGAAGACCACAAATGCGGTCTTTTTATCTCGTTTGTTTTAGAGTTAGGCGAGAAGTCCAAAATTGCACAAACACTTAGGGGGCTGAATATGGGATTTGGGTACTAACCTTAGTGTGTGCGCGAGCAAGTAAAACGAAGACAATGAGGGGATTATACGCCCCAATACAAGATTTTCTTTTTGGTGGATTTTAGGGCCAAGTAATATTAGCAGTCCCAATTTTATTTGGTTATCACTTTTTTTGGATTTTTAGTAAAAATGCACGTTCCTATCGGGGAATCAATTCCGTTAAGCTCCTAGGTGATCAAAATCAGAGGTAGAGGAGCGGGAAAGCAATACAAGCGGCAAAAACGATGATGAATGCTAAAGCGTAAATGCTTACCTTGCCTCCAGCACTCTACATGCAAGGATGCTCAGCAGAATTGAAACCTATCTATATGCGAATGCAAAGCCGATGAAATCGCCCTAAGTTCAGAAATTGCTATTAGCGGGAAGAACCACAATTTGACCGCCAATCCTCAACCCTAGAGTTCGGTCTAGGCTCACCCCTCCTCTGCTCAACACACTTGAGTTTAGGAGAAAGCGCTTTGCGGGGAGAGCTCGCGGTGCGACGGATTGAAGGTGATGATCAACTGTTAAAAATTTGACTAAGTTCAAACGAGACTATAGGTGCATGCAAAGGTATTAGGTGTTTGGCCTTAATCTATCGCAAGCAATCCTAGAACTAGGGGCTCAATCACACAAAATAAATAAAATCGAAAAAACAAAACAAAATAAAAAAAATGCGAAGAAAACCGTAAAAAGCCGCGGTGAGCCCCCATGTGAACGGACACCTGGAAGTTAGGCTCGAATGTCCAAGTGTTCGGGGGTACCTGTGTTATTACAAATATAGTGGTCTCTCTCTCACTAAAATTACAAAAATATATATGCAATAAAATAAAAGCTCAGAAGTTGTCTTCAAAATTCCCTCCAAGTCCGCCTTGGTGCGAAGCCGAAGCCGTCTCACGTGGTTGCACGAGTGCTCCTAGAAAGGAGTGCCTCCCTCGATCCGCGTACCTCGCACAAAGTCAAACAAGAGGGTGGTTAGACAATTCAAATGATATATCAAAATAAAAGAGCAAAAATAAGCAAAAATAAAAACCGCGAAATAGACAATCAAATCACAATCACAAACAAGACCCGAACTAAGCGTTGTTGCTCCCTGGCAACGGCGCCATTTGTTTAACCCAAAAATCGGTGATCTTAAGTTCCACACAAGGCGGGAACTCAGTCGCTGAATCGACCACACGAAATTCGGATTAAAACAACAATTAACCCACGACAAATAAATCAAGCGATGAAAGTAATTGTGCGGAGTTAAAATTTATTATACTCTACAACAAGATGTGTATAGGTGCAAGTATTGTAGAGGTCGAACACAGGGAGCAGACAGGTAGAACGGGGTACTAAGGCACCAAAAATGTGTGTGTATGTGATCAAGAGTCTATGATGCTATTTTTTTGTGGGTTTTTAATTTTATAATTTTTATTTAATTTTTAATTTTATAATTTTGTATTTTGATTTTTAATTTACTGATTTTATATTTTCTTTTTTATATTTTATATTTTTTTATTTTTTCTCTTTCAATATTGGAAAATAAGGACAATGTAATAAAATGGAGAAAGAGCTATTTATAAAAATAGATAAAAATGTTCAAAAATAAGCAAATAAAGTCTTTTTGGTCTTTTTATACTTTTTTACTGTTTTTGTGATTTTTGGGTAATTTTTAGAATGTTTTTGGTATTTTTAAATAGCAAAATAAAGAAAACAGTGAATAAAATGCAAGGCTGAAACTAAAATGGAGAAATAAAATAGAAAACAGTAACAAAAATTCTCCAAGTTAATTTTCAATGAAAGATAATGAAATAAGGAAACTTTAGGCACAAAGTTTGTATTTTTAGGGATTTTGTAGAATTTTTAATATTTTTATAGAGGTTTTTAGAGTTTTGTAATTTTTTGGAGTTTTCTTTTGTATGTTTTAATGATTTTTGGACTGAAGTTAGAACACACTAAATGCAAAAACATATATTTTTTTGGGATTTTTCTAATGAGTTTTTATATTTTTAATGGATTTTATAAGCTAGACAGTGCACAAAAAGCATGTTTTTGATTTTTATTAAATATAGAAATAAAAGAAAATCAAAAACTGAAATGATGGCGACAAAATACAATCATGCAGGAGCTTAATTTCAAAATTTGAGAATTTTTGGAGTTGGAATGAGGCTCCAAATAATTACTACAAGCAAGCAAAAAGTGAAAGGCCTGGCAGGGGCATATACGCAAATATTCAAAAGTCCTGGGCTGAACATGCAATTCTTCCACAAAATATATACTGAATAAAATATTCTCTGGACCAAAAAGTTAATAATAAAACCCGTAAGGGCCTTGTTCGCAAAATGACCACGTGCACGTGCCCACGCACGTGCGTCTGGCTGGCAAGGGTCGAAGTGTAGATACGAAAACCCCAGGGAGTGTTTAGCAAAATTTACAAAATTAAATAGCGGCAAATGAAAGTTTTAGCAGTTATTACAAAATACAAAAATGCCCAGGGTATTAAAGCAAAATTACCCAAGGCTAAGGCGCGGATGAACGACGGATGCAGCACCACTTAAACACGTGTCACTCCGCTAGAGCACGATGCCTCTTCGCGGCCGACGGCCCAGATTAGAAGCCCAAATGTTGATCGGACAGCCAGGGGGAAATGAATCCGATGGCCACTGCTTCTCAGGAAGATCAGGGGCGATCCAGCGGCTCACGATGAAGGCCAAAGAACAGGGGATGAACAGGCCCCCGACGGACTTTGATCGGGCGTTGTGGGCTTCCCCGCCGGTCTGAATCCCCTCCGACAGCTGCCGACGCCACCTGGAAACGTCCTGCAATGGATAACGGTGCCAAAATGACGGATGCCCCGCCGGTGCACCGCCACGACGATGGAGGAAGAAGACGCTCCCAGCTGCTCTGACTGCGGCCAAAAACGAACCCAGTAGGGGTTCTCCAGCACCTGGACCTGCAAGAAAAACACAAAAGCACGAGGAGACGGTCCAGGATTGACTAGCGTGTGAAGAATGATGGGCGTGGAGTCGAGAATGCCCACCGGAGCTCTTGAGCTCCGGCGAGGTGATCGAGGGCTGGATTTACGCTACGGATGGATCAAAATGCAACCTAACTATCAAAGATGAAACCTGGGATAAAATGCTATCGAAACTACTAAAACAAGAACTGAAACAACCTCGATTGGCTGGTCGGCCAAGAGATAAGGTACCTCACGGCCGCGTGGCCGGAGATGGGCTGGAGCCGACCAAATGACCACGCCAAAGGCCGCCGTGGATGGCTGGAGACCCGCCTGTCACCCAGGTCTATCCGGAGCTCATCCCAGGGATCAAAAGCTAGGTCAAAAGGGGTTCAAAGTGGAATGGAATGGTTTGGGGGTTATTTGAAAAGGTGGCCGAGGCGTGAAGTTCAAGGGCCGATCACGGGCGGATGAAGAAGATCTAGGAAGATCCACTAGGTCGGCGAGGATCACTGTTGTACCATGTACAACTTTCATGAAGGGAGCAACCCTCCTCGAGCAACGCACAAGCGGCGAAAAAATCGAGAAATGAGGGTCACGGTCATTCTGACAAGGGTGCAGGGCTATGGTCAGGGAGTTGACCGGCTGGTCAGCATCCCAGACCACCTGGTTGGTCCACGTGGACCAACCAGGAAAAAGCCACAAAAAATATTTTGTAAATTCATTTTAAAATATTAAATGAATTATTTAGATTTAGGTTATTTAATAAAAAATTATTTATTTTTTTATAAATTATTTTATTGCGATTTTTATTTATTTTTTAGAGGTATATTTTTACAAGTTGCTTTTATACCCTTATATAGGTATATTATTCTATGTATTGTATTCTTTTATTTTTATTGTATGTATTTAATTTATTTATTTTTTATTATTAATTTATATAATTATAACATACTTTTATACACTTAATTATATTTTTATTTTAATTTATTGATGTGTTTTAATAAAATATAAGTATAGTTTATATAGGTATGTTTATAGAATTATTACCTATGTATTATACATACAGGTATTTTATTTTGAGTTTTATTTGCATTTTTATTCTGATTTTAATATACATAATTATTATAAGTAATATTTACAACATTATAAAAATATAAAATTATAAAAATAATAAATAAATAATAAATTGAATATTTTAATCTGTACAATGTACAATGTGGGTCCAAAACTCAACTTTCAAACCGTAGCTCCGCCAAATGCGAAACCACCACCATTAAATAGCTTATTTTCTTCTATATACAATTAAAGGTGAGTATGCTGCATTTGGAGTTGTCGTTTGTGAGATACGGGTCTGGGAAGTTGGGATTCTGGAATTTTATTCAGACCATAACTTTTTATCTGTACATTATTTTTCAGTGAAATCAATTTTGTATTTTTGTTTATTTAATTATCTACAACTTTCATGTAAAAGTTTCTTTATTTGATGTATAAAAAGCGGAACCAAAAATAGGTCCCAAAATGAATAAAGAATGAATAAAAGGTATAGGTATTTTATCTGTATTTCTGACCTTATCTCCCCCTACTTTATTCCTTGTCGACCTAGTCATCAAGATGCCTAGGTCTCGGGGTTTCGGGTCATAAAATATTTACAATATTTTATTCTTTTTCTTTTATTTTCTTTATTCTATAATTTTGGCAGAAAAAATCGTATTTTATACAGTATTTACACACATATGCATGAATGCTAAAATGCATGAATTAATGCTATTTACACGCATTTACTGGGGTTTCTAAGGCCAAAATGATAGAATAAAGATGATGAAATGTAGATTCATCATCCGCCCGAGTGGATAGTACTTATGTAAGTACTCAGTGCGGAGCTGCTCCCAAGTGTAGACGAACTTCCCCAAGTGCTTCAGCCAGGTGGCTGCTCTATCTGCCAAAGAGAAGGGGAAGGCAATCATCCTGATGGTGTCCTGGTCCACCTGTCGGTCGTGGACAGTGCTGCAAATCATGAGGAACTCCTGGAGGTGGAGATGGGGCTCCTCGGTGGCGAGCCCGTGGAAGCGGGGGAGAAGCTGCAAGGTGTTCGGGGGGAACTTGAAGTCCCCCACGATCGCTGGTAGCACAACCCAGTGATGCATCAGTGTTGATCCGGGGATGGGCAACTCCCGCATCAGTCTCGGTGGTCCTCCTGTCGCGGCTGCGGCGGCTGCTGCCGCTGCTGCGGCTGCTGCATCTGCATCATCTGGGATCCTCGATCCCTCTCTCCGCTGCTCGCGCTCTGCTCTCATCTCCTCCATCTCTCTCCTCATATCCAATATGAACGCTCCCTGATCCCTCAACTGTTGTTGTACCGTCTCGAGGGAGGTGATCAGGGTGGAGTTGATCGCACCCTGGTCCAACACAAAGTGCTCAGGCTGTGGACCTCGACTGCGATCGTCAGAACTGCCGGCCATGGTATCTGCAAAATCAAATGATCCGAACTCAGGTGCCGATAAATCTGCTAATCTCTCCTCTGGCACTGGTCTCTCGGAACCGAAAGAAAGGGGGTCGAGGGGGAACAGGGCGGAATCATACTCGGGCTCGGAGAGCGGGTCTCGGCTCTCGCGAGCTAACCTAGATGAACGGGTAGATGCGCCCGAAAGCGGTGCAGCCAGAGGCTGCCTAAGAGATCGTCTACCCATCATCGTGATGTAGCGAGTAAGGCGGATGGGATCTGGAGAAACGATGATGACAAACAAACCCCTCAGTTCACCAACGAAACGCGAGCTGAAGACCGTGAAAGTTCGGTCAAATTATCTTGTTAAATTTTATTTTGGTGAACAATCAATCTATCAGAGCGATTACGTGACATGCTGGGATACCCGATACTACCCAACCGACTGTCTCGCACGAAAGAGTCGGTAATTGATGACACGAAAAATCACCAAGACTCGGGTGAAATAAAATGGATCAAGGGTCGTTGCGACCCGGATCTCGGAAATCAATCGGTCGATCAAGAAAATGAAGTTCAGACCACTAAAATCAAAGAAAATCAATCAAAACGCGATAGCGGTCCTGGCTATTGGATTAGCCTGGTATAGCGACCAGAGTCGGACTCAGCGAGCACGTGATGGCCTTGCGGCCTACGAAGTAGTCAAAAATAAACTAAAATAAAAGGTATTTTTGGTGGATTTTTAATTTTTATAAATTTTTTGGGTTTTTAACTAATTAAGAAAATGAAGAAACCAAGGAAATAAGGCAATTCAACAATTTATTTAATGCATCAAAAATCAAGAAAAAATTCAAATAAAAATGTTTTTGTGTGCTCTATAATTTTTACTGTTTTTTGTGAATTTTTGGGATTTTTCTGATTTTTATTTAATTTTCTAAAAATCAAACAAGGTAAGAAACTGAAGGCATTATCCAGTCAGGAGTAAAAGGCCAATCTAAAATGCAAAAGGGCCTATTTAACTCCTGGAGTAATTTTCCTATAAACTAGAGAGTTTAAGGAAAATTTGGGCACTGGATTTATGACTTTTGGATTTTTAACTTATTTATTAAAATTTTATGAGTTTTTGGGTGTTTTTCAATTTTTAAGAGTTTTATATAATGAAAAATGTCCAAAATTGGCCAGAAAATCAAACAAGCCAAAACAAACTGTAGCTAATTTTTTTGTAATTTTTAGATTGGTTTTAATATTTTTTTATGATTTTCTAAATCAAACAGTAACAAAAATTGTTGTTTTTGATTTTTTAAAAATAGCAAATAAAACCAAAAATGTCCCAAAAAATTCTAAAAAGTTTTACAACATGGCAAGAACCAAATGTCTAATTTTCATCGAATTTGGAGTAAGTTTGATATTTTATTCAAAAACAAAACCTAGGTATAGTGCACAGGGACCTGTACGTAATTTCCAAAGGTTCTGGGGGGTCCGGTGCAAAATACCCAAGGAATCACGGGCGCAGCGCGTGCCTGGGGCACTCAGGGACCTATATGCAAAGAAATTAAGTTCCTGGGCTAAATAATAACAAGTATTAAAAGCCCAGGGAACTTAATATAATTTACCCACTAAAATAACGCACATGCGCAAATAAACCATGCACAGGTGTATCAATGCAAATATCTAAAAAGTTTCATTCATTTCATCGCAGTCCAGAACTACAGGGATAAATGTGCAAATTGCCCAAAAGACCACGTGTCGAAGCGCGTGACACACCACACACAGGGGCTTATATGCAATAAGAAAACAATGTAGGGTCCAACATGCAATTTACCTAACGTAAATAAAATCCTAAAAATATTTACAGGACTTAAAGCAAACTACTAAAAAGAGAAGGGCCTAAGGGTAAATTACCCTTTATTAAGTCGACCGATGGATGGGCGCCACGTGGGAGGATGGACGGCTGGGAAGAGGGTGGCGTCCAAAGCTGCTGTCCCTCGGGCGGATCGAGTGGTCCAGGCGTCGCCATGTGGAGATCGAACGGTGGAGAAGTGCGGTGGCTAAACCTTGTCCATCAGACGGTCTGGATCAACACTCCTGAAGATCCTGCGGTAGCTGCTACTCCTGGAATGGAAGGCTCAGATCGAAACTGGAGCTGGAGGAGATCCGACGGTCGGCGAAGGTCCTGGAAGAACTGTCGGCCGGCGAACTTCGCCAGCCCAATGCGCGCACTCCTGGCCTCCTCGCGGGGCTCTGATGATCGGAGAAGAGTCATCGTGGGCCTCCACATCAAATGGTACTCTCCGATGGAACAACAAAGCTCTAAGGAGCCCGGTCAGCTCCGGCGGAGAAGCAGCTCCTAGCTCGAGTCAGAGGACCTCAGATGGCCCTCGTTGTACCTGCAAAAGGACTCCAGAAGACTCGCGGGTCGAGGGCAAAGTGCCTCGACCCCGTCAGTGGTGGTGAAGATGGATGGTGCGGTGGTGCGGGCGAACCCCGGCGAAGCGACGGTGAAGGGGTTCGAACCCCAGCTCCTGTACGAGCTGGGTTGAACGGAGGGGCGGAGAAGATGCGCGGGGGAAGGGCGAACGTGGTGGTGGATTCCGATGATCGAACGGAAGGGAGATATGGTCGGAATAGGCGAAAATCGACGGCGGTGCGAATTGGGGCTAAATCAAAATCCGAGAAATAGGAAAGAAATTACAGCTACCCGGGTGGTCGAGTCGACTGTGGGCGAGCTAGGGATGCTCTGGGTCCTTGCCTCGAGGATCGTCGTCATCCGAGGTTCGAGCTCCTGCTCTGGACGGAGCACGTCGGAGCAAACCCGCCGGATCAGAGGTTCAGACATCTCCTCCTCGCTACGACAATGCCCGGAGCGAGCTGTCACTCTCACTCGAGCACTGGAGGTCACTGGGTGGTCGGCGAATGATCCAAAGATGCGCAATAGGGTGGCGGAGCTCAACCTTTATACGGTGGCAGGTCCGGGAAGATTCGAGCGGGTAGGGCAGTGTGAAGCGCGGATCCCGAAGCGGGCACCCCGGCGAGGGTGCCGGATCTGTCACGGTCAAGATGGACCCGGGGTTTAGGGGGATGGTGATCGGGTTTAGGCACAATAATCGGGATAAATCGAGTCACCCGCCTAAAGCCCGTGAGAGGTGGTCCTGGGGGGGGAGTTGACCGGGCGGTCAACAACCCCCCTGGACCAATGGGAGGCTGCCACCTGGAAAAGATTTAGAAATTAGATTAAAAATAGCAAATGGCTTATTTAATTAAAACTCAAAACATGAAATATTTTTGTTTTAATATCTTCTATTTTTTGTGATTTTCAATTAATTTTTCAAAAATAAAATAAGGTATTTACATTATATAGCTATATATAGGTATAGGTACAATATATGGTTTTGATTTTTGATTTTTAATATGTTATTTTTATACACTTTTATTCCCTATTTTATATTTTATTTATTTATATCATAAAATATGGAATAAAAATATATTTTTATTTTATATTTATTATTTATATACATAGGTGAAATAAATAGATATGTATATCTTTGTACATGGTATATTTACAATATATTTTTGGTTTTTAATTTTGTTCTTTTTATTTTGTTTTTTTGTTTTAATATTTATTTACATCATAAAATATAGAGTATTTACAAATTTCATGGAATTTAATTTTTATTTATTTACACGGTGAAATAAATACAAGTGAGTGGGCTATATACATGATGAATATATACAAGGTGAAGGTTTTTGTTTTCTTTTTATTTTTCCATTTTTATTTTGATTTTTATATTTATAAATATATACAAGTATTTACAAGCCCATTTTAGTATCTTTTTGGAGGAAAATATTTTTATTATATTTACAAATATATTTACACACATGAGCCCCTATCTCCCTCTACTTTGGCTTTTATGCGGTCAGGCTCATGCTGAGCCCTCCCTTGGGTTAGGTTGCTCAATATTTATTCTAAATATTTTCCTCTTTTTCTTTTTGATCTTTATTCTTTTATTTTTGCACAAAAACATGCTAATTATTACTATTTACACCATGCATGCTTTTGGTAATTATTTGTATTTACAAATATATACATGCATTTGCAAAGGTTTTTGTAGCTAAAATATAAGAATAAAGAGTGATGAATGAGTATTCATCACCCCCCTATACTTATCTTTGCTAGTCCCTTAGCAAACACTTATTTGAAAAAGAAGTGAAAAAGAAGAAAGAAGAAAGAAAAAGAAAAAGAGAAGAATTTACATGGATCAAGGTTGATTATTAAACTTGCCTTCATTAAATTGAGGTATGGAGCTTAATCAGATCTTTGGATTATCAATGTGTCGGAACCTTATTTGGACTTAAGTCTAAAACTCAACAGCCTCTAAGTTCCACTAATCTCTAATCAAGACTCCTCAATGCTCCAGATCAGAACAAGTCATCAATCACAAACCCTGAAGACCATGAATCTTTCCTTGTCCTGTGAATGTGAGGTATAAGCTCTCCACCTCAGAAATGGCAACTTGACAACCCTCCCCAACAAGGTAACTCTATGACCTCAATCTGGCCACTCTTTCCTCGAGGAGCGGGGTATTCCCTTCTAAGTTCAAGTTCAACCGGCTCAAGAAGAGGACGAAGAAGAGAATGGACCATGGCCAGTGTAGCCATGTATCCTTGGGAGCTTGACCAGTGTAGCCAAGTCTCCCTGCTGCAAGCTACATAAGGTGGATCATGAACTCAAGCTTTGCTTATTGCATTCTATATACATACTCCGATGGGATTATCATTTTCTATCAGACCCACCACTTTTTTGGAGTTATTTTCTTTTTTCATTTTTTTCAAGTGCATCTATATAATATGTACATGTGCAGCATATATACAAGGAGTTTTTCCTCTTGAGCCAGTAGACTATCCCTCTTTTGAAGCTTTATTGCAACCCACAACTCCCGTCGTTAGACCTCATGGCAACCAGACCAAGTTGAGGCGCACTTCCTTCACTAAAAGAAGAAGAGAGGTTCCGCCTAGAAGTACTACCCTCATATGCTACCCCAAGTCAAGGAAGACTGCCTCCTCACCACCTCATCCGTAGAGAGCTCGGTGCTAAGTGCTGGTGTCCAAGTAAAGGCATTGTCTATATGAGTCATGTGTTGTTGTTAAGTGCTCTACTTAGGCTCATTGAGATGACATGTGATCATAGCCTAGTGGACTCAAAGGATTAAGTCACCATGGACCTGAAAAGCCTTAAACCTAAGCCCTATAAGGTTCCTCTTATAAATTAGGTGGATTAAGATCTTAATCAAGCTCCATTTCTGAATTTGATTCTAGGCTAGTTTAAATGTCAACTATCATCCAGAAAAACTATATACATATGCACAAAAGATGCTATTTACACAAATTTTTACAAACATGCAAAATTTTTGAAAAATGTTTTGAAATCATGAATGGATGATGCATGAAGTGCAAGTTTTGCAAAAAGGTATTTACACACATTTACACAAGATTTTTGCAAACTTTTGATTTTCAAAACATTTTGGAAAAATTTTGTACTATATACATAATTTTGATAAGAAAATATTTACACAAGCTTTACACAAAAGGTTTTTGAAAACATTTTTACAAAAATAATTTGTACACTAGCTATTTACGTGCAAATAAAAGAATGTTTATGTACATGAAAATTTTTAATTTTTGTGATTTTTAAGGTTTTTAGCCATTTTATTTATTAACACACTCACACAAAGTACGAGTTATGGCTAAAGTATATATGGAATATATACACACCCCCTATACTTAGCTCGAATGATGTCCTCAGAGTCAAGAGCGATGAATGAAACATAACTCGTGCTAGGTATAGGGAAGTGAAAAGGAAGGCTATATATAAAGATGAATGAATATCAAGAGACTCTCGGCTTTTCCCCCTATACTTAGGATCAAGTAATCCAAAGTATAGCAGGCTGTACACAAAGGGAAAACCGAGTGGAGAATGTACAGGGTCTACCCCCCCTATACTTAGGGTAAAATATTCCTAAGTATAGGCAGCAAAAACAGGGGTAGACAGAAACAAAAGAAATACCCAAAGGTCCTACATCCCCCCTATACTTAGGGTAAAGTACACCCTAAGTATAGCATAATCAAAGGATGAATAAAGGGATGTGGGACTAAAGAATGTGATGATATGGACATCTGGATCTATACAAGTCGGAAGATCAGTGAGAATCAGGCGTGAGATGCAATAGATGTGAGTCAAAAGACCACATCTCACCCAAAATGAATCGGGGCAACATCAACGACCCACTGCTCATGATCTAGAAATGGCTTGAGCCGCTGGCCGTTCACACGAAAGGTACTCTCAGAAGACAAGTCGGATATATCAATGCTACCGTTGTCGTGTACCTTTCTCACCAAGTAGGGTCCCTTCCACTTGCTCTGTAGCTTCCCTGGAAATAAACGAAGCCTCGCATCAAACAGCCATACTCTCTGTCCAGGCTCAAAATGCTTGTGGCTGATGTGAGAATCATGCCACACCTTCACTCTCTCCTTATAATGTAGGCTGTTTGAGAAGGCGGTATCTCTTAACTCCTCCAGGGCTGCTAACTCTGCCCTCCTCTGGTCTCCTACACCATCTGGATCCATAAGTATCTTCGTGACTGCCCAAAGTGACCTGTGCCTCAACTCAACAGGCAAATGGCACGGCTTGCCATATACGAGGTGAAAGGGAGATGTGCCCAATGGTGTCTTGAAAGACGTCCTATATGCCCATAAGACCGACTCCAAAAGCTGTGACCAATCCTTTCGGTCAGGGCGGACGACTTTCTGCAATATAGTCTTGATCTCCCGGTTCGACACCTCTGCTAGACCATTCGTCTGTAGATGGTAAGGTGTAGCAACGCGGTGGTCTATGCCGAACTCGCTAGCAAGGGCCTTCACCTGGTCGTTGATGAAATGAGACCCCCCATCTGAAATCAATACTCGAGGTACCCCGAACCGCGTGATGATGTGTTTCCTCAAAAATCTGCAAACTGTCCTCGCATCAGCGGCTCGGGCGGGGATAGCCTCAACCCAACAACTAACATAATCTACAGCCAACAGAATGTACTCAAATCCCTGACTCTTAGGGAATGGACCCATGAAATCGATGCCCCATGCGCCAAAAACCTCACAGAAGTGTATGGGCTGCATCGGCATCATATCACGCTGTCCACAAGTGCCCATCCTCTGACTGTCAGTACACCTCTTCACGAACTCATCAGAGTCCTTGAAGAGGGTAGGCCACCACAAGCCGGATTGGAGCACTTTCTATGCCGTTCTCCTCCCAGAATGATGTCCTCCTGCCTCAAGCTTGTGGCAGTATGTGAGGACACTATGGTGCTCCTCCTGAGGAATGCACCTACGCCAGACACTATCCCCTTCTTCGTGGTAAAGGATGGGATCCTCCCAGTGGTAGGACTTGGCCTTCGCAAGGAAGGTCTCAAGCCTCTGCCTGGGCCAATCTTGTGGGACTTTCCCAGCAACGAGAAAGTTCACAATATCGACATACCACGGGAGTGAGGCGATAGCAAGGATCGCCTCATCTGGGAAGGTCTCACAAATGGGATCAATATGCTTGGACTCCTCAGGCTTCTCTAAACGGGAGAGATGATCCGCCACCACATTCTTGACTCCAGGCTTATCTTTGATCTCAATGTCAAACTCTTGGAGTAGAAGGATCCATCTAGTCAGTCTGGCCTTGGCATCCTTCTTTGCCATGAGGTATCGGATGGCGGTGTGATCAGTGTACAAGGTCACTCTAGATCCAATGATATAAGATCTGAACTTATCTAGGGCGAACACTACGGCTGGCATCTCCTTCTCTGCGACCGTATAATTCCGCTGGGTGGAATCTAATGTGCGGCTAGCGTAGTGGATAGCAAAGGGGACTCCATCCCTCCTCTGTCCCAGCACAGCCCCCACGGCAAAATCGGAGGCATCCGACATGATCTTGAATGGGAGAGACCAATCAGGCGGCTGAAGAACAGGAGCCTCAATAACACACTGCTTGAGAGTCTCGAAGGACGAAAGATACTTGTCATCGACAAGGAACTCGATGTATTTCGTCAAGAGGTCAGTCAACGGCCGGGCAATCCTGCTGAAATCATGAATAAATCGTCGGTAGAAACCGACGTGCCCCAGAAATGACCGTAACTGCTTCAGATTGGACGGCGGTGCGAGTTTTCTAATGACATCTACCTTGGCCGGATCAACCTCCATGCCCCTGTTGGAGATGATGTGGCCAAGCACCGTCCCTTGAGTCACCATGAAGTGACTCTTCTCCCAAGAAAGCACCAAGTGGACCTCTATATATCGCTGGAGAACTCGGTCTAGGCAGTCAAGACAGGAGTCGAATCCGTCACCGTAAACCGAGAAATCATCCATGAGGACCTCTAAACACTCCCCTACCATGTCCGAAAAGATCGACAGCATGGATCTCTGAAAAGTCGCAGGGGCATTGCATAGCCCAAATGGCATGCGTCGGAAGGCGTATGTACCGAAGGGACAGGTAAAGGTGGTCTTCTCCTGGTCCTCAGGAGCGATGGCCACCTGGTTGTAGCCCGAGTATCCATCCAAAAAACAGTAATGGCTCTTCCTTGCCAGTCTCTCAATGATCTGGTCAATAAAAGGCAGGGGGAAATGATCCTTCTTGGTGGCCTGGTTGAGTCTCCTGTAGTCAACACAGACCCGCCAAGAAGTGGGTACTCATGTAGCAATCTCCTCTCCCGACTCATTGATCACAGTCGCGATGCCCGTTTTCTTGGGCACCACATGCAAGGGGCTGACCCACTTGGAGTCGGAAATGGGATAAATAAAATCTGCGCTCCACCATTTCGAGATTTCCTTCATGACGACCTCTCTCAAATTGGGGTTCAGCCGCCGCTGGAACTTACGCGACGGCTTCGCCCCATCCTCGAGATAGATATGGTGGGAGCAACGTGGTGGACTAATCCTATGGAGATCTGCTACGCTCCATCCGATTGCCTTGTGGTTCTTTTCAAGAACCCCCATCAAACGGGATTCTTGCTCTTTAGTCAGATCGGCGGAGATGATGACTGGGTACATCCCAGGCTCACCTACAAGGAATCGATACTTCTGCAAAGTAGGGAGCGGCTTCAGCTCTGGACAGCTGGGTGCTGGTGGATCTGGCCTCTGAAGTGTCTCTGTGTATGCTGCCAAATCTGCATGGGAGAACTGAAACTCTCTCTCAATCTCAGGAACTGGAGAAGGCTGCTCAACTGAACTCTCTCTGATCTGCTCGGCATCTACCTCCTCCTCAGCTGTAGGCTCTGTGGGACTCAGGTCTGGCATATAATCCTCGCAATCTGCCCAATCAGACTCTGAATCCGAGGGATCTGCATCAACAAAGGTGGCATCAGCACCACCGTCACACAAGGTGGCCTCAGTACCACCATCATCACTAGAAACTGTGTCGTGGTCGAGAACCGGCTCTGCTGCCACTGGAGTATCCTGAACCAGGAATGTGCTCTCCAAGCTCTCCTCTGCTGTCATCTCGGCATCAGCTGTGTCTGAAAATGAGAGGATGGCCTGTGCTGCTGGGTCTGCCCATACTGCCTCATCGTCTGTGATCACAAAGTCACAGTCCTGGTGGATGTCTAGCCCGGCATCTGTCAGCTGCTCTGTATCTGAAGTGGTCTCTGAGCATGTAGTCCTCGACCGTCTCTATTTGTACACTCTCACCCTCGACGCGAAAGTATACCTTCCCGCTATCATGGTCAGTCACCACCTTGGTTGTGGCCAAGAACGGACGACCAAGAATGATGGGGGTATCGGTCACTGAATCAGGGATCTCCATGTCCAACACTACGAAGTCCACGGGGAATTGCAGGCCCTGAATAGTGACGACAGCATCTCGCAACAACCCTTTCGGCCTCTTGACAGATCGATCAGCAAACTGAAGGACTGTCCTGCTCTGTCTAAGAGTGCCCAACTCGAAGCGGTCGAGAAGGGCTGCCGGAAGGAGGTTGATAGACGATCCGCTATCCAATAGAGTCTGGTCGAACCTCTGCTCTCTAATGTGGCACCTGACATAAGGGGCTCCTGAGTCTGGCCTCTTGGCCGGCAGTCGGTTCTGAATCGCGAAGCACGTGGCTTTCGTCAGCACATGGATCTCTGAGTGATGGTTCCTCCTCCTCCTCCTGACTGTAGTCTTGTCTCTCAATGAACGCTTAAGAAGGGGAATGTGCTGCAAAGCCTCCTGAAGAGTCAGCTGGATATGGAAACGATCAATCATGCTCTGGCTGAACTCTTCCTGCTCTCTCTTTTTTGGATCTTTTTCTTTTTTCTTCCCCTTCCCCATCTGAAGGGCTCTAGGGAAGGGGATAACTGGGTCCTTCTCAGATGAAGGACTAGGAAAAGGTCTAGACGGCTCGACGGCCGGATCCGCACATACATCAAGCACCATAGTGGGACCAGAAAAAACCAAACCTTTTCCTTTATTCGCAACATGGTTCCGAGATACATCAGAATGAGGAAAAACTATAGCTCTCTCAGAATGAAATCTGGTGGCCTCAGTACCACCACTGGATGGCTCGATTGGACGTCTCGCGGCCTCAGTACCGCGCTCTGGCTCGGCATCTGGAGTGGCCTCAGTACCACCTCCTCGAACTGGTGAAATAGCAGCCTCAGCACCGCCTATGGAGTCAGCATCCTTGGTGGCATCAGTACCACCATCATCAACATGAGCGGCCTCAGTACCGCTCTCCTGCTCCTCATCTGGCGCCCTAGGTGTGTCCTCGTAATGTCGCTCAGACGAGGCACCGCCGCCGGCTGGTGTCCTACTGCTCCTAAGTGTGACAAAATCAGCATCAAAAAGGTCTGCAGACATATCATCAAATGGATCACTAGGAGTGGCATGCTCAGTGTAAGCTACCTGCTCAGACATCCGCTTCAGGCTGTTGGGATTCGGCTCGATCTGGGCTGGGATGACGGCCTTCCCTCTCACAATGTCCCGCATCTCCTGGAGGAACTCGTCCATCTCCCGTCTAAAAGTAGCCTGCTGGTCCGTGAGGAGGCGGGTTATGTCGTCCAAGGCGGGGCTCTCGTTTGGTGGACCATGGGAGCCCGACGGGTAGTCTCTCTGGTAGTGAGGCTGCTGGAACTGGTGTTGCTGCTGGTGAGAGGGGTAAGTGGCAGGATGCTGCTGCTGGTGAGGCTGCTGCTCACGCCTCCAAGACTGTCCCTGCTGATAGGGACGAGGAACGTAGGATGACTGCTGCTGCTGTTGTGAAGGGTAGACTAGGGGCTGCTGCTGCGACTGGTGATCTCTCTGCTGATTGTACTGGCCTCCCTAACCAGATGGCTGCTGCTGGGGCTGGGCACCTCCGTTCCCCCACCTGAATCCGGGATGGTCTTGACGGATCCCAGGCTGAGGACGGTCATACCAAATCCCGTTGACATCCATCAACGGCTTTGTATCGTACTGGGGTGGCGGTAGCACTACCAGAGGCTGATCCGGCTGGTATACCACCATCTGCAAGTCTGGAGATGGTGGTGACTGGAAGAAGGGCTGCTGCTGCTGGTACGACTCCGCCTGTACAAGGTGAACCTGTCTAGGCTGCTGGTGTGAGCTGGAGCGCTGGGACGAGCTGTTGCTGCCGTCGGTATCGCCTCGCGACTGAAGACGGGGCTGTGGAGCCGTCTGTGCCTCCTGGATACACATGAGTTGGGTCTTCTGTCGCTCAGAGTCTGTGCCATCTGCTCCATCTGAGTGATGCCCTGGCACTGCTTCTTCTCAATCAGCTCTATCCTATCCAACTTCTCGCTAATGATACCCATATCCGCAGCGGATGACTCTGCCTGTGCTGCTGCTACTGCGGATGAACTGGATGGACCGGCGTCGACCCGTGCTATCCTCTGGTACTGCACGGGTCCTACCTGCTGCTGGGGTCTGCCCTGAGTGTACAACCTGGTCTGGGACATCACCATGTAGTTCTCGGTCATCTCCTCGTAGATGGCTCAGACCTGGTCGTGATCCTTGGCGAAGTAAGACCCGCCACAAGAAGCGTTCACCAAGCCCTGGAGCTCTGGTGTCAGCCCGCTGAAAAATCTCTGCACAAGGTTGGGCTTCGAAATATCGTGGTGCGGGCATCGATCAGTCAGCTCACGGAACCTCTCCCATGCCTCATGGAATTGCTCGTTGGGAAGCATGGAGAAGTTGCTTATGAGGGCTCTCGCTGCATTGGTCCGCCCGAGTGGATAGTACTTGTGTAAGTACTCAGTGCGGAGCTGCTCCCAAGTATAAACAAACTTCCCCAAATGCTTCAGCCAGGTGGCTGCTCTGTCTGCCAAGGAAAAGGGGAAGGCAATCATCCGAATCGTATCCTGGTCCACCTGACGATCATGGACAGTACTGTAGATCATGAGGAACTCCTGGAGGTGGAGATGGGGCTCCTCAGTGGCGAGCCCATGGAAGCGGGGGAGTAACTGCAAAGTGTTCGGGGGGAACTTGAAGTCCCCCACGATAGCTGGAAGTACGACCCAGTGGTGCATCAACATTGATCCGGGGTTGTGCAACTCCCGCATCGGTCTCGGTGGCTCTCCTCCGCCTGCCGCGGCGGCTGCCGCTGCGGCGGCGGCTGCTGCGGCTGCATCGTCTGGGATCCTCGGCCCGTCTCTCCTCTGCTCTCGCTCTGCTCTCATCTGCTCCATCTCTCTTCTCATATCAAGCATGAATGCCCCCTGATCTCTCGATTGCTGCTGAACGGTCTCTAGGGAGGCGATCAGGGTGGGTTGATCGCGCCCTGGTCCAACACAAAGTGCTCAGGCTGTGGACCTCGGGAGCGATCCTCAGAACTGCCGGCCATGGCGTCTGCAAAATCAAATGAGCCAAACTCAGGTGCTGACAAATCTGCTAATCTCTCCTCTGGCTCATGTCTCTCAGAACCGAAAGAAAGGGAGTCGAGGGGGAACAGGGCAGAATCATACTCGGGCTCAGAGAGCTGGTCTCGGCTCTCGCGAGCCAACCTAGATGAACGGGTAGACGTGCCCGAAAGCGGTGCAGCCAGAGGCTGCCTAAGAGATCGTCTACCCATCATCGTGATCTGGCGAGTAAGGCGGATGGGATCTGGACAAACTATGATCAGAATACAAACCCCTTAGTTCACCAATGCAACACGAGCTGAAGACCGTAAAGGCTCGGTCGGATTATCTTGTCAAATTTTATTTTGGTGAACAAACAATCTATCAGAGCGATTACGTGACCTGGTGGGATACCCGATGCTACCCCAACCGACTGGCCTGCACGGAAGAGTCGGTAATCAGTCGGGAATAGCACCGGAGGGCTCTACCTAGTGAACGGGTCACTCTCTCGTACAAGCAAACCAAGCAATGAGGGGGTTGCTCTCCCCAAGATAGATTTTTAGGTCAAGTGTCTTTTAGGGTCAATAGTTTTAGCAGTCCCAATTTTATGGTTTTTCTTTTTAATATTTTTCAATAAAAATAAAAGTCCTAACGAATTTTTTGGTTCTCCTGATTATTTAGTCAAAAACAGGGGGAGAAGACGAAAAAGCCGATGTGCGATGAAATCAATGATGCATGCAAAGATAAAAATGTGTACCTGTCTCCAGCACTCTACATGCAAGTGATCCGCGCAGAAATGTAAAGACTGAAATAAACTACCTATATGGTACAGCGATGAAAACCGAGTCCTAAACAAGCAATTCTACTCGCCAGAACCGTCTAACTGGTCACAGGTCCTTCAAGCCAAAGGGTCCGGTCTCGATCTACCCCTCCTCCTCCCGACACGTCGGGTTCAGGAGCAGCGCTTGGCAGGGCAGGCTACGGCACGTAGGCTACGAAGGGAGTGAGTCCGTTATTTTTATTAATGAATTATTACTAGGTCCAATTAATCGCACTATAGGAACAGTAGATAATTAGGTATAGGGATCCTACTAATTACGGCACAGTCAAGCAGAAAATCCTAAGTCTAGGGGCTCGATAAAAACCGCTGAAAACCGTAAAAGGCGGCAAGAAAATCAAAAGCCGCGAGAAAAACCGCGAAAAACCCTAAGGGTCCCCCGAGCACACCGGTGCTCGGCGAAACAGACCCGCTAATCAAGCCAAGTCCACAGTCTGAGTCTGTCCCTGTATTATTACAATAATCAAATGAAATGAAAATAAAAATCTAAACTAATCCTCGCCCGCTCGTCTACTCTCTCATACTCTCTTGCGGATCCGTGCAGAAGGGAGCCGCGTCCAAGTCCCACGGTTGTGCCGGCTTCTCGAAAGCAGCCGCCTCAGTCCTCGAGCCCTCGCAAGAAAGAAACAAGTGGTCATACCAATAAAATAATCAAATAGAACAGAAAATATGAACAAGGGTATATGTGCAAAAATGCAAAATAAAATAAACAAACAAAAGTCAAAACAAAGACAAAAACAAGAGAAAATAAAATAAAACAAAATATAGCAAAAAGAATAAGAAAATAAAAAGCCGCGGAAAGCCGCGAAAAATAAAACAAAGAGAAAATGAACAAGAAAAATAAAAAACTACTAAGCCGTGCTCCCCGGCAACGGCGCCATTCTGATGACACGAAAAATCACCAAGACTCGGGTGAAATAAAATGGATCAAGGGTCGTTGCGACCCGGATCTCGGAAATCAATCGGTCGATCAAGAAAATGAAGTTCGGACCACCAAAATCAAAGAAAATCAATCAAAACACGATAGCGGTCCTGGCTATTGGATTAACCTAGTATAGCGACCAGGGTCGGACTCAGGGAGCACGTGATGGCCTTGCAGCCTACGAAGTAGTCAAAAATAAACTAAAATAAAATAAAAGGTATTTTTGGTGGATTTTTAATTTTTATAATTTTTTTTGGATTTTTAACTAATTAAGAAAATGAAGAAACCAAGGAAACAAGGCAATTCAACAATTTATTTAATGTACCCAAATTCAAGCAAAAATTCAAATAAAAATGTTTTTGTGTGTTCTATAATTTTTACTGTTTTTAATGAATTTTTGGGATTTTTCTGATTTTTATTTAATTTTCTAAAAATCAAACAAGGTAAGAAACTGAAGGCACTATCCAGTCAGGAGTAAAAGGCCAATCTAAAATGCAAAAAGGCCTATTTAACTCTTGGAGGTAATTTTCCTATAAACTAGAGAGTTTAAGGAAAATTTGGGCACTGGATTTATGACTTTTGGATTTTTAACTTATTTATTAGACTTTTTATGAGTTTTTGGGTGTTTTTCAATTTTTAAGAGTTTTATATAATGAAAAATGTCCAAAATTGGCCAGAAAATCAAACAAGCGAAAACAAACAGTAGCTAAATTTTGTAATTTTTAGATAGGTTTAATATTTTTTATGATTTTCTAAATCAAACAGTAACAAAAATGGTTGTTTTTATTTTTTAAAAATAGCAAATAAAACCAAAAATGTCCCCAAAAATTCTAGAAAATTTTACAACATGGCAGGAGCCATGTATCCAATTTTCATCGAATTTGGAGTAATTTTGATATTTTTTTCAAAAACAAAACCTAGGTACAGTGCACAGGGACCTGTACATAATTTCCAAAAGTTCTGGGGGGTCCGGTGCAAAATACCCAAGGAATCACGCGCGCAGCGCGTGCCTGGGGCACTCAGGGACCTATATGCAAAGAAATTAAGTTCCTGGGCTAAATAATAACAAGTATTAAAAGCCCAGGGAACTTAATATAATTTACCCACTAAAATAACGCACATGCGCAAATAAACCACGCACAGGGGTATCAATGCAAATATCTATAAAGTTTCATTCATTTCATCACAGTCCAGAACTACAGGGATAAATGTGCAAATAGCCCAAAAGACCACGTGTCGAAGCATGTGACACACCACACACAGGGGCTTATATGCAATAAGAAAACAACGCAGGGTCCAACATGCAATTTACCTAACGTAAATAAAATCCTAAAAATATTTACAGGACTTAAAGCAAACTACTAAAAAGAGAAGGGCCTAAGGGTAAATTGCCCTTTATTAAGTCGACCAATGGATGGGCGCCACGTGGGAGGATGGACGGCTGGGAAGAGGGTGGCGCCCAAAGCTGCTGTCCCTCGGGCGGATCGAGTGGTCCAGGCGTCGCCACGTGGAGATCGAACGGTGGAGAAGTGCGGTGGCTAAACCTTGGCCATCGGACGGTATGGATCAACACTCCTGAAGATCGTGCGGTAGCTGCTACTCCTGGAATGGAAGGCTCAGATCGAAACTGGAGCTGGAGGAGATCCGACGATGGGCGAAGGTCCTGGAAGAACTGTCGGCCGGCGAACTTCGCCGGCCCAATGCGTGCGCTCCTGGCCTCCTCGCGGGGCTCTGATGATCGGAGAAGAGTCGTCGTAGGCCTCCGTGATAACCCCAAAATTCCCAAAGACCTGGGTGAAGGTAATAAGACAAGGGTCATTGCGACCCGGATCTCAGAGGATAGGTATATCAAGAAAAATCGAACCACTAATAGAAATAAAATCAATCAAACACTCGAATAGCGGTCCCGCTATGAGATTAACCTGGTATAGCACCCAGGGTCGAACACAAGGAGCACGGGTTGGCCAAAGGCCTACGAAGTAGTAAAAATAAAATAAAATAAAAGACAAGTATTTTTAGTGGTTTTTAATGATTTTTATATTTTTTGGATTTTTAAATGTGAAGAAAATAAAAGAAACACAAAATCAAGCAAGCTTCAACTAATTATTTAATGTGTCAAAAATCAAGCAAAAATTCAAACAAAAATGTTTTTATGTTTTTTAGGTTTTTTAGTGTTTTGGTGAATTTTTGATAATTTTCTGATGGATATTTTATTTTCTAAAAATCAAACAGTAATAAACAGACAAGGTACTGTCCAGCCAGGCCCAAAATCCAAAGATAAAATACCTGAGGATCTAAAGAGGGCCTGGAGGTATTTTTCCTGTATTCTAGATAAAATAAGGAAAATTTGAGCACCAAAATTATTGTTTTTGAGTTTTTAGATTATTTATTATAATTTTTATGAGTTTTTAGGTGTTTTTAAGTTTTTATGGTTTTTAAGCAGTGAAAAATAGCCAAAATTGGCTAGAAAATCAAGAAACACAAAAGAAACAACACCTAATTTTTATGGAATTTTTGGGGGTGTTTTTATAATTTTTTTTGGATTTTTAATTCTAGACAGTAGCTAAAATAGAGGTTTTAGAATTTTTAAAAATAACAAATAAAATCAAAAATGTCCTAAAAAATTCTCAAAAATCCCACAACATGGCAGGAGCCATGTGTCAAATTTTCATCGAATTTGGAGGTGATTTGATATTTTATTCAAAAATCAAAAGAGGGCACTGTGCACAGGGACTTAAGTGCAAATACCCGAAGCTCTGGGGGTCCAGGTGCAATTTTCCCAGCAAGTCACGCGCACGGCGCATGCCTGGGGCACTCAGGGACCTCTTGGTAAGAAAAACAAGTCCGAGGACCTTTTGGTAACTCGTACCAAAAAGTCCAGGGGTTGTTATGCAAATATCCCACTAAAAGACGCACATGTGCAAATAAAACACTCACAGGGGCATATATGCAATTACCAAAAAGTTTTCATTCATTAACAAACAACCAGAACTACAGGACTAGAGTTGCAAATACACCAAACAAAGCACGTGGCGAAGCACATGACAAACACTCACAGGGGCATAAATGCAAATAAACTAGAGTACCAGGTCCCAAGTGCAAATATCCCAACGTAAATAAAAGACACACAATATTTACAGGACTAAATCTAAAAACATAAACTAAGAGGGGGCCTACGGTAAATTACCCCTTTATTACGTCGACGGCTGGATGATGGACGTGTGGCTGATCTAACGGTCCTGGACACGGGCGCCTCTCTCCTTCCGCACGGGGGCCGATCGACGTCAGAGGAGGAGACACGTGGAAGATCTGATGGCCTCAGGTGCTGGTGTCTCTCTCTCTATGTGCTAACGGTCCAGATCAACCCTCGAGATGATCGACGGTGACTGCTCCTCCTGGAATGGACGGACGTGATGCGAACTGGGTAGCTGAGGGCGATCGGACGGTGGTCGAGGACCCTCGAAGAACAGGTGGCCGGCGAGCTTCGCCGGCCTCGTGCAAGCGCGGTGGTCCTCCTCAGCTGCCTCTGAAGATCGGAGAAGGTTGGCGATGAAGTCCCGCAGCTGTTGGTGGCCTCCGATGGCCCAGCCGAGCCCTGGAGGGGCTCCGGCGAGGTCGACGGAGGGAAGCTCCTGGCCTAGATGTAGGGACGCCTCAGATGGCCTCCTCTGGACCTGCAATGTAGCTCAGAAGCTTCGCGGGTCGAGGGCAAAATGCCTCGACCTGGTTAGGTGGTGTGGAGGTGGTCGGTGCATCGGGATGAGCGAGCTCCGGCGAGCGACGGACGGTGGAGCTCGAACCCCAGCTCCTGTGCGAGCTGGGTTGAATGGGTGTGTGGAGAAGGTGCGCGGAGGGATGGCGATGGTGAACGTGGGTTCCGATGATCGAAAAGATATGCGAGATAGCCGGAATCGACGGAACGCGGCGGAGCTACGATTTGGGTCTAACTAGAAGTTAGACGAAATGGGAAAGCTAGAAGGTTACCTGGGTGGCGAAGTAGACTAGGCTGAAGCTGAGGTAGCTCCCGGTCATAGCCTCGAAGGTCATCTGGTCCTGAGGCTCGAGCTCCTGCACTGGGCGGAGCACGGCGGCGCTACGTCGCCGGATCGATGGTCCGGCCACCCCCTCCTCGCTGCGACACGGGCAATCGAGAGCTGTCACCTCAGGGACTGCTGTGGAGGTCACGGGCTGAAGGGTGGAGAGCCAAAGATGCGTGAAAACGGGGGCGGAGCTCAGACTATATACAGCTAGGGGTCTGGCTAGATGGGAATCGGGCGTGAAGCTCGGAGCGCGGATCCCAAGGCTATCAGTCGGGCGTGGATCAGGGATGATTAAGGAACAAATGGAGCCCGGGGTTTGGGTTAATGGAGATCGGATCTGTTCGCAGAAAGGTTGAGAAATCGGGTCGGGAATCAGATCCGCAACTCTGTGGTCCAAGGGGGGGAGTTGACCGGGGGGTCAACATCCCCCGTGGACCAATCAGGAGAGGCCACGCTTATTTATTTTGATCTATTTTTTTGAGTTAGAAAATGGCCGAATTTCGAAAAACTTAAAACATGAAAAAATATTTGTTTTATTTTTCTCTATTTTTTGGTGATTTTTAATTAATTTTTCAAAATAAAAATAAGGTATTTACATAATAGGGCTATATATAGGTATATGTACACTATAGGGTTTTAATTTTGATTTTTTTTAATTAGTTATTTTTATACATTTTTATTCCTATTTTATATTTTATTTATTTATAGAATAAAATGAGGAATAAAAGGATATTTTTATTTTATTTTTATTATTTATATACATAGGTGAAATAAATAGATATATACATTTATATACATGGTATATATAAATGTATTTTTGTGTTTTTAATTTTGTTATTTTTATTTGATTTTTGTTTTGATTCTTTTTATTTTATTTGTTTACAATATATAATATAGAATATTTACAAAAAGTTTAGAAAATAAATTTATTTATTTATAAGGTTAAATAAATAAGGAGGCATGGTCTATGTACATGGTGAAAGGATATTTTTAAACTTTTTTATTTTTAAATTTTTATTTTGTTTTTAATAGCTTCTAAATATGTACAAAATATGTACAAGCATATTTTTGGGTGAGGAAAATATAATTTATTTATTTACAAAAATATTTACACATGAACCCCTATCTCCCTCTACTTGGCTTTTATGCGGTCAGGCCCATGCTGAGCCCTCCCTTGGGTTAGGTTGCTCAATATTTATTCTAAATATTTCCCTCTTTTTCTTTTTCATCTTTATTCTTTTATTTTTGCACAAAAACATGCTAATTATAGATTTTTACAAAATACATGCTTTTGCTAATTTTTCCTATTACAAGTATCTACATGCATTTGCATAGGTTTTTTTGTAGCTAAAATATAAGAATAAAGAGTGATGAATGGGTATTCATCACTCCGCGTCAAATGGTACTCTCCGATGGAACAACAGAGCTCTAAGGAGCCCGGTCAGCTCCAGCGGAGAAGCGGCTCCTGGCTTGAGTCAGAGGACCTCAGATGGCCCTCGTTGTACCTGCAAAAGGACTACAGAAGACTCGCGGGTCGAGGGCAAAGTGCCTCGACCCCGTCAGTGGTGATGAAGATGGATGGTGCGGTGGTGCGGGCGAACCCCGGCGAAGCGACAGCGAAGGGGTTCGGAAACCCCTGCTCCTGTGCGAGCTGGGTTGAACGGAGGGGCGGAGAAGATGCGCGGGGGAAGGGCGAACGTGGTGGTGGATTCCGATGATCGAACGGAAGGGGGATATGGTCGAAAATCGGCGAAAATCGACGGTGGTGCGAATTGGGGCTAAATCAAAATCCGAGAAATAGGAAAGAAATTACGGCTACCTGGGTGGTCGAGTCGACTGTGGGCGAGCTGGGGATGCTATGGGTCCTTACCTCGAGGACCGTCATTGTCCGAGGCTCGAGCTCCTGCTCTGGGCGGAGCACGGCGGAGCAAACCCGCCGAATCAGAGGTTCAGACGTCTCCTCCTCGCTACGACAATGCCCGGAGCGAGCTGTCACTCTCACTCGAGCACTGGAGGTCACTGGGTGGTCGGCGAATGATCCAAAGATGCGCAATAGGGTGGCGAGCTCAACCTTTATACGGTGGCAGGTCTGGGAAGATTCGAGCGGGTAGGGCAGTGTGAAGCGCAGATCCCGAAGCGGGCACCCCGGCGAGGGTGCCGGATTTGTCACGGTCAAGATGGACCCGGGGTTTAGGGGGATGGTGATCGGGTTTAGGCGCAATAATCGGGAGAAATCGGGTCATCCGCCTAAAGTCCGTGAGAGGTGGTCCTGGGAGAGGGAGTTGACCGGGCGGTCAACAACCCCCCTGGACCTATGGGAGGCTACCACCTGGAAAGATTTAGAAATTAGATTAAAAATAGCAAATGGCTTATTTAATTAAAACTCAAAACATGAAATATTTTTTTTTAATATTTTCTATTTTTTATGATTTTTATTTAATTTTTCAAAAATAAAATAAGGTATTTACATTATATAGCTATATATAGGTATAGGTACAATATATGGTTTTGATTTTTGATTTATAATTTTTTATTTTTATACACTTTTATTCCCTATTTTATATTTTATTTATTTATATCATAAAATATGGAATAAAAAGATATTTTTATTTTATTTTTATTATTTATATACATAGGTGAAATAAATAGATATGTATATATTTGTACATGGTATATTTACAATATATTTTTGGTTTTTAATTTTGTTCTTTTTATTTTGTTTTTTTGTTTTAATATTTATTACATCATAAAATATAGAGTATTTACAAATTTTTGGAATTTAATTTTTATTTATTTACAGGGTGAAATAAATACAGGTGAGTGGGCTATATACATGATGAATATATACAAGGTGAAGGCTTTTGTTTTCTTTTTATTTTTCATTTTTATTTTGATTTTTATATTTTTAAATATATACAGTATTTACAAGCCCATTTTAGTCTCTTTTTGGAGGAAAATATTTTTATTATATTTACAAATATATTTACACACATGAGCCCCTATCTCCCTCTACTTTGGCTTTTATGCGGTCAGGACAATGTTGAGCCCTCCCTTGGGTTAGGTTGCTCAATATTTATTCTAAATATTTCCCTCTTTTTCTTTTTGATCTTTATTCTTTTATTTTTGCACAAAAACATGCTAATTATTACTATTTACACCATGCATGCTTTTGGTAATTATTTGTATTTACAAATATAAATACATGCATTTGCAAAGGTTTTTGTAGCTAAAATATAAGAATAAAGAGTGATGAATGAGTATTCATCAATAGTCAGTCGGGAATAGCACCGGAGGGCTCTACCTAGTGTACGGGTCACTCTCTCACACAATCAAACCAAACAATGAGGGGGTTGCTCTCCCCAAGACAGCTTTTTAGATCGGGTGTCTTTTAGGGTTAATTGCTTAAGCAGTCACAATTTTATTGTTTTCTTTTTAATCTTTTTCAATAAAAACAAAAAGGCCTAACGAATTTTTCGATTCTCCTGATTATTAAGTCAAAAACAGGGGGAGAAGACGAAAAAGCCGATGCGCGATGAAATCAATGATGCATGCAAAGATAGAAATGCGTACATGTCTCCAGCACTCTACATGCAAAGTGATCCGCGCATAATTAAAAGACTGAAAGAAACTACCTATATGGTGCAGCGGTGAAAATCGAATCCTAAGCAGGCAATTTCTACTCGACAGAACCATCTAACTGGTCACAGGTCCTTCAAGCCAAAGGGTCCGGTCTCGGTCTACCCCTCCTCCTCCCGACACATCGGGTTCAGGAGCAGCGATTGGCAGGGCAGGGCTACGGCACGTAGGCTCGAAGGGAGTGAGTCAGTTATTTTATATTAAATGATTTATTAGTAGATCCAATTAACGAACTATAGGTGCAGGCAGATAATTAAGTGTTTGGATCCTACTAATTACGACACAGTCAAACAGAAAGTCCTAAATCTAGGGGGCTCGAGAAAAACCGCGTAAAACCGTAAAAGGCAGTGAAGAAAAACAAAACCGTGAAAAGCCGCGAAAAATCCTAAGGGTGTGTTTGGTTCATGGGTTATCCAGGGGTGGATAACCCGATTTTGTGTTTGTGTGTTTGGTTGGTGGGTTAAGGGTTGGGAGGGTTTGTGTGATGTGATTGTATTGGAATTTGGAAAAGTTGGTAGTTATTATGGTATGATTGTATTGAAATTTGAAAAAAGTAGGTGGTTGTTGTGATGTGATTGTATTGAAGTTTGGAATAGTGAGTAGAAGTTGAGTATTTTATGATTTTTAGACGATATGATGGTATAATATATATTTTTTTGGTTGGAAAGAGAGTGGGCCCCATTAGTGGGTTGGGAATATGGGTTTTGGGGGGTAACCCACCCAAAGTGGGGGGTAACCCCCCAACCAAACGCACCCTAAGGGTCCCCCGAGCACACCGGTGCTCGGCGAAACAGACCCGCTACAAAGTCTAAGTCCAAGTCCACAGTTTGTCCCTGTATTATTACAAATAATCTATTGACAGAAATAAAAGACTACGTTAATCCTCGCCCACTCAGTCTCTCTCTCATGCTCTCTTGTGGCTCCGTGCAGAAGGGAGCCGCCTCCAAGTCTCGTGGTTGCGCCGGCTTCTCGAAAGTTGTCGCCTCGGTCCTCGGGCTCTTGCAAGAAAGAGTCAGAGTGTCACAAACCAAGAATAATAATCAAATATAAATAAAAAAAACAAACAAGGGTATATGTACAAAATGATAAATAAAATAAACAGGCACAAATAAAAATAAAAGAAAAGAAAAAGAAAAAGAAAATAAAACAAAAATAAGTGAAAAATAAAAAGCCGCGAAAAGTCACGGACTCCGAAAGAGCTGCGGAAAGCCGCGAAAAAGAAATCAAAAAGAAAATGAAAAAGAAAAACTACTAAGCCATGCTCCCCGGCAACGGCGCCATTCTGATGACACGACTGGCAACTCGGGTAAAAAGGTCGTCAAGGGTCGTTGCGACCCTTGTCACCAAGCGTGGTCGATCAAGAAAAATAGACCACCAAATCAGACAAAAACCAATCAAACACAAGTAGCGGTCTCGCTATTAGATTAACCTGGTATAGCGACCAGTGTCGAACACAAGGAGCACGTAATGGCCTCGCGGCCTACGAAGTAGTCTAAAAAGGGAATAAAATAAAATAAAATAAAATTCTTTTTGGTGGATTTTTAATTGTTTTTAATTTTTTTTTGGTTTTTAATTAATAAGGAAAATAAGAGAACAAGTAAAACAACCAACTTCAAGCAATTATTTAATGTAACAAAAATCACTCAAAAATTCAAATAAAAATGTTTTTATATATTTTATGTTTTTACTATTTTTGGTGAATTTTTGGTATTTTTCTAATTTTTATTTAATTTTCTAAAAATAAAACAATGCAAGAAAACAACAACAATGTCCAGCCGAGCTTTAGGGACTTAGATAAAATATCTAAAAATCCCGAAAAAGCTTGGAGGTAATTTTCCTGTATAGAAGAAGGAACAAGGATAATTTAGGCACTGAAATTATTGTTTTTGGATTTTTAAATTAAGTATTAGAATTTTTATGAGTTTTTAGGTGTTTTTCAGTTTTTATGGGTTTTATATAATGAAAAATGACCAAAATTGGTCAGAAAATCAAGCAAGGCAAAATAGACAACACCTAATTTTTTGTAATTTTTAGATGAGTTTTAATATTTTTTGTGATTTTTCAAGTCAGACAGTAAAGAAAAAGGTTGTTTTTGAATTTTTAAAAATAGCAAATAAAAGCAAAAATGTCTCCAAAAATTCTAGAAAATTTTACAACATGGCAGGAGCCATGTATCCAATTTTCATTGAATTTGGAGTGAGTTTGATATTTTATTCAAAATCAAAACCTAGGTACAGTGCACAGGGACCTGTACGTAAATACCAGAAGTTCCAAGGGGTCCGGTGCAAAAATCCCAAGAAGTCACGCGTGAGGCGCGTGTCTGCGGCACACAGGGACCTAATTGCAATAAAAGTAAAGTTCTCAGACTAATTGGTAACAGGTACCAAACGTCTGAGGGCCTTACTGTAAAATACCCAAAAATATAACGCACATGCACAAATTCAACACGCACAGGGGTATAAATGTAATTAATGAAAAGTTTTCATTCATTCAGTAACAACCTGGAAATAAAGGTCTAAACATGCAAATATCCCAGAAACACACGTGTCGACGCACGTGACACACTACAAGCAGGGGCATACGTGAAAATAAACTAAGTACGAGGTCTTCTATGTAAAAGTAACATAATAAAAACAACTATCAACTATATTTACAGGACTAAACACGAAATAAAATAAACAAGGGGGCCTACGAGCAAATTACCCCTTTAATAATGCGAGGGATGGATGGCCGCCACGTGGTGAATCGGACGGTGGAGGACTGGTGGCGCCCAATGCAAGGCTCCCTCGGCTCTGATCGACAGTCGAGACGTCGCCACGTGGAGGATCGAACGGACGTGAGGCTCTGTGGCTAAACCTCGACGATCGACCGGTCTAGATCGCTCCTCCAAAGATCGGACAGTGCTGGAAGCTCTTCAGATGGACGGTCAGGATCTAAACTGGAGCCCGGGGTCGATCGGACGGCATGGAAGGATGGTGGACGAACTGGAGGTCGACGACTATCGCCGGGCCCGTGTGTGCTCTGGCGTCCTCCTCGCGGGCCACTGAAGATCGGAGAAGATGCGTGCTGGCCTTCCGCGTCGAATGGCAGCCTCCGATGAAGCAACGGAGCTCCGGAGAGCTCGGTCGATTCCGGCGGAGGAGAAGCTCCTGGACTCGAGTTAGAGGACCTCATACAGTCCTCTTTGTACCTGCAAAAGGACACCAGGAGACTCGCGGGTCGAGGGCAAAGTGCCTCGACCCCGTTAGCGGTGGTGAAGATGATCGGTGCGGCGGGGCGGTCGAGCTCCGGCGAGGGGTAGACGGTGGAGCTTGAGACCCCAGCTCCTGTGCAAGCTGGGTTGAGTGAAAGGGCGGAGAACGTGCGTGGGAGAAGGCGAATGAGATGGAATGGTCCGATGATCGAGGCGAAGGCGGAGGTGGCCGGAATCAAAGGTGAAAAACGACGGCGAGATTTGGGTGAAACTAGAAATTAAAGAAAAAGAAGGAAAACTAGGGCTACCTGGGTGGTCGAGTCGACTGTGGATGAGCTGGGCTTGCTCTGGGTCGTTGCCTCGCGGGTCGTCGTGGCCCGAGGCTCGAGCTCCTGCTTCAGGCGGAGCACGGCGGCGCTAGCTCGTCGGATCAGAGGTCCGGGCACCTTCTCCTCTCTTCGACACCACCAACAGAGAGCTGTCACCTCAGGGAAGGCAGTGGAGGTCACGGGAATGAAAGGTGGGGAGCCAAAGATGGGGAAATGGGAGGCGGAGCTCGGCATAAGTACTGCCAGGGGTCCGGTTAAAAATGGTCGGGTAGGGCAGCTCGGAGCGCGGACCCCAAGGCGGGCATCCCGGCGAGAATGTCGGATCTGACGTGGACAATCAGGACCCCGGGTTTAGGTGCGAGGTGACCGGATCTGGACGCTAAAATATGGAGAAATCGGGTCGTCTGGAATCCGTGGGAAGTGGTCCACAGGGGGAGTTGACCGGGCGGTCAACATCCCCGTGGACCAATGAGAGGAGGCCATCTGGAAATGATTTGGAAAATCAATTAAAAATAGTAAATGGTCGATTTAATAAAAACTTAAAATATAAAAAAAAATTGTTTTAATTTTTTCTATTTTTTTGTGATTTTTAATTATTTTTTCAAATAAAAATAAGGTATTTTCATAATAGGGCTATATATAGGTATTTGTACAATATAGGATTTTTATTTTGATTTTTAATTTATTATTTTTATACATTTTTATCCCCATTTTATATTTTATTTATTTATAGCATAAAATCAGGAATAAAAAGATATTTTTATTTTATTTTTATTATTTATATACAAAGGTGAAATAAATAGATATATACATGGTATATTTACAAAATTATTTTTGGTTTTAAATTTTGTTCTTTTTATTTTGTTCTTATTTTTGTTGTTTTTATTTTATTTATTTACACCATAAAAGATAGAATATTTACAAATTTTTATAGAAATTAATTTTATTTATTTATAAGATGAAATAAATATAAGGGTGGATGTATATACATGATGACTATGCACAATTGGATGTTTTTGTTTTCTTTTTAATTTTTCTATTTTGTTTTGATTTTTATATTTACAAATATATACAATATATACAAACCACTTTTTATTCTATTTTTAGAGGAAAATATATTTATTTATTTACAGGTCTATTTACACACATGAGCCCCTATCTCCCTCTACTTTGGCTTTTATGCGGTCAGGCCCATGCTGAGCCCTCCCTTGGGTTAGGTTGCTCAATATTTATTCTAAATATTTCCTCTTTTTCTTTTTAATCTTTATTCTTTTATTTTTGCACAAAAATATGCTAATTATTACTTTTTACACCATGCATGCTTTTGATAATTATTTGTATTTACAAACATATACATGCATTTGCAAAGGTTTTTGTAGCTAAAATATAAGAATAAAGAGTGATGAATGAGTATTCATCAATGTTGCATGCAAAATACCTAAAAGTTCTGAACTTTATTTATAAAATTTTAAAATAAATTTAAATATTGAAAATCGGATGAGTGCAAGTGCAATTTGACTACTCACGCGGGGGACCACGTGAGATGACCTAGTATTTGACTAATAATATTTATATAATTATTATTAATTATAAAAAGGGGGAGGGGTTCGTGCAATTTACCCCTTCAACGGTCCCCGATCGGGTCGTTCTTTGGCTACCACATGAAAGATCAAACAACCATGGGTACACAATACTTCCCCTCACTTGGACGGTCCGGATTTGATCTGGGTCATGTTCTTCATCCAACTACACCTGGATGATAGGGAGGAACACTCAAGAACAGGTCTTGAGTGTTGCTTCGATCGACGATTGCTCTAGCCCCCAATGTCCGCTCTTCAATCCGACAACGACAACATCTTCCTAGAATTTCTCTGCGTATGCAGGTGGTCATCAGATGTGTCCTGATCCAATGATGGAGGATCTGGAGCTCGAGTTGTTCAAGAGACATGGAGTGTGGCTTCAGGCATCAATTTAGCTCACCTGTGGATGTTTAAACCTCTAGATTTACAGAAAAAGATTTAGTGGCTCGAGGGATTCATCCTTAGTCAGTTGATGAAGCTGCTAGCAACGCGGGATGGAAGGGTGGTGATGTTCCAGCAAAGGTTGGTGAGCTTGCACCAAGGTGCATGTAACTTTACATGCACCGGTTTTCACAAATGTTTATTTTTTAAAAACGAAACCTTAGGGATTTACGTAGAACTATTACTATAATACACATGTGTTTCAAATTTCGTGTAAAACAGACATTTCTAACGTATCCGTATGAAAGGGCTAAATTTCAATAATTTTGAAATTTTGCAGTCTTGATGAATGAGTTAGAAGTCTCAAATTAAGTTAAATTTTTAATGACAATAAAATGATATATGATGATCTAAATTCCACAAGATTTTATTTCAAAAAATAAAAAAATACGGATATTTATGACACCGGTATACACGTGAAGTTCGATTCATCGTGGGGCAAACTCACCAGCCTCATATTTAAATGACTATCTTCAGAGATATCACTTTCATAAATATTCAAATGAAAGGTTGGTAGGTCCTCGTGAATAGCAGCACCCATGTAGCTTCACGGGAGAGGTTAAAAAAGCAAAGATAACAAAGCGCAAGGCAGAATTTAATGCACACTGCCGGTCACGTAAATACACACAGAGAGGAAGAGGACAGATGGAGTGAAGTGGGTATGTAGGCAGGAAGACGATGGCCTGTCCAACAACACCCACATGGATTCTCCTCCCATACCTTGTAGGAATCCTCACACTCCTGAGAACCCTCACCTCCTTCCTCGCATGGATCTACCGCTACTTCCTAAGGCCACCCAAAAGCCTCACGCTCTCCTACGGCTCCTGGGCCCTCGTCACCGGCCCCACCGACGGCATTGGCAAGGCGCTCGCCCTCGAGCTCGCTCGCCACGGCCTCAACCTCATCCTCGTCGCCCGCAACCCCGCGAAGCTCGCTGCCGTCTCCAGCCAGATCGGATCCGTTGCTCCGGTCGAAATCCGCACGCTCGTACTGGACTTCTCCACCGAGGATCCGTCCCGTGGCGTCAGCCGCCTCCGCGAGGTGGTGGACGGTCTGGATGTGGGTGTGGTGGTGAACAACGCCGGCACCACGTACCCCACGGCAATGTACTTCCACGAAGTGGGGGAGGAGCTGTGGACGAAGATAGTAAAGGTGAACTTGGAGGGCACGACGATGGTGACGAGAGCGGTCATCCCGGGGATGGTCGAGAGGGGACGGGGCGCCGTCGTCTGCATTGGATCTGGATCTGCCGCGGCCTTGCCTTCCTTCCCCTTGTTTGACATCTACGCCTCCACTAAAGCGTAAATTCTCGTCATTTCGTTCGTTTAACTGTGGTAAATTCTCGGTTGCAAATCAACTGCTCATGCGGATGGAAACCCTAGAATTTAGTAGTTAGTAGTTAACCTTACCTTTTTCTAGTCCAGATCTACCTTCCAACATGCCGCCAATATGTTCCCTCAAATATCATGGGCATTTATGAGATTAGACACCAGTCTCTTTTATTTTTTCACCTACTAAGAAGTTTAAACATGAAATGCATGTTACAAGATTCTATAACAGACCTCTCACTGCTGCCCCATGCCAAACCAATAGTGGAAATCAAATCAGTTCAGAGATAAAAATAGGCCGGCATATCACCACAAAAAAAGTAAGTTTAAAATGGCGATAGGAACAGGGATAGGGATAGGGATAGGGATAGGGAAGTATAAAGGGTGGATTCTCCCCCGCTTCAAATCCCTCATGCTACACATTTACCCATCAAAAAAAATCCCTGTTGCTATTCTCTTTATTTGCGCCTTCTCGCGGAAAAAGGAGGGATAGTTTATTCCTCAACCTCCCTCATTACACAACCTCTTCCCCCTTAACTTACAAACATTATCCATTATTATTTCTCCTAACTTATATACATTATCCATCCTTATTCTTCATTGTCAACCGAATGGAGAATAACAACTAATTATCTCATATCCATCCTTATTCACCTTTATCATTATCCTCTCCCTCCAAACGAACAGAAACAATACATTATCCTCTTTAATTATCCCTATACCCTTATTCACCCTTATTCCTCTATTTACGACCTCTAAAGGGACGTTCGGTTTGGGAATAAGTAGGAATAAAGGAGAAGAAGGGTTTATTCTCTTTTAGGTTGGAAAGATATGAGTTTGGATAATAAGGTAGAATAAGAGTATATCAGGTGGAATAAAGATAGGAATCATGATGGAATAATGTGAAATAATTGGATGTGCATGGAAATAGCCGTACTCTTGGAAACTGCATTGGACGGGCAATTAGCCCCTTATTTCAGTGCTTATTCTCTAAACGAACAAGGCCAAAGAATTCGAAACTAAGCTTCGAACACATAACTGGGGAGCTTGTCTTGAAATCTTACTGCCATCAAAGACAAGCCCACTGAGAGTAAATTTCGGGTGTAAGTTTTCTGAAGAAACACGCCAAAATCGATTTTTAAGAAAGTTTTAAATATTTTTTAGTTTTGTTTTCGAGCAATAGCTCTAACACAACAGGAGTACTTTTTTTAATATTTGGCCAGTTATTAATTAGTTAAAATAATTCCAGATAGGAAAGGCATCAAATCATATGAATGTTATCCTACGAACTTTATGCCATTCGCCTGTTTATACGATTTAAATATTAATGGCAGAATAAACAGGTATGTTGATCAGTTGTGCAGAAGCCTCCACGTAGAATACGCAAAAAGCGGCATTGATGTACAGTGCCAGGTGCGTATATTGTATACGACATTTTCCATTGTTCTACTGTTGCAAGGTCCAATATCCATTTATTTAAATGTACCTTATGGCAACACATATAAAAACGTGGGCAGGAGAGATAGATGAAAATTAATGTGAAAATAAGTTGCTCAACATGAAATTCCCACTCTATCAATAGTAAATTAAAATTTTTCTATTGAGATCTATTAATCATTAACCATTATATCTATATATGTTCCTTCTTGCGATAATGTTTTACAAGGTATACACATTTCAAATCCATCGAATACATGTCATAAGTTCAGGATAGCAAACTTAGTCAATTGGAGATATTTTTAAAGGGATTTCTACACCACAAACCTTAGAATCTTTTTTAATGAACTTTTCGACCTTTTAAATATCATTATTATAAAGTTGCTTGAGCTTACATCACGAACTTTGCCATCAACTTTAACTTTATTTGAGTCAATTGGTTAGGATTAATCTCAAGTTAACCTGAACATACGAAATCCGATAGTGGATCTTCCATCACCACCTTAAAAAAAGAAAAGAAGAAAAACACTTTAATGTCATCAACATCATGGTTGTTGATGTCATCGTCTTCTTCAATGGAGAGGGCGAGACCACCTACGCCCTTCTCCTCTCTCAATTCAATCGTTGGTCGCGTTGCATCCCCTTCTCCTTGGTTCGGCAATGGCCGGCCGTCTTTCCCCTTCGTCTCCCGATGACCACACCACTTTGACTCCTCCTCTACCTCGCCTCTACTATAAGAGGTAAGGAGGAGAACCCATTAAGGAATGAAGCCATTACATGACTTGAGGTCCTAGAATAGATCTTCGGGGCAACAAGCCAACATCTTCTCTCTCTTTCGATCACCACCAATCCCATTCAACATATCCGCTCCCCTTTCTGTGTCCTCTCTACCCCGCCGCTCCTTTGTGTCGTCGTTGCTCGATCCCATCCGTCGCACTACACTCTGCGTTGTGTACCTTTGCCACGAGTCGTTTCTCTACATCGCCACTGTTCTCAGCTGCCGCACCACGCACTGCACCGAGCACAATCATCGTGAACCGCTCTTCTGTGTTGCCATTGTTCCCAGCTTCTGTACCGAGTACATTCATCGTGAGACGCTCTTCTGTGTAGCCTTTGTTCTCAGCTTCTGCACCGCACTCTGCACCGAGTACCTTCGCCGCGAGCCGCAGACCAGAGGCCACCTCTGTTCTCCTCCGCTTCTCCATTGAGAACAGTGCTGAGTTGGAAAAAGGAGGTGAGGAGGAGGGTGAGGGGGAAGGAAGGACATTCTTTGTAATTTTGATTATCAAAATGGGTATTATACAAAAGAAATTAACAGAATCCTATTAGTAACCGCCAAGTAGATGGGAGTTAATCATGTGATCAGTAGTGTAAGAGTTAATAATTTTACAAGGTCGGGAGGATAATAACGATGTTTATAAAGTTGAGAAGATAATTTACAAAGATTTTAAGATTCATCAGGTAAAAATCTCCTTTCTAAATTTATCTCTAGCTTCGTGTTTTATATATTTTATCTTTAGTTCTATTGTTACGATTTAAGTGAGCACAAAATGCAATAGTGGTTCCTAGTATTAACTAATAATTGTAGTGGTTCCTAGTAAAAATTACGGGTCTATTCTTTCGAGGAATAACTAATGTTGAATAAGGAATTGACATACGGAAAATGTTCTTAATTTTTATATCTCATTTTGTGAGTTGATGAGATAAATGTGTAATAAGCGGCATTCCTTCGTATTGTTTATTTGTTTGTTATTGTGAAATAAGTAGTAGTAACTTCAGGCTAGGTCATTAACATGTGCTTTTGATTGTTTACTAACTGCAGATACCAATGTATGTAGCAACCAAGATGGTGCCTCACAGGAGCAACTCCTTCTTCATACCCAAGGCAGACGGCTATGCTCGTTCGGCGATGCGGTGGATCGGTTACGAGCAGCAATGCGCACCTCATTGGACCCACTCCATACAATGCTGGCTGATCTCTCTGGTGCCTGACTTCATCCTTAACGCATCACGTTTGCGCCACGGCATCAACCGAAGGAGAAGAGAGCTATTGGAAGTGCAAGCCACTCCGGAAAGCAATTCTATCAGGAATAAAACCAAGTAGCTACTAGTTATTGATGCTATCTAAGATATAATACTTCTCATGTATCATCTACTCCATGTTGGGTGGATCCATTCCATTTGACTGATCAATTCTGCAGTTTTTTTTGTTCTCTGCACAACTGTATGCTCTTGATCGATGAACTCAAAAACCTTGACACCCGTACAGTACAGCTTCACCAATCAGCATTTCCTGAAGAAAAAAGGAACAGAAACAGAAGAGCTAAGAGTTATCATAACCACTTTTTAATGCAGCATTACGTGCAACAGGCTCGAGTGGTTGATGTGCATTCAATTCAATAGGCTTGCAAGTGCATGACCTGTATTTATTTCGAGTACGTCTGTAGGTTCTCCATCGATGCAGTAAATGCTCTACCCTTTTCCTCAATGGATGATTATTGTTCTACTGTTGCTCGTGAGAATGGATCGAATTTTAATTGCTTACCAAAATAGTACTGCTTTGCTCTTCATCAATGCTCAACAGTAAGCTGCTGCCTCGCCTTTTTTTAGAAGTTACTTTCTGTATGGGTCGCCTAATAGCCATTCATTTGTCTTAACTCTCGAGATTTGAAACTATAACGTAAGAATGTGAAAAAGAAGATAACCAGATAAGACGATGGTCGGTCACTTGTTATGACGACCATAGAAGAAAGATTATAAAAAGAAAAATGGTTAGCATTCTCTCCGTACCCTCACTTTCTTTCTCTTCCTCTTTCCCTCTCTCTAAGGGGTTACATTATTGTGATGGTATTCCCTCTTGTTGTGCTTTGGAGGCAATGACTCCTTCCCCCACTATATAAAGCTCAAATACAAACCATAATCTTATTTCCACCAGGATTACATATAGAATATAATTCAATTACTATTAGGATTAAGAGTCATACCTTTATTATTGACAATCCTAATATGACTCTTATTCCTAACAAACCTATCAGTTGCCTCAAGATTTGAAAATTCGCATAATCCAAACTCATAAGGATATGCACTTAGTTCATTCAGAGATATATCAATGGATGATGGAGGTGATTTATAATTCAAGAGAGGTGAGGATGCTAACGTTCGGTCTTGGAGGGCATGCGGTGTTCGACAAGTCGGATCCGACAATCGTTTTATCGACCGCTCTCACGATACTCAGATCTCAAATAAATCAACAATCAACCCACAATATGAACAAACAATGAATAAATGTGCGGGGTGAAATTTATTATACCCTACAAAAGATGTACAGTGACAAGCAATAGGGTGCGAACCACTTGAAGCAAATGTGGATAGGATAATTATTATAAAAATAGAAACTTTTTTTCTTTTTATTTTTGTGGGTTTTTTTAATTATATTTATTTTTACAAATTTAATTATTTTATTTTTTATATTTTATACTCTTTTTACTTATAAAAATTTTTAGTCTCTTTTTTGTTTTTAAAGATATAATGTGTGTATATATATAAAATAATAATACTATGTATATGATAAATAATATATAGGATATAAATGATAAATAAATAGCAAAAATGAGGAAATATATACAAGAACAACCCTTTTTATTTTTTTAAAGGTTTTAATGTATATAGGTAGGTATAATTAATAATATGTATATAACTAATATATAGTATAAAAAGTCTATAAGGCTTTAGATTTTTAAATATATAAATATGTAACCAAAATTAAAAAATAAAATGTTTTTGTATTATAAATATGTTTATCTATTTTTGTGATTTTTCTTAAAATTTTTACTAATTTTGAGGTATTTTAAGTATTTAATATATCAAAACAGTAAATGTAATATATAGGCAGAATTGTTTTGGATTTTAAAAATAGATAATAAATTCAAAAATCTCAAAACTATTTTTAATATGTAGTATAATATATATATATATAACAGAAAACTATTTTAGTTTTACATTTTTTGTGATTTTTAGCCTGAAGTTATAATATATACTAATATATATGATATGAGTTTTTTTATAATTTTTCAATTAGGGTTTCTAATTTTTGGGATTGTATATATAAAAAGAGAAATTTTATTCTTTTAATAAATAAAAAAATACAAGTATTCTAAAATAAAAATATGACGTGAATGAGCAATATATCAGGCACCTATAATAATTTTTCCATAAATTTAAGGCACTTGAGATAATTAATAAAAATAAAATAAATAAAATACAAATGCTAGGGGGGGTATATTTGCAATATATATACACTACATGTACATGCTTGCAATTATCCAAAAATATTACACTTAATTTACAAATTCATGGACTAAATACAAATAAGAGAAGCCGGGAGGGCTAGTGTACAAAATAACTAGGTCCCTTACGCACACGGATATGTGAGGTGCCTAGTAGAGGACCTCTTTGCAATATCCGATAAGTTCGATGGGGTCCTTGTAATATGCATACACTATTTAAACTGTAATAAATATTTACAAGACTTTAAAGGAAATACAAAAGAAGCAGGGGTTACTATGAAATTACCCCTTAACTCTCCATCGGATGGCCCTTGATGCTCCACATGTCTGATCAAGTGGCTCTGAAGGACGTTGATTCACTGCTGATCCGACGCTCATGAAATAATCTAGAGGTGAACCTTAATCGGATGACTCTCGATGTGTCTGGAAGAACACCTCAAGAACACGACTAGGGTAAGCTTAAACTTCTGATTCAACATGCCTCCAGCCACCAAACGCCTCACTGATGGCCGCTATACCTTCTTGGGACCTCACCGCTACTGTAGAGGATTTCAGATGAGTCTGGGCCCCATCGAAAGGGGCTGGAGGTCCCAGCCACCTGGAGCTCTATGTAGAACTTTAGGTTGTCTCTAGGGGTGTCCTCAGATGCTGCTACCTGCACACAAAGAACCTCCAGCTTGAGGCAAAGGACCTCAGACAAAAATTTAAGCTTGCAGCACAATGGAGTGGATGGGTGATGGAGCTATGACAGATGGTAGAGGGAGGAGCTTAGTGGACCTGATTCATGCGAAATCAGGGTGGAAAAGATGGGAGTTTTATGAATCAAGTGATGTGGATGTAGATGGTCATGAAAATGGGTCGAAACAAGGGGGAAATCACGATGAATCAAAGTTGGAGCTTGAAGCTCCAGCCAGCAGAGAGCTAGAAATTAGACTATTCTAACGGCTTACAGATTAAACTAACACCTACATTACCCTGTTGGAACCAAATGCGACTAAATAAACTTAAATTACTAGCTTGTACCTAGATATTCCAGTGAGCAGATAAGGCTCATCGGAGCAAGATTCCGCCAGACCTAGATCACCACCTCCAGCCACTCTCTACGCCAACACCACCACGAAGCTCCTGCTATCACCATGGTCTTCAAGAGATCGAGGGTAGGGGTTACGAATGGGTAGAAAGGGATCAAAATTAGGAAGAGGGCATAGAGGTTTTATTTATAGATAGAATGGAGGAGGCTCAAGAATCTTGGGTTTCTGATAAATCAGATCTATGTACAATTGATCAAAGAACTAAATGTGGATTAGGGTTCAATGGGTTAGGGTTTGTGTGATAAATTGAAGGAAAAGTTGATGGATCATGCGTGAAAATGGGGAGAAGATGGCATGTCATGGTCTCTAACAAGTCAGAGATAGATGCCAAAAGGGCCAGTTAAATCGAGGTCAAGAAAGCAAGGTCACTGATGAAACTAGGGGATTAAATCTCTCATTAATTTTATATAAAATAATAAATGAGTTTATTAATTTTAAGTTAAAACATGAAAAGTGTAGGTTATTTTATGTAGTATTTTATTATGATTTTTTATTTATTTTTATACGTTATTTTATTAGATGTTAATATATACATGTATATATAGGTATATTAACCTATATTTTAGGTCTTTTATTTTTATTTTGTATTTTATTATAGTATTTACATATTTTATATTTTTAAAATTTATTTATTGCATATTTACATATTTTTAGTATATGTTTTCTGATTTTATTTGTTTACTTAAATAAGTAGAGATATATAAATTTTAAGTATAGTTTACCTATATATAATAATACTTTATTTATTTTAATGAATTTTTATTGGTTTTATTATATGTTTATTATAGGGAATGTACTTTAAATAATATTTACAAGTAAAAATATAAAGAACCTAAAAATATAAAGAATAAATATATTGAATATTATATACATGTATACAGTATAATAGTGACCCAAAGGCCAACTTTTATATCTCAACTCCAAATTAAATGAAACCACCTTCATTAAATATATACTTTATTTTTGTGAATAATAAAGTGAGTTTGGACAATTTTGAATCTGTATGGACGAGATATAGGTTTGGAAAGTTTCTTTGTGACTTTTTGTTCTGAGTGACATGGGTGCATTGTGTATTATTTTTGCATGAAATCAATATTATATTTTTTTGTATTTCAAGTACAACTTTCTTGTTGAGGTTTCTTCATTGAGGTATAAAAATAAGAAAATAATATAGGCCCCAAAAGCCTATTTATTGAGGAAAAAGAATTAGGATTTCGAGGTGCTTTCTATATAATTCATCTACCCTATCCCCCCTCCCCCTACTTTATTCCTTATCGACCAAGTCATCACGATGATCTGGTCCCAAGGTCTAGTGTCACTCAGTGTATTTTACACTTTATTTTTTTCCTTTTCTTTCCTTTATTCTGTTATTTTGGAATTAAATTCCAATGTTTCTAAAATATTATATGTTAATTATTGAGTATTATTTTGTATAAATTATTTCTATATACATGCATTTAGTCAAGGATTTATAGTCAAAATGACAGAATAAAGGTGATCGAATGGAGATTCATCACCCACCCTATACTTGCCTATGCTAACCCCTAGAAAACACTTATTGCAACGAGTGTATAAGAAGAAAATAAAGAAAAGAAAAGGAAAGAACTTGGAATAATTTCCGACTTTTAAACTTGTCTTGAAAAAATCAAAGTTTGGAGCTCAGTTAAGTCATTTTGGATTCTTAGTTTGTTCTAAACCACATTAAGGTTAGGAAGTGTGACACAACAACCCTTAGGTTCTATAATCCTCTATTGAGTTCAATTCACAATCTAATCAGAACCATGCTTTCAGTTTCATACTCTTGCAACCTTGAAGTGATAAATACCATATGAGTGACTTGCGTTAGCTCTTCCCAAACAAACCGTTGAACTGTCAAAGAGACTCCTCTTGCAAATTGTCCTCAATAAGATGGATATTTCCTTCTAAGGTCAAGTAAATGCTCGTCCACAATCGAAAGGAGAAGGACGCTAGAAGAATGGGAAAAGAAGTGGGAATCGACGAGAGTAGTCATATTACCTTGTGAAGCTCGGCCAGTGTAATCGAGTCTTCACCAAGAAGCATACTTTTTCTAGAAGATTGAGATTTTGGACATTTTGGTGTATGCTTCTTTTAGGATATTTTCATTGATTGCATTGCTCTGCATTCTTGTTTTGCAACGACGGATATAGAATCTTTTATTCCACTCTTATTGTGGGATCTCGGAAAGAGTTGTTCTAGTAGATCATTAATCATCCGAAGATTTATTCCAATCCCATCTCCAATCGTTAGATGTCCATGCTACAAGAGGAAGTGGGTTGAAGAACTGGTTTCAGCAGTCTCAAAGAATGATTCCTGAGCCACCCTTGATGAAGCGTTCTAGTCTCATCCTGACTTAGACTCCAAGATCTTTCAAAAAATCCATCTGGGTTGAGCAAAGTGTTAAGCATGATGTTTCTAGTCAAGCCATTGTCTCAAGAATCGTACGGATGACATGAAGGGTTCTACTGAGACACATTAAATCGACTCATGAACATGGTCTCATGGAACCTAAAGAATTAATTCAAGGTGATCTGAAGCATTTCAATTCCAATTCTTATTGGGTTCTTCTGAATTAAGCAGATTAAGGTCTAAACCAAGCTCCAATCTTCATACTTTACTTAGACTTGTTTAATTGTCTGGATCATTCCAAAAAAGCAGATGTTGTACAATGCAAGCAAAATGTTTTTGTGAAGCAATTTTTTGATTTTGAACTTTTATGGGATTTTAAAAAGATTTAAAAAATTTTATGCATATTTTTAAAATATATAGCTAAAATAAAAGAATAAAAATGAGAATCATAGATTCATCAGTCACATGTTGCGTACGTGACTTGGTGAGGTGAAGAAGAGAGAGGGGGGAAGAGAGAAGAAATAAGAGGGAGAAAGAGAGAAAGAGAAGGAAAACAAAATCAAGTGAAATAAAAATTAAAAATAAAATAGATAAAATTAAAAGTAAAATTAAAAGTAATAATAATAAAATAAAATTAATAGTTAAATAAAAATAAAACAAAATAAGAAGGAAAATAAAAAAGAAATAGTATCGTGAAGGACCCAAAATCAAAAAAGTATAACTATACAAAACATATTTTGGGAGGTATTCTATAGATCATAAAATGTCGTATTTTTACCATTTGTGATTTTTTGTACTTTTATTTTGATTTCAATAAGTGAATTAATTTGTCTACAATATTTACATAATTTAAATAATCTTGATGGATTTTTTATTGGCTAAAAAGTTGTAAAATAAAATATCAAAGATAACATATGCATAAAATATATAAATGTTAGATTTTTGTATTTTCTCTTGATTTTCTGATTTTTATGGGATTTTAATTCTTGTTGCCAAGGTAATTAATTAATTAAAGAATAAATTAAAGAAAGAATTAGGTCAAAACAAGTAATTTTTATACATAGAATAATAAGCTCAATTCATGTTAAAAATAAGATTATTAAATTACAGATTCAACCTTAATTTTAACACAATTAGTGATTGTTAATAAATCAATTTTAGGGAATTTAATTAGTGATTTATTTAATTAGTTTAATTAAGATGTCCATATAAAGAGGATGAATCATGGATTCATCAATTCGTAGGAGGAGAAGATAGTTGGATTGTTGATTCTGGTGTTTCTATTCATGTATGCAATTTGTTGCACATGTTTTAGGAAACTAGAAGTCTTGATGATGGGGAGATAGTCACCAGATGGGATTTGATGCAACCGTTGCAGCAGTCACCATCCGGACATGTCAACTACCGTTATCTAATAGAAGAGTCCTAATTATTAGAAAATGTCTCTATGTTCCTAATGTTAGAAGGAACCTTTTATCTGTATCTAAATTACTTGGACATGGATATTCATTCCTATTCTATAATAAACTTATCAAAAGTCATTATGGTAATTTTGTGGCAGATGACTTATTAACAGCAGGTTGACTCTATGAACTAAACATGCATGATTGTGTTATGAATACCAATACCACGTATAACATTAATATTAATAATAATATTAAAACCCCTAAACGATCAAGGGAGGATGGAGATCTTTTAACTATGATCTGCCATCAAAGACTTGAACACATGTCTGTTGATAGGATCAATAAACTGGTAAAATACTAACCATTTGGTTTTCTGAAAGTTCGTGCTTTACCAACTTGTGAACATTGTATTCTTGGAAAAATGTCCATGACACCCTTCTCTAAGAAAGGTAAATGGTGCAAAGGTATATTGAACCTAATACATACTGATGTATGCGGTCCCTTTCGTACTGCAACTCGAAATGGACATAAATATTATGTGACCTTTAGTGATGATCATTCACGGTATGGTTTTGTCTTCTTCTTACATCACAAACATGAAACCTTTGGAAAGTTTAAAGAATTTATAGCTTTGGTTGAGAATCAAATAGAAAGAAGATAAAATGTATTCGATCTGACCTAGGTGGCGAATACCTCTCAGATGAATTCAAAATACCTTAAGGAGAAGGGAATTATTTCTAATCTCACTCCTCTAGGTACTTCTCAACTCAAAGGAGTTGCCAAGAGATGCAATAGAACCATGTTGGACATGGTGAGATCAATGATGAGCAAAGAGAACTTACCTCTCAGTTTCTGGGGACATGCAGTGCAGACTGCAGCTTATGTCCTAAACAAGATTCCATAAGAATCTATACCTAAAACCCCTCATGAGCTTTGGCATGGAACAAGTATACGACACTTGAGGATTTGGGGTTGTCTGCTTCATGTTAAAAGTGTGGATGCAAGCAAGCCGGAATCCTACATTAGATAGTGCTACTTTACTGGATAGTAAAGATTGGTATCAAGTACCAACTTTATGATCCTAAGACTCAAAAGATATTTGTTTATAGAGACATCAAAATTCTGGAAGATGAATTCAGTATAAGTCAAGGAAATAATGATGTTAAGGAACTAATCGAATCTTACAAAACTATTGAAGTTCCTACATCAGCAACTGAATAGATAGTTGAAAATGACACGACCGTACCTCCCAGAAGGAGTTCTAGGATTGTAAGACAACCTGAAAGGTACAGATACCATGTATCAGAAGAGATTGATGATGATCCAACTTTATTTGATGAATCTTTGGGTGATAACGACATGGATAACTGGATGCAAGCAATGAAGTCTGAGATAGACTCCATGCACAATAATGGTGTATGGATCCTCGAAAATCTACTTAAAGGGGTCAAATCCACTGGGTGAAAATGGATCTTCAAAAGAAAGAGGGGACCCGATGGGAAGGTAGATACCTTCAAATCACAGCTCATAACCAAGGGTTACACACAGAGAGAAGGCATCGATTATGATGAGACATTCACTCCTGTGACCATACTCAAAATCATCACGGCATTGCTGGTTATGGCTGCACACATGGACTATGACATATGGCAGATGGAAGTCAAGATCACTTTTCTCAATGGATACCTCGAAGAGGATATCTATATGGAGCAACCCAATGATTCATAAATGAGGAAGGAAAAGTATGCAAGTTGAAGAAATCTATCTATGGGCTCAAATAGGCTTCTCGTAGTTGGAATATCTGATTCGATGAAACTATAAAGAGATGTGATGTGCAGAATCCGGATGAACCATATGTGTACAAGAAGCTTAGTGGGAGCGCCATCGTGTTCATTTTACTTTATATAGATGACATTTGTATCATTGAGAATGATACATGGATGATGACTAGTGTTAAGATATGGTTGTCCAATACCTTTGAGATGAAAGATCTTGGAGAAACCTCTTAAATATTGGGCCTGAAACTGTTTAGAAAAAGATAAAAGAGGATATTGGGACAATCAGAACAAAGATACAACAAGCGATCTTGAAAAGATTCAGCATGGATAATTCCAAGAAAGTCTTCCTTTCCTTAAGACATGATATTCACCTATCTAAAGGGATGGCTCCTCAAACTATTGAGTAAAAGAAAGCCATGGTTGGATGCCCTTATGCATTGATTGTAGAAAGCTTGATGTATGTCATGATGTGTGCTAGATCAGATATTTTCCACGCAGTGGGAGTTGTAAGTAGTTACCAATCCTGCTATGGAGAGGAACACTGGACATCAGTAAAAAGCATCTTCAAGTACCTAAGAAGAACTCAAGGCTACATCTTGGTTTATGGAGATAGTGATCTCCAAGTCTTAGGGTACACTGATTCAGACTTTCAATTAAATGTTGATGATAGGAAGTCAACCTCATGGTTATTATTTATGTTAAACGGTGGTGTTGTGAGTTGGAGAAGCAAGAAGCAAGACACCATAGCTGATTCAACAAGTGAAGCAAAATACATAACTGTATCAGATGATACTAAAGAGGTTGTGTGATTCGGCAAGTTTGTTCAGGAACTTGACATAGTTTCCTCATTGGAATCTCCCATCTCATTTCTCTGTGACAACACGAGTGTTATAGCGCAAGCGAAGGAAGCCTGTTGGCATCAAAGAAGCAAGCACGTGGAGAGGAAATATCAGTGATAGAAGGCCATATCGTGATATATCGGCAACATAATGGCGATACATCGGTATCGACAGGTGATCAATATATCGCTAAAATGGCCAATATTTGGCCTTCCAAAGCTATTTTATTCAAAAACTCGGTTCGATATCGGCGATATGACATCGATATATCATATCGACATGGTATCGATATCGATACCCATATCGATATGGCATTCACATCATCTGGGAGATCTAGAAGCATGGTAATATCATGATCACCAAGGTTTACTTAGCTGACAACATCGTTGATCCACTAACCAAGCCATTGACCCAAAAGATCTTCGACCAACATGTAATGAATATGGGGTTGAGAGTTGTACGTGAATGGCTTTGAGGGCTAGTGGGAGACTGTTCGACTTGTAAGCTCTTGACGAGCCATTAAATGCAATAAAAGTTATTATTTTTTATCATGTCCATCTGAAATGAAATGAATAGTTAAATGAATGCACTTTATTATTAAGGTCTCTTTGTACAATTAGGGTTATGTGTCATGGCCATATTGAATACCATGCAGCTGGGAGGACACAATTGACTTCAAACACGATAAATACAACAAAGATCTCCATTCTAAGAAAGAGTTGGCAATCTTTCTCTAAAGACTGATTTCCAACCGACTTCTTGATGCAGGTCCTCTGCATAAGAATGGAGATTCAGAAGTGTTGGAGTAATCACGTCAAAGAGTTGACCTGATGAGGTTGAGCTAAACTAAGACCTAAATCATAATTGTCATGATCAGACACACATCCTTTGACCTGAGATAGATATGCATATATATGCCTGAATATGCAATTTGACAGACCAATAAGTTGGTGATCTAGCTAAGGTCTATATACCAGTGTGTTGGTGTGCATATGAAGTCATGTGAGATGATCTGTCGAAGGAATCATGCATGTTCATAGTTGATGAACTGGGAGATAGGGCTCACTCATGAGATATTTTGGGATCAAAATGAATTCCATGCATGGTCGTCTTGTTTACGAAAGAATGCACGAATTCGAGATATTAATATATACTTTTGGAAAGTATATGATTAATATTGTTGCTCAATTATCACATGAGAAGTCTATTGATACATTTTGAAGAAGATAGTCAAACAAGGATTTGGACTTCGGATTTATCAAAGTCGTCTAGTTTGAAGGATGGATGATTATTTGGAATATTCATGGTTACTTTTGTTGCTGTAACAGATCATATACCGAAGAAGTGATGAAACAAGATGGATTTTAGTGGCTTCATTTAACTAGATAATTTGTTATTTAATTAGATTAAATCACAATTCATTTGAATATGATTTTCAATTCCAATTTCAATTTCAATGTCCAAATGTTGGAAAATAGAAATAGTCATGGAAATGGAAGTATTCAAGCTCCTTGGGCTTGTTTCTTAGCTCCAAATGGTTTGGACTATGATTAAAAATGGTCAAGGAAGTTGTATTCAGCTCACCGATACTTTATCCATCTCATGGAGAGTGTGATGTTTCTCGTCAAGCTCATTTAGAGTGTAAAGTGTTACAGCTCGCCAACATTCGTAGATGACGGATTTTTGCAAAAAAAATGATATAAATCCTGAAATTGGATAGTTATCCATATTTCAAGTTACTATACATGGATAGTATGATTTTCCATATATTATCTCCAAGTATCTGCATTACTCCTAATTGGATTAGGATTGATACATGTTAATGACAATATTATAATAATTATGATTATTACATATTATGTATAAGGTTGATTTTGTGAGTATGATTCATAAGCATAACTCATTAATTAATGTGAATAGTGATTTGCAATAATTAATATTTATATCGATGCGATTCATATAAATATTTATGCAAATATGATTTACATAATTTTTCCAAGACATGAGATTTTTTGAGTTTGATTCACATTATTTTTTTTAGATGTAAATTGAATTTACATTTAATTTTGAGCTCATGAATATGATTCATAAGCTTTAAAGATTAACTTCATAATTTCTCCAATATAGTTAATATGATTATCAAGTGAATTAATTAATTAAAATTTACAACAACAACTTCTATTTATGGAAGGTGGTGGGCGTGTATACTAAGTCCACCATGTTGTTGAGTTCTAATTAATATTAAGACTCTAAAGTTGTTGCTTATTTTATTTTTAATTATTTAATATATATTGGAGATAATAAGAAGATGATTCTTATTAATTAGGACTTGGTTTCATACGATGAACTAACATTATTTTGGCAAATTGTTTGCTAAATATTCTGCATTTTCCGTGATGCATAGTAAATATTTTTTATTTATTTCCTTCAATTTTACTATTGTCACTTTGATTGGTTTAAGAGGTATGTTGTAACACCCCCCCAAAAATGAAAGTCCCACACCGTGGAAACAAGAAGTTTCTGGGTGGGATAAATAGTGACGAGATTACTACTTGACAACCCGGCTTAAGCATTTTGGGGGTGGTTAATCGGGTCCGCATGGGCCCGATCCCAAGAGGTTGTTATGGCCAGTAATGCTCCGATAACGGACCGGGGACCTAAGCCCGGGACGTTACAAATGGTATCAGAGCCAAATTCTCTCTGATAGTAGAAAGGGCTACCCGAGAGGTGGAGCCGCCCCTACAAAGAGGTTGGAGGAAATGGCTACCCGGAGCGTGCAGCCGCCACTATCACTGGGAAGAAGTGATGTGCCATGTCGCAACGAGGACGTTGCGAATATAAGTGGGGGAGGTTGTAACACCCCCCCAAAAATGAAAGTCCCACACCGTGGAAACAAGAAGTTTCCGGGTGGGATAAATAGTGACGAGATTACTACTTGACAACCCGGCTTAAGCATTTTGGGGGTGGTTAATTGGGTCCGCATGTGCCCGATCCCAAGAGGTTGTCAGGGTTAGTTTTCCTCGATAACGGACCGGGGACCTAAGCCCGGGATGTTACAAATGGTATCAGAGCTAAATTCTCTCTGATAGTGGAAAGGGCTACCCGAGAGGTGGAGCCGCCCCTACAAAGAGGTTGGAGGAAATGGCTACCCGGAGCGTGCAGCCGCCACTATCACTGGGAAGAAGTGATGGACCATGGAAAACTCACAAAGTGTAGGTGTGATTTATAAGTGGTGGGGATTACTACTTGACAACTTGAGCTTAAGCATTTTGGGTGGTTGTCAACGGGTCCATTTGGGTTCGAACCCAACAAGTTGTCAGTGCCAGTTTTCCTCAATAACGGACCGGGGACCTAAGCCCGGGACGTTACAAATGGTATCAGAGCCAAATTCTCTCTGATAGTGGAAAGGGCTACCTGAGAGGTGGAGCCGCCCCTACAAAGAGGTTGGAGGAAATGGCTACCCGGAGCGTGCAGCCGCCACTATCACTGGGAAGAAGTGATGTGCCATGTCGCAACGAGGACGTTGCGAATATAAGTGGGGGAGGTTGTAACACCCCCCCAAAAATGAAAGTCCCACACCGTGGAAACAAGAAGTTTCCGGGTGGGATAAATAGTGACGAGATTACTACTTGACAACCCGGCTTAAGCATTTTGGGGGTGGTTAATCGGGTCCGCATGGGCCCGATCCCAAGAGGTTGTTAGGGCCATTAATGCTCCGATAACGGATCGGGGACCTAAGCCCGGGACGTTACATATGTTGAGTGGATGCGAAGTTAAGCTGTTGAATTTTTCCCAGATATAAAATAACATGTGATAATGATCGTCTTATATTAGAGGTTGAATCATTATGGATGGTCTCAAGTGATAACATTAATATTGTTGTCTCATATCCTAGAGTTAGTGAAATAAGTTTAGGCCCATGATGTATCATGGGTTGGGTTTAAGGTTTTGTAAAGAAGTTGTTGATGGTGGATAAGATGTAATTGTGGGTTGTATATATTGATGGATGGTCTTGCTTTGGTATCTAGATGCATATTGAATATCATGTTCTTATAAACTTTCTTACTAAAATTCTACTCTCCTCTCAAGGTCTTAAGATGAACAAGTCATTGATAATGAAGCGATGGACAAATTATCCTTCTTACAAGCATGGTGCTCTCAATTGGTAAATTGGATATATTAGTACAAACTTTGTAACAGTGGAAGGCTATATTTGTTTGATTTTGATATATGTAAAATAGTGAGTGCACAAGGAGGTAGTACGTGTAATCTGAGCTTGGAGATTCTAAGATTGATCGGTTACATTGATGAGGCAAAGTGATAGGATGGCATCGAGGTCGGCATTTAAGGGGAAGGTATGAAGGAGGTAAGAAGAGTGGGATGAATGCAGTGTAGCCAGTTGCGAGAGCTGGAAGAATGCTTAATTGATTTAAGGGAGATTGCGATTGATGTATATCTTTGATTTTTATTGATTGTGCGTATCTTATTATGCTTGCAGTTATGTATATCTCATTGCCTTTGTTGAAAACGTGGGAGAAAAGAACTCCTTGGTAGATTTCTTGTAAAAAAACATATCTTAAAAAATGAATACATTTTAGGAATAACCTTATTTTATTAAAACGGGTGGAATCCGTTGGGAAAACTAATTTTCCTCGAAGGTGGGAAGTTATAATAAAAGATTTAGCTTTCTAAGCCGTCCACTTGACATGATGGGAAAGATCTATCCAAAATGGGAAGACCGGCTCCAAAGGGTCTTCCCAGCTTGAGGAAGGTTATATCTTAATAGCTACTTAACATTTTAGGGAAAAAACTGAGTGGATTAAGCAAACTCAGTCAAAAATAAGTCATATTTACACCCATAACCTTGACTATTTTCATAATTATCCTAGGAACCCTGTATAATCACGAATTATACTCAGGATCTTGAATAAGTGCTCTGTTTTACACACATAACAATCCATTAATTTAGTTCATTAACACAACCAGATGATTGAGTTAATCTAACCAATCCGTGATCTAACAGATGAGATTAACTAAAAGTTAAAAAAAGAAAAGAAAAATATCACACCCCCCACCTTGGTCCAGCACTTGCATGCGAAGATGGAGCTAGAGACTAATTCCTCAGATCTTTACTCTAGACCTCCACGATGGTCGAGCTGAGCAACAAGCAAATCATGCTGCGAAAAGGGTGGGGGTCCTTGGATCTCGACGGAGTAGGAGTAATGGGAGGAGGAGGGGACTTCCATGGGGGGCTTCGATCCTGGAACAGGGGCGAGTGCTACAGGCCGACGGCATGGCTCTACGTTTGGTGGGGGTGTCTTTGACAATTGTGAAGGACGACGACGAGGGTAGGGGTTCAACAGGGGCTTGCAAGCGGAGGAAGGGGGATTGAGGTGGGGAGGGGGGGCTTCGACAATGGTAGAGGTCGGTGGCGGGTGTAGGGCTTCCACAGGAGGGACTTCAACGGGGGGTTTGCAAGTGGGGGTAGGGGGGGCTAGAGGGATTGGTTTTGATGGATTGGTTTTAGAGGAGGAAGGGGAGGAGGACGTGGGTGCCGGAGGATGAAGGAGAGGAGAATGTGGTCGGTGGGGGGAGAGGAATGGGAGGAGGAGGTGGGTGCTGGAGGATGAAGGACAAGAGGAGGAGGTCGGTGGGGGGAGGAAGGGGAGGATGAGGTGGGTGCTGGAGGATAAAGGGGAGGAGGAGGTCGGCATGGAGGGGAGGCTTCGTTGGCTTGCTTCTGGAGGAGGAAGGGGAGGAAAAGGTGGGTGCCAAAGGATGAAGGGAGGAGGAGGTCAGTGGGGAGGGGAGGCTTCGACGGGGGCTTGCAGAAGCAGACGGGGGATGTGGGGGGCTTTGATGGCTTGGTTTTGGAAGAGAAAGGAGAGAAGATGGTCGGCGGTAGGGTGGGGGTGGAGGATATGGGGGAGGTGGTGGTCGGCGGGGGGAGGGAAGGATGAGGTGTGTGCTGGAGGATGAAGGGGAGGAGGAGGTCGGCAGGGTGGGCAAGGCCTGGAGGAGGAAGGGGAGTGGTCTCAGTTGTAAATAATGGGAACTTAAGGGTATAAAATGGAAAAAATATTTGACAGATACCATCATTATAAACAGGAAATTGGATGGAAGTTAACACAGGGTTATGTGTGTAAGAATTAAGCACTATTTAGGGTCTGGGATGTAATTCGTGATTATCGAGGGTTTTGAGGTAATTACAAAATTACTCAAGATTATGGGTGTAAATATCCTAAAATAATAATACTTTTCCTAAGAGATCGATAGTTCCACCAAAAAATTCTACAACATCCCCATAGCAGACACAATGATGATAGGTGATTCAGTAGCGGAATAAGGGGAAGGTAAGACACTATTTTTATTTGGTTGGAGGGAGAGAATAAGAGAAATAAGGAAAGATAAGTTATAGTTATTTGTTATTCGCTGTTTGGTGAAGGAGAAAATAATGATTATATTAGATAAGATTGGTAGATAAATAGTAGTTATTTGTATTTTTTTACAGGAAGAGACTACTTATGGGAAGAGACTAGTTATGGAGGGATAGTGAGAGAAACCTTATATATCTCATCTTGACTCTAGACCAAAACATCGATGGTCTTTGGAGACATAAGAAATTGAAGGAATAAAAGGGATATTATTCTTCAAACAAACACACCTTGAAGTTAAAAATCCGTTGGGAAATATGATGTAGTGATGAAACACATGTGAACAGCTGACGTTATTAGACAACATACACGAAATTGTAAGAATTATGGGATATTTTATATGCATAATAGCTAATAAGTTTTTGAACTTTAATATAAAAAAAATATTCCTATATTTTCCGAAGGGAGAAGGTAAATGTCCTGCTACAGTCCTTGAATAGGTATCCTGATCCCTTCCTCGCTTTCCATCATGGCGTAAAACGGACATTTTTGAAATCTCATCCACTATAACGCATATATTTACCTCCCAATACATTCTTTCTGCTTGCTTTTTTTTTCGCAAGCACGTAACCGAGCAGCTCTTGCGAAAAGTGGCATTTTTTCTTAATTTCCTCAATAAGAGGAACCAACACTTTAAGAAGTTTAAACACGTCCAGATGAAAGGTTTATAGGAGCTCTTTCATAATTCTGAAAAGATTTCTCCATCTATTTACGATTCTACTTCAGATCTTAACAGTAACATACCGGACTACTATTGAAGTTAGAAGTTAATTATCGTAAGCAGAAAAGTAGCAAAATTGATCCGTGACATAATGACCATAAAGTAGAAATGATGACGAAGAAAATGATGCGAATATATATAGACACAGAAGTGGATAGTAAAGAAGAAGAAGAAGAAGAAGAAGACTGGTGAAATCAACAGGGAGCGAATCGGTCCATGAGCATGCACACGGTGGCCTCCGAGAGCGTGGAGGTCGTCCGGCACCGCCTCTGCTCCATCTCCGACCTCCTCTTCCTGTTCTTCTTCTCCGCTTCCTCTTCCCTCCTCTCCTCCTCCTTCTCCGTGGCCGCTGTTGATGCTGACCACGGGCTCCTCTGCCCGAGCTTCGCCAACTCGCTCATCCATATATCCACCAACGCCGACATGCTGCTTCTCTCTCCTCTCTCTTTCTGGATCTCTGGGAATGGAACTGTGCAATGTGGGGGATACCCTTCTGGCGGGGGTGGTCTACTTATAGAAACTGGAGTAAACGAAGGAAGGGGGATTTATAATTGTATCCTCGGATTTTACTCATGAGGGTAACCTTGCAAATTAGGACACCAATCGACCACAGGTACTTAAAAGGGATCAGGACGCGGAAACCGAATATGCTCTTTTCTTTGATATTTTTGTCATTTGCTTATTCTTTTATTTTTTTTTAATCTTTTATTCATTTAGATCCCGCAACGTGGTAGTCTATGGTCGACACGTGGGCTGGGGTCGGCATTTGGCCAACAGCACATGGTTTCCGGGAGAACGGACGGCTCGATGAACCAGATCCGGGGTGTTAGAATGGCTCCGATGACTTGGTGATAAGAACGTCGGGGTCGGGTTCGTGAGCACGGATCCTCTGCTGGCCAGCAGGGACCTGCTGTAAAGAGAGAGGGTGTCCGGACCGCTCGATCAAGATCGAGCGGTTCGCACGAAAAGGGCCCACAAAACCCATGATTTCATGCGAGATCGAGCGGTCCGGACGCCCTCTCTCTTTACAGCAGGTCCAGCAGAGGACCCGCTCCCCGGGTTCGTACCTACATCTATTAATGTGAAGTCGCGTACCTATGTTATAGTTCCAATGAAAATGAAAATACCACTCGGAGAAAGCAAAATACCACTCGGACAATTTGAAAATTTAGCAAATAACTCGTTTATTTGACGAGCTTCAAACCATGTACTCCTATCTAAAAAATTAAAAACAAATATAAAAGTTGGCGAAATGTTATAAATGAGCTGTTATTATCATACAGCTCCCAACATTTGAAGTCTGTAGGTCAATATTGGATGCTTCTTTCATTATCAGCTTGTGGGAAATTACAAATTTTTGGAAATTGTAGCAAAAACCATAGTGATTTTTTCTGCGTAAATTTCGCTTTCAGCCGAGGAAAAATATCTTCCAACAATATCTATATATTTTCTCGAAACTATTTCCTTTATTTCACTTTTATTCCAATACAACAAGTGGTATCGGCTAAAACTATTTCCTTACTCAATTTGTCGATTTTAATAAGCATGTTGCACATTGTTTACCTAGGTGAATTTATAGAGATAAAAAAGCTCGAGTTCGATGAGTTCAACTTGGTTCAGAATGTCTCACGAGCTCTACTCGAAAACATAGTAAGCTCGAGCTCAAGTTGGATTTGTGACTCATTACGATTATCGAGTCGAGCTCGAATGGAGACGTGCTCAACTCGATAACTCGGCTCAATAATTCGATACAATTTTTAATTTATTTTCCTTTATATATAACAATATAATATAGATTTTGAGGTCTGACTTCTTTTCTCATGCTCAATTCGATACCGATGCATCGCGTCATCGAGTGAAAAGAGTCCTAACTCTCCATGCGCATGCAGTCCTCCTTCATTGGACCACTTCTCCATCACAATTGTAACCACCATTCTCCCTCGTTGTCGTTGCCGCGAACCCACCTACCAACTCCCAACCACGACATTGCCAAAGCCACCCCATCCCAACTTCCCGACGACCCTCCTCAACCCCACGAACGAACTAGTTGTCGTTATTATGACCCTCCCCGAGGACACAACTACCAACAATCCGAATGTAAGACACCCCAGCTCTTCCCTCACGTGTACCTTTTCTCTAAGGATTTTTTTTCGTCATGGGTTGGGTTCATTAAGAGGCTCGTGAGCCAACTCGAACTCAACGAGTTCGAATCTTAGCCAGCATTCCAAGAATCAAACCTTATCGAGCATGAGCTTGATCTTAAGTTTCGTTATTGAGTTCGAGTTCAATTTGGGACCAACTCGACTCGTTGAACTCAGCAGACACCAGTAGTGAAAATATGTGCTCCTCTTTATGAATATTACGACCTGCTTTCAACAAATATATTTAATATTTATATTTTAAAAGTGGAATGTTTGCAATTGGATCTTCTGAGTTGTGTGGCCGTAAAATTTTTTTTGCTATATTTTTATAATTACATTCACTGCAATAAAATTAGCTTAGTAAATGAATAATTAAAATATTTGCTTCTATATCCTCTATTGTTATAAATATAATAAAAATAATATTAAGTGTTAAAATATCTTTTATTCTTGTAATTAGTTTTGAATATCATATTCGTTCCCATTTATCTGTTATTATTGTAATTAGCAATGAATGTTGTAATTATTGTTACATGTTCATATAATAATATTTTATTTACTAACTTATAATCATTCTAAATTTAACAAAGATTAAAAGATAAAATCAATGAATAATCGTGGTTATATGATTCGTTGCTAATAATATAACTCGTTACGAATTCAAAAAAATCAAGTAATGAGTAATATTCCTTGTTATATTTTTAACTATGGAATATAAGATAAGGAGTAATAAATTATTCATTGTCTTAGATCATTGTAGTGACTTGTGCCTCTATAAAAATTATGAATGGCACGCTCGCCCTACAGAATATTGTCATCTCCTCACCCTCCAAATGAAAGTTAATTTTGGGCACAGGCATAGTTGGAAAAATAATAATAAATACAAATGTAGTTATTTATCCTCTGTTTCTGATCTTCTTCTAGGGGGGAGAGAGAGGAGGAGGACGAGGGAGCGGAGAATGTAGAGGCACGTGTAATATACTTTTTTCTTCATCAGATTTTGGTTAGAATAAATCATATTTTAGTTTATTTTATGAACAGTCAACTAACGAAAGGGCGCAAGTTTTAATGTTGCACAAATATAAAAGTATGAGTGTAATTACAAAAAAGATGAGTTAACCCATATGAGTTTAACCCATATTTTAGTTAATGAGGCTAATGTTGTTAAAAGGATCAACCATGCATATAATAAACAGTAATTACACGGATCCAAATGGATTGACAGAAAAGCATTACAGATTATCAGTATTAATATCATGCAGCTCCAATCCATTATCCGATTACAGAATGCAAACAGGAACCGATTAAACGAACGAAAACATAAAAACGGGCGAGATCCAGGAAAGGTAAAGCAATAAACAAATTGCAGCAAACAAAATAAGAGAGAGATTAGATTAGAAATCACCGAAGCGTCCATGAAATGGACTGTCCTTAGAAAGGATATCGCCCCCGCAATACCGGTGTGTAGGGTACTGGCAATCCGCTCCCAGGATACGATGGCACATGATCTTCGTCTGCGCACACGACGAGATCGTCCTCGAATGTACCTCAGAGAACTGCAGACGAGAGAAGGAAAGACAGGTTCGTCCGCATAGGAAGAACCAGAACAAAGCCAAGACGGCGTGAGAGTATTTCTTGCGAGTGTAGAAATCAACATGGGGGAAGGGGTATATAAAGATGGCCGCGTGCCCTAATGTGGTACCCTTCGATTTTCAAAAACGCCCCTCAACGGGCGCGTCATTTCGGATCCCGAAATCACGATCAGAATCACGTCCATAACGGCGAGTTGAATTCCCATTTTAGTCGACTTACCAAGTTAATCGTGTGATTAATTTAATCGACTTACCAAATAAAACCCGCAGCAAAAGTATCGAGATCCGAAATCTGAATTGACTCTCCCGAGCCCGAGCTGGAACGGAGCGTGCACGCGTACGTGTGTGGTCCTCCATTCCTCCTCTCTACTATTGCTATAAGAGCTTGGGGTATGAGCTCATATATAAGCCCATCAAAAGTTTAGAGCTCCAAGGTATGGTACTAAACTTCCACCCAAACTTTTTCATGTTTCAAATTTGAGAATTCCCAACTTTTCCTCCAAGTCATTTGGTTTCCCAATTGAAACTAAATTAACTTCAATTGTAATTACATAGATTTTCTAATTAAAATCTAATTACAATTCTTAATACAACAATCCCCCATGTTTTCATCAATTTAAAAAAGAGATTCAAAGAGAGTTAAAACACAACTTTTGGCTGCCACGCTTTGCTTTCAGTAAAGGTACCTTCCGGTTTGAACCTCTACCTGAGTTTACTACTTTCACTTTAGCAGGAATGAAGTGAACTACATCTTGAACTTCAGACTTTGGTGTTAATGTATACGGTAGAAACAACAAAGCGTTGTTCTTGGTACAATCTTCAGGGTTGGTGCTCTTAAAGGCCATGCACTCTTATCCTGTTTCATGAATGTATCCAAGAAAGACCCTCTTCGTTTAACTGTGGCCCACAGTAACACTCACATAGGTGGCATTCTCCAAGGATGCATTGCTAACATCCTGCCCAAAGGTTTGAACCCATTCAGAGCGTACGCTCTTCCTAAACTTGCAGCTTAAATGGCACTCAGGCTTACAGGGATAAGATACTCATGCATACGCATTAAGATAAGAGTGCCAACCAGTTCTCCAAACAGCTTGTTATTACCACATTGAACCTACTTTGTGGGATCTCCACTCAGGTAGGTTGGGTTGCTACTGTAGAGGAACTCCCAATGGGTCTCAGTCTCATCCCAAGCCAGATTTTAAGACTAAAGATCTATCAAGTCCCTTAGTCAACGGATCTGTCGTGTTGCCTTTGAATCCAACAAAATCCACAGCCAACACCCATCGAGACACCAAATCCCTTAACGTCTTAAGTCTGATTTGTATGTGTCTCATTGTTTTTTGATTGAACTTTGAACTCTTGATCTTGGCAATTGTGGTCATATTATCACAATGTACCGAGATCGCAGGAATAGGCTAACCTACCATGGGAATTTCAAACAGAAGTTCCATTAGCCATTCAGCCTCAATTCCTGTGATGTCCAAAGCACACAGCTCGACCTCAAAGGTGGATCGAGTTAGAATGGTCTGCTTCACAGACCTCCAGGAGACTGCACCGCTTCCAAGGGTAAATACATACCTAGTAACACCATTACTCCCAGACTCCTCTATTTTACTTATCCATCTTGCATCACTATATCCTTCTAGTACAGATGGATGTCTACCATAATGCAAACTAAGGGAAATAGTTCCATTCAAGTACTTCAATATTCGATCCAGAGCCTCCCAGTGAGTACGGTCAGGACAGCTAGTGTATCTACTTAGCTTTGCAACCGAGAATGAAATATTAGGTCTCGTGCAATTTGCAAGATATATTAAACTTCCTATCACTTGTGAATACCTTAGTTGGGCTACAGGTACTCCACTTTTATTCTTAAATATCATTTTAGATGAATCAAAAGGAGTGCTTACAGCTTTGCAATCTTGATATCTAAATTTCTCAAGTACCTTCTCAACATAGTGAGATTGAGAAACTATAATTCCATCGACTGACCTTGTCAGTTTGAGACCCAAGATCACAACAGCAACACCCATGTCCTTCATCTCAAACTTGCTACTTAAGAATACCTTAGTCTCATTAATAATCATCATATATGATCCGAACAACAATATGTCATCAACATACAGGCACAAGACAATACACTCATCACCTTTCACCTTGGAATAAACACACTTATCGAATTCATGAACCTTAAAGTCATATGACAAAATAGTTTTGTCAAATTTTTCATGTCACTGCTTTGGTGCTTGTTTCAATCCGTAAAAGGATTTGACAAGCTTGTAAACATTTCCCTCATTCCGAGGAGTCACAAGTTCATCAGGTTGATCCATATAGATCTCTTCCTCAAGATCGCCATGCAAGAAGGCGGTCTTCACATCCATCTGGTGGATAGAGAGATCGTATACATATGCCAATGCTATGAGTATCCGGCTTGTGGTCATCCTAGTCACAGGGGATAGGTATCGAAATAATCGATACCTACCTTTTGCCTAAAGCCCTTGGCAACTAATCTGCCTTTCTACTTTTCAATTGATCCGCCAGTCCTAAGCTTCTCTTAAACACCCACTTGCACCCAATGGTTGAGCACTCTTTGGGTAAATCAACCAACTCCCAAGTTCCATTCGCCATAATGGAGTCCATCTCAGATTTAATGGCTTCCTTCCATTGTTTTTCTTCAGATGAAGCCATGGCTTCCTTGTAACTTGGTGGATCACCCTCGATCTGGTAGACAATAAAGTCATTACCTAGATCCTTGGTTATCCGAGGTCTTTTACTCCTCCTTGGCTCAATCTCTTTGGAAAGGTCATTGGGTTCAGGTTGAGTCTCAACCCTCACATTCGTTATCCTTTCCACTTGATCTGGAATAGATCCTGATGTGGAGGCACCATCAACGGTCAGATTCTGAGGAATCCCAGTCTTCAACGAGAAGACATCCTCAAAGAAGGTAGCATCACGGAGTTCAACAATGGTATTGACATCTATGCCCGGTATCTCGGACCGAATTACCAAGAACCTATATGCATAGCTATTTTCCAAGTAACCTAAGAAGACTACATCAATAGTTTTAGGACCAAGCTTCTTTCTCTTGTGTTCTGAGACTAAAATCTTAGCGAGACAGGCCCACACTTTGAGATATCTTAAGCTCGGTTTTCTATTTCTCCAAAGTTCAAAAGGACACTTTTCCATATGCCTTGGAGGAACTTTATTCAGAAATGACAAGTCGTATTCAAGGCTTCTCCCCACATATAGGTTGGAAGTCCAGAATTCTGTAGGAGAGCATTGATCATATCAGTTAAGGTTCTATTTTTCCATTCTGCTATCCCATTTGATTGCGGTGAATATGGGGCCGTAACTTCATGAACTATGCCAAATGATTTGCATTGTTCATCAAATAAGTTAGAGGTATATTCATCTCCTCTATCTGGCCTAAGGTGTTTAAGCATTTTTCTTGTTTGTGTCTCAGCCTCATTCTTAAATATAAGAAATTTCTCTAAAGCTTCATCTTTGGTTTTCATTAGATATACATAGCAGTATCTACTGCCATCATCTATAAAGGTGATAAAGTATTTCTTTTTGTCTCGGGTCAACACACCATTAAACTCACAGATATCCGTGTGCACTAGATCCAAGTTCTCACTATCTCTAGAGACAGACTGAAAAGACTTCCTAAGATGGTGTTTGGTTGGTGGGTTATCCAGGGGTGGATAACCTGATTTTGTGTTTGTGTGTTTGGTTGGTGGGCTAAGGGTTGGGAGGATTTGTATGATGTGATTGTATTGGAATTTGAAAAAGTTGGTATTTATTATGATATGATTGTATTGAAATTTGAAAAAGTAGGTGGTTACTGTGATGTGATTGTATTGAAGTTTGAAATAGTGAGTAGAAGTTGAGTATTTTATGATTTTTAGATGATATGATGATATAATATATAATTTTTTTGATGGGAATGGAGTGGACCCCATTAATGAGTTAAAATTGGGGGTTTTGGGGGGTTACCCACCCAAAGTAGGGGGTAACCCCCCAACCAAACGGGGCCTATCTTAGTTTGCACACAGATTTCACATTTTTGAGTTTTATCAATAGTGTGTTTAGGGATCAACTCTAAATTCATCATTCTTTTGATTGAATTTAAGTTTACATGTCCCAATCTACCATGGCACAGATCACAAGATTCTAGATTATTCACAACATGAGACACAGAATTAGAACATTCAGAATTTAAAACATTCATTTTATCAATGTTAACTAAATCACATTTAATTCTAAATAACAAATCAAAATCTACCAAATAGCATTTTTCATAAAAATGCCATGTCTCATAATAACAACTTTATTACATCTAAAGTTCAATTCAAAATCATTTCTAACTAAGATAGAGCCAGATAAAACATTCTTATTGATGTCAGGAACATGCAGCACCCTGTGCAACGTCCAGACACATCCAAAGGAGAACCTCAAGTTGACTTATCCCGACCCTAGCACCCTGGCTGCAGAATCGTTCTCTATCTTCACAGTACCACCACTACAGGTCTGATAAGAAGAAAGCAAAGTTCTCTCAGAACAAATATTTACATTGGTTCCTGTATCCACGAGCCACTCATTTGGATCACGGATATGGTATAGTTCAGGTTTTACAGAGACATACCCCTTGCTAGCCCCAAGTCTCATAGTGATCATATTCACTTGCGGACTCCCGTCTGCAGCCTTAGGTTGAGCCTTTAAGGACGGACAGTCCTTCTTCCAATGACCAACCTGATTACAGTACCAGCAGGGTTTATTCTTTACCTTTTTCTGGATCTTGCCCTTTGATTTTATTTTATTGTTAGTATCACCCTTTCCCTTCTTATCTTTGCCCTTTGAGGTCATGAGATTGACCTTACCCTAAATATCGACATGAAGCACAGGCTTTTATTTCATGTGTTCTTCCTCTATGCCAATTGCCACCATCAAGTCATCTATAGAAATTTTCCCCTTCCTATATTTCAGGGTCATACCGAAGTCTTCCCATGACTTGGGAAATTTTTTTATGTTGCACATGACTTGAAACTTCTCTGGAAGATTCATTTCGGCATCTTCTAAACTATGGAACAGGAAGAAAAACTCGTGTGCCTGCTCAGAAACCGACTTCTCTTCGGCCATGGAAAATTTTAAAAACTTGACCATGGAGTATTTCTCAATACTGAGGTCTTCGGTGTTATTGATAATCAGGGAATTCGGGGTTCGTAAGGTTTCATAAGGCGGAACCGCAGTCGGTGTATTGACCGCTCAAAAATCCCTAATTAGTCAACAATGATCCCACAAAATAAATATCAAGCAACGAAAAATAAATGTGGAGTCAAATTTATTATAACTCTATAAACAGGTGTATAGTGGAAGTAGGTAGAGTGTCGAACACAGGGAGCAAAACAGGATAGACTAAGCAATGTGCAAAAAGTGATGTGATTGTGTGTCTACAAGAATGCAAATGTTTTTTGTGAGTTTTAATTTTTAATTTTTCTAAATTTTTATTTTTTTTATTTTTATTTATAATTTCTGATTTTATATTTTTTATATTTTATATTTTTTGTTTTTATAAATATAATATATAAATAATATAAGAAAAGAGGGGATATAATATTTGTAATAATAAGGAAAAATGCTCAAAAATTAGGGAATAAAATATTTTTGATCTTTTTATAATTTTCTACTATTTTTGTGATTTTTGGATGTTATTCAAAATATTTTTGGTATTTTTAAAAGTCAAAACACAAGAGAACAGTGAATTAGGTGCTGGCCGAAATTAAACTGAGGAGGAAAATACTCAACAGTGCCCAAAATTCCTCAAATTAATTTTAAATAAAAGATAATAAAATAAGGAAAATACAGGACCTGAGTTTATATTTTTAGGGTTTTTGTAGAATTTTTTAGATTTTTTGAAGTTTTTAGGGGTTTTCTAATTTTTAAGGTTTTTGTATTGAAATTTTTAGTGATTTTTGAACTGACACTAGAATATACTAAAATAGACCTTAGGTAATTTTTTTGGAATTTTTCAAGGTGTTTTGATATTTTTTTGGATTTTCTAATGCAAACAATAGTAAAAATGCATGTTTTTTATTTTTAATAAATATTAAAATGCAACAAAAATGAAATGCAAAAATATGGCATGGATAAGCAAGTTAACAGGAGCTTAAAATGATTTTTGTGGAATTTTTGGGTATTAGAAATGCATGCAATAAATAGAGAAAGAACACAACAATGCAAGGCATGGCAGGGGCAAAAGTGTAAATATTAGAACATCCAGGGGTTGGACTGTAAAATTTCCACAAAATATACAACTGGTAAAAATATTATGGGACTAAATATCAATGTCCAGAAGCCTAAGGATACCACTGTAAAAAGCCCACCCACGCAGAAGCCTAGGAAGGACTGATTTGCAATATTTCAAAAATACGGGGCTTATATGCAAAAAACCAGAAATATATAACTACAAGTAAAAGTTCAGATATTAAAACTAAATATACAAAAGTTCCCGAGAGACCCTTGCAAAATCGCCAAGTCACGTGCTCAACGCATGTGACCTGGTGGGGACCTATATGTAATATGATAAAAAGTCGGGGGGATACTCGCAAATATTACAAAAAGTTTTAATTGCATATGAATGATTAAGTATTAAATAGGAAATACAAAAATGCGTGAGGGCTGATTAGCAAAATACCCTCGGCCCTTGGATCCGACGGTTGATTGTTCCCACTTAAACATGTGTCGACGATCCAGCAGTATATACCCCTTCGTCACGAGCGCATGCAATTAGAAGATGGAAGGAGATCGAACGGCGAGCAGCAGTGCACGATCTAACGGCGGGGAGGAGATCTGGAGAACTCTCTCGATCCGACGGCGAAGAGGACCCGATGAAGAACCGGAAGAACTTCATCGGGACGAAGTTCCTCCGGCCTTATCGCGGCTCCCCGACGGTCCTAGCTGCTCCAAAATGGTCCTTGGACCTCCTGCGGCGGTCGTCTTCTCTCTTGGGGCTTCAAAATGGTGCGGAATGCACCGGAGCTCGCCGGAGGGGAAGGAGGAGGAAAGCACCTCCAGGTCTCCTGCCAAAATCGCTCCCAGGTTCCTTGAAGGCACGAGACCTGCAAAAATGGTTACGAGAGTGCGCGGGCAAATTACCGCGCACCTCCAGGCGACGATGGATGGTGGGAAGCGGTGAGGGAAAAAGCTTGCCGGAGCAAGCTCCGGCGAGGTGGCTATGAAGGGTGACGGATGGATTTCAAACGAAAATAAGAGTGGCTAAATGGTCCTACTGCAACTGGGAATAAAAAGAAGCAAGAAAAGAACGAAATAAACGTACCTCAAGGGTGTATAACCCGAGGTTGAACCTCACGGCAGCGAGGCCGCCGGAGATGATGTGGAACGTGCTACTGGCCACCCTCTGCACCTCAACAGAGAGCCGGGTCCATCCTCTGTCACTGGAGACTCACGGCGGGCCTCTCGAGGTCTGGGCTTTTGCCAGTAGCGGTTCAAAGAGGAGAAGGAAGAAGGGGGCTCGGTTTTGAATGATGGTCGAGCGGCTCAAAGAACGAGACGTGGCGATCGATGCAACGTCCCGACGCCCAATATAGACCTAGGGCGTGAATCATGGATGCGCGAGCTACAAAAGTCATGAAGACACAATCACGAAATGGTGTTAGGGTCAGCCTCGAAAAATCCACGAAATAGGCGAAAAACCCAAAATTCTGACAAGAACAGGGGGGGTCAGACAGTTGATCGAGGTCAACTGTTAGACCCACCTGGTTAGTCCACGTGGACCAACCAAGACAATCCTGCACAAAATGTTTTATTAATTTAATTTAAAATAGTAAATGAATTTATTAATTTTTCGTTATTAAATAAAAAATGTTTATTATTTTATAAATTATTTTATTATGATTTTTAATTATTTTTATGAGGTATATTTTTACAAGTTCACTTTTATACCCTTTATAGGTATATTATCTATGTATTTTAATAATTTATTTTTATTTTGTGTTTTTAATTTATTTATATTTTGTTTATTATTTTATAAAATTTGTAAAATACTTTTATACACTTAATTATATCTTTTTTTTATTTTTCTGATGTATTTTATATATTTAATAAAATAAAAGTAGTATTAATATAAATATGTATATAGGTTGTATACCTATGTATTATAAATATACAAGTATTTTATTTGAATTTCTTTTGCATTTTTATTCTTATTTTAAAGCACGAATATATTATAAATAATATTTACATAATTATAAAATATACAAAAATAATGAATAAATAATAAGTTGAATATTTTAATCTGTACAAGTATACAATATGGTCCCAAAACTCAACTTTCAAATCGTAGCTTCGCCAAATGCGAAACCACCGCCATTAAGTAGTTTATTTTAAATTATATACAATTAAAGGTGAGTTTGATGCATTTGGAGTTTTCATTTGTGAGATACGGGTCTGGGAAGTTGGGATTCTGGATTTTTATTCAGACCATAACTTTTCATCTGTACATTATTTTTCAGTGAAATCAATTTTGTATTTTTCTTTATTTAGTTATCTACAATTTTCATGTACAAAATTTCTTTATTTGAGGTATAAAAAGTGGAACCAAAAATAGGTCCCAAAATGAATAAAGAATGAATTAAAAAGAAAGGTATTTGGCCCTTATCTCCCCCTACTTTATTCCTTGTCGATGTATTCATCAAGATGCCTAGGTCTCGGGGTTTCGGGTCATAAAATATTTACAATATTTTATTCTTTTTCTTTTCTTTTATTTATTCTATAATTTTGGCTTTAATTATAGTATTTTATACACTATTTACATGCACATGCATGAATGCTAAGATGCATGAATTAAACCTATTTACACGCATTGAAATGTGGATTCATCATCCCCCTATACTTTACCTTTGCTAGTCCCTAGCAAGCACTTATGCAATAAGTGCAGAAAGAAAAGAAAAAGAAAAGAAAAAGAAGAAAGATGGACTAAATTTAATTGTCGAACTTGTCTTCGCAAAATCAAAGTTTGGAGCTTAAGTCGGACCTTGGGAATTTTAGTGTGGGCGGAACCTTAATGAGAACCGGATTTGAAGTCCAACAGTCCCTGAGAATCCCAATACTCTATTCAAGTCTCCCCAATAGTCAGGTCAGAAATATCTCAATTCATACGCAAACCCTTACAACTATGAGTCTGACTCGTACAGTGTAAGTGATGGTGGCTCTCCCCAACTAGAATGACAAAGAAACTGACTTCTCTAGTACGACAACCTAATGATTCCTCAATCCAACAACTTCATCCTCGAGGAGCGGGGTATTCCCTTCTAAGTTCAAGTGGCAACCAGCTCAAGAGGAGGGGGTGAAGAGAAGAATGGACGGTAGCTAGTGTAGCTACCTATCCTGGGATGCAAGACCAGTGTAGTCAAGTCATCCAGCTGCAGGCTCACATGTTTGACTTTGGAACTCAAGCTTGCTTATTGACTTTACAACATATGTACATACTTTACAGGCATTTATTTTTGTACAGGTCTGACCATTTTTCTCTTTCTTTTTTTTCTTTTTTTTTTGAAATACTATTCACATCAACATTTACATAAGGAGTTTTTCCTTTTGAGCCAGTAGATTATCCCTCTTTTGAAGCTTTATTGAAACCCACACTCTCCTGTCTTTAGACTTCCTCATCACTGGACGGATTGGGAAGCACTTCCCTCCCTAGAGGAGGACAAGTGTTTCCACTTGTGTGCGTCTCATACCGGCAAATCCAATCCCCTCACCACTCCAACTGAGTTGAGCCATGTGAAAGGTGCAGGTGTCCAAGTTAGGTCATTATCAACAAGAGTCGTGCATGTGGTCCGAAATACTCTACTTAGGCAGTCAAGAATCCATTGAACCAAGTCTCGTGATCCTCAAAGAATTAAGTCAACTAGACATGAAGTACCTCAAACCCAGTTCCCATAAGGTTCTTGTTATTAGGTAGATTTTAAGGTCCAATCAAGCTCCAATCTCCGGATTTTACTTAGACTCGTTCAACTATCAAACTCAATCCAAAAAATGCTCATGCTATGCAAATGATATTCAGAATGCAGAAAATATATATTATTAATTTTTTTGATGCAATTTTTAAAGATTTTGAACTTTTTATGGATTTCTGAAAAGATGGTGATGATGCATATGCATTTTTTTGTATTTTTCAAAAATATTTTTCAAATGTTTTTGGATTTTAATTTTGCAAATATTTTTGGGATTTTTGAATAAAAAAGATTTTTGGCTAAATACTAGGTTAAAATATTTACATGGGAGTGCTTCTTATATCTACAAGAAGTGGATTTTAAGAATTTACAGGGTAAGTGGTCAATTTTATACATATATATATAATGGATTTTGGTGAGATATATGTATTCCTCAAACTTATTTGACACAGGTTTTTCAAACAATTTTGAAAACTATAGTCTAAAATAATTTCTACAAACATTTTTACAAACATGTACACACATTTGGAAATCATTTTGCAAAGGTTTTCAAAACAGTATATATAGATTTTTCAAAATATTTTTGCAACCATTTTTCAAACCATTTGCAAATCATTTTTTAAACTTCTTATTTCACACAAAGAAAAGAAATTTTTACAAACCACACATTTTTACAAAGGTTGAAAACATGTAATAAAACATTTTCAAAATAGTTTTCAATAGATTTTCAAACTATTTTTCAAACATTTTGCAAAAAACATTTTCACCTGATTTATTAATCAGTAAATACAAAAAGAATTTGAGGAATGGTAACATCTTTTTATTACAGTTTTTAATGACTTTTAAAGAATTGTTAGCCATATTATTAGGAAAATATGAAAGTACGAGTTATGGCTAAAGTATATACATAGTATATACGACCCCCCTATACTTAGCTTGAGCTATGTCCTCATAGATCGGAAAGAAAAGAGAAGACATAACTCGTACTAAGTATAGACAAGTCTAAAGAATAAATAAATAAAGAATAAATAAAGAGATGAAATGAACGGACGAATGAGAAGTTGACCGCCCCCCCTATACTTAAGATCAAATAATCCTAAATATAGCAGACTGTACACAACGCAGGGAGGGTCAAGGGTGGGAATAAACAGATCGTACTCAGATTGTCTCCCCCTATACTTAGGGTAAGATACCCCTAAGTATAGACAAGAATAGGAGACAATGGAGAGGATCGAAAAGAATAGAACCACTCGGGGTGCACACCCCCCTATACTTAGGACAAAGTACGTCCTAAGTATAGAAACTGACAACAAGGGGCGACACCTTTTTTATACAAAAAGAAGATAGAAAAGGAAAAGAAGAAAAGAAGAAAAGATATGAAAGTGGAAGAAGAGATCGTGAGAATGTACACGTCACTCCCCCTATACTTAGGGTAAAAGAAGCCCTAAGTATAGGCAAAAACAGGAATGATGACACGGAACGACGATTGAACACTCGGCTCGTCTACCCCCCTATACTTAGGACAAAGTACGTCCTAAGCAAGACAAACACGAGAATGGGTGGATGAGCAATACGGAAGAGAGACAGAGGTACACAAAAGAGAATGTACAACAGAGATGGATATACATATGATCAAGAAGGTGGAAAGCAAACCTTCTTGCGAGACCGCTGAGAGATAGATCTAGTGTGGTGTAAGTCGACATCGGGGTCCACAGTGGACGGAAGCCGATCAGGGTCGACACGGTGAAGACCTTTAGTGGAATCAAATCGAAAAGGGACGAACTGGTCAATGGAAGTAGTATGGCTAGGTTCGCCCTTGGTGGTCCTATGGTGTGAAGGCGCAGACGGGCGAGTGGAAGAAGTGTGGTCAGGTCTAGCCTTGGAGGTCTCGCTGATATCAAAGTGGAATGGGACAAACTCATCATCCTCGGAAGAAGTGTAATCGGAGTCGTCCTGCGAGGTATCGTCTAGATCGAAATCAAAAGGCACGAAATCATCAGTGGAAGTAGTCGAACTCATATCATCCTCAAGAGTCTCACCCGGATCATCTTCATCAAGAGCCATGAATCTCTCAAAATAATGGGCAGCATCAACCGACCTCAATCATCTTTACTTTTGAGTGACCAGGAACGGACTTATCAGTGGAAGTAGTCAAACCAGGTCCCTCCTGTCTAGTCTTGGTATCTGCCCTCCGCTCAATTGGATCAATCACGTAAATGCTTTGGATTTCATCAACACATCTCCACACACCAGAAGGAGGAACTGTGAGGTCTATGCTTTCTGATTTCCTCCCCTTTCGGGGGATTCTTCGGGTCTCATCAGGGGTCGTTATGCAAACATCTCTAATATTATCAGATCGGTCACAGGCCTCGGAATCAGCTAGAATCGGTGAAGGTGTATCAGGTGCAGGTCTCTGTTCAACGGTGGGTGCAGTGATCGATGCTTCGTTTTCATCATCAGGACGGAAGCAAACCTCTCCTGATCCATAGTCAATAACGACCCTCGCAGAGGCAAGCATTGGTTGTCCCAGGATGATTGGAGACAGCTCCCCTGTGGAGGCCTCCATGGGCAACATGACAAAATCAACATGATAGCTCGTGCCATGAATAGAAATGACGGTGTTTTCAAGGATACCCTTCGGCCTTTTGATAGATCCATCAGCAAACTGAACGATTATCCTAGTTTTCTTTAGAGGCCCTAAGTGAAGAGACTATACTCGCGAGAAGGGTAATATGCTAATAGATGCACCGCCGTCCAGGAGAGTGTCATCACAAGTGTAGTCAGAGATAGAGCAAGGGATGAAAGGGGTAGCTGTGTTCTTCATTCTGGGAATGGGACGGTGTGTGATGGCGTGGGCAGTGGCCATGGTCAAAATAGACGCTCAGATCTGCTCTCTGCTTTCTCTCTTGGGAAGAGGGGCAGATAAATTGGTCAGGGCCTTCTGAAGTGGGGTAAGGATGATCTCATGAATAGTAACCACCACTTCGGGTTAAGTCAATATTTTTTTGAATTTTTGGACTTCTTCCATACAAGGGAAGAAGTCGGTATCAGCATCTACCAAGAGCAGTCTGTACAGCGGCATCCTCGGGGTCAAAGGTAGGACCGGGTGTGAAAGGCTGTGTGGTCAAAGGTTCTGGCACATGGGCCCTCTCCTCACGGTATGAATCAACCAAGTGTCTCTCGAACTCTTTTTGTATTTTTAAATTTCTCATTTTTTTGTATTTTTGGCGATTGCAAACTCCCATGATCACCCACAAGTAAATCCGTATCCCCGACGAAAGGAGCATTAATCTGATTTTTCCTTAAGATAGCAAGATGATCATTCATCAAATCAATGCGCACCATCATCCGGTTCAAGATATCACTCATAGAGATAGAGGGAGGTGACTCCAACATGTCAGACTCGGGTGGATGTGAAGGTGGGTAAGTATACAGGTGGAGGTGGGTGAGGGTAGGAATCCGAGTCGTTATACTGTGGCTAAGGCAGGTATGTACAAAAATCAGAAGCAAAGTCCTCCTGGAAGAAAGGAGGTGGACCGGCTGGAGTGAACGAGGGATCCGCAAAGTCCGGATAAAAAGCACTCCAGGGTCCATCTCGAAATAAAAGGAAATGAGAATCGGGAGATCACAACGGTCAAGTCAAGAGAGCGAAGAAGAAGGCGCAAATGCACAGGGATGATCTAGTGTGCACACAAAACAATCACAGACAAAAAATAAAAGAATACAAACCCCTCAATTCACCTACTCAACTCGGTAGGGACCGTAAAGAGCGGTCTTTTTTATCTTGTCTGTTTTAGAGTTAGGTGAGCAGTCAAAAATTGCACAAACACTTAGGGATGAATGGGATTTGGGCACTATCCTTAGTGTGTGCGCGAGCAGGTAAAAGCGAAGATAATGACGGGATTACTCGCCCCAAGAAAATGATTTTCTTTTTGATTGATTTAGGGTCGAGTAAGATTAACAGTCCCAATTTTATTGATTATCACTTTTTTGGATTTTTAATAAGAAATGCACGATCCTATCGGGGATTCAATTCCTTTAAGCACCTAGGTTGGCAAAATCAGAGGAGAGTCGGAAAAGCAATGCAAGCGGCAAATCAATGATGTATGCTAAAGAGAAATGCTCACCTTGCCTCCAGCACTCTACATGCAAAGATGCTCAGCAAAATTGAAACCTAATCTATATGCAAATGCAAAGCCGATGAAATCGCCCTAAGTTCAGAAATTGCTATTAGCGGGAAGCACCACAAGTTGGTCACTGATCCTCAATCCAAGAGTCTGGTCTAGGCTCACCCCTCCTCCTCTCGACAGATCGAGTTTAGGAGCAGCGCTTGGCAGGGTGGGCTCGCGGCACGTAGGCTCGAAGATGATGAACGACTGTTTAAAGTTCGACTAAGTCCAAACGCAGCTATAGGCATAGGCAAATATATTAGGTGTTTGGCCTTAATCTATCGCAAGCAATCCTAAAACTAGGGGCTCAATCACACAAATGAAATAAAATAAAAAGGGAAAACAAAATAAAAATGCAAAGAAAACGTGAGAAAATCGCGGTGAGCCCCCAGGTGTACAAACACCTGGAAATTAGGCTCGAAAGTCCAATGTCCGGGGGTACCTGTATTATTACAAATAAAGAGTCTCTCTCTTACTTAAATTACAGAAATAAATACAAAGAAATAAATGCAACTAAAGTGGAGCATGGACTTCAAAATTTCTTCTTCTCGTCTCCTCGGTGCTAGGCTGGCTAGAGCTGGCTTCACATGGGTGCGTCGGCGCCTCGGGTGAAGCGCCTCCCTCGATCTGCGGTTCCTCGCATGAAGTCAACAAAAGAGGTGGTTAGACAGCTCAAAAGATATATCAAATTAAAAGCAAATAGAGAAAGCCGTAAAATAGACAACAATCAGAACATAACAAAAACAAGATCTACGCATTGTTGCTCCCCGGCAACGGCGCCATTTGATAATCAGGGAATTCGGGGGTCGTAAGGTTTCACAAGGCGGAACCACAGTCGGTGTATTGACCGCTCAAAAATCCCTAATTAGTCAACAATGATCCCACAAAATAAATATCAAGCAATGAAAAATAAATGTGGAGTCAAATTTATTATAACTCTACAAACATGTCTATAGTGAAAGTAGGTAGAGTGTCGAACACAGGGAGCAAAACAGGATAGACTAAGCAATGTGCAAAGAGGGATATGATTGTGTTTCTACAAGAATGCAAAAGTTTTTTTTTGTGGGGTTTTTTTAATTTTTTTATTTTTGTTTATTTTTAATTTTTTTATTTTGATTTTTAATATTCTGATTTTATTTTTTTATATTTTTTTGTTTTTATAAATAGAATATATTAAATAATAATAGAAAAGAGGGGATATAATATTTATAATAATAAAGAAAATTGCTCAGAAATTAAGGAATAAAATTATTTTTGGTCTTTTTATAATTTTCTACTGTTTTTTGTGATTTTTTGGGTGTTTTTCAAAATATTTTTGGTATTTTTAAAAGTCAAAACACAAGAGAACAGTGAATTAGGTGCTGACCGAAATTAAACTGAGGAGGAAAAATACTAAACAGTACCAAAATTCCTCAAATTAATTTTAAATAAAAAGATAATAAAATAAGTAAAATACAGGACCTGAGTTTATATTTTTAGGGTTTTTTGTAGAATTTTTAGATTTTTGAAGTTTTTAGGGGTTTTCAAATTTTTAAGGTTTTTTGTTTTGAAAATTTTTAGTGATTTTTGGACTGACAGTAGAATATACTAAAATAGACCTTAGGTATTTTTTTTTGGAATTTTTCAAGGTGTTTTGATATTTTTGGTATTTTCTAATGCAACAGTAGCAAAAAATGCATGTTTTTTATTTTTAATAAATATTAAAATGCAACAAAAATGAAATACAAAAATATGGAGTGGATAAGCAAGTTAAGAGGAGCTTAAAATGATTTTGTAGAATTTTTGGGGTATTAGAAATGCATGCAATAAATAGAGAAAGCACACAACAATGTAAGGCCTGGTAGGGGCAAAAGTGTAAATATCAGAACATCCAGGGGTTGGACTGTAAAATTTCCACAAAAATATGGTAAAAATATTATGGGACTAAATATCAATGTCCAGAAGCCCAGGGATACCAATGTAAAAATCCCACCCACGCACATGCTTCGCACGCGCTTGGGAAGGACTGATTTGCAATATTTCAAAAATGTGGGGCTTATATGCAAAAAGACCAGAAATATATAACTGCAAGTAAAAGTTCAGATATTAAAAACTAAATATACAAAAGTTCCCAGGAGACCCTTGTAAAATCGCCAAGTCACGTGCTCAACGCATGTGACCTGGTGGGGACCTATATGTAATATGATAAAAAGTCAGGGGGCTACTCGCAAATATTACAAAAAGTTTAAACTGCAGATGAATGATTAAGTATTAAATAGGAAATACAAAAATGCACGAGGGCTGATTAGCAAAATACCCTTGTCCCTTGGATCCGATGGTTGATTGTTCCCACTTAAACACGTGTCGACGATCCAGCGGTCGATACCCCTTCGTCACGAGCGCCTGCGATTAGAAGATGGAAGGGAGTCGAACGGCGAGCAGCAGTGCACGATCTGACGGCGGGGAGGAGATCTGGAGAACTCTCTCGATCCGACGGCAGAGAGGACCCGACGAAGAACCGGAAGAACTTCGCCGGGACGAAGTTCCTCCGGCCTTATCGCGGCTCCCCGGCGGTCCTAGCTGCTCCAAAATGGTCCTCGGACCTCCTGCGGCGGTCGTCTTCTCTCCTGGGGCTTCAAAATGGTGCGGAATGCACCGGAGCTCACCGGAGGGGAAGGAGGGGAAAGCACCTCCAGGTCTCCCGGCGAAGTCCCAAAATCGCTCCCAGGTTCCTTGAAGGCACGAGACCTGCAAAAATGGTTACGAGAGTGCGCGGGCAAATTGCCGCGCACCTCTAGGCGACGATGGATGGTGGGAAGCGGTGAGGGAAAAAGCTCACTGGAGCGAGCTCCGGCGAGGTGGCTATGAAGGGTGACGGATGGACTTCAAACAAAAATAAGAGTGGCTAAATGGTCCTACTGCAACTGGGAATAAAAAGAAGCAAGAAAAGAATGAAATAAACGTACCTCAAGGGTGTATAACCCAAGGTTGAACCTCACGGCGGCGAGGCCACCGAAGATGATGTGGAACGCGCTACCGGCCACCCTCTGCACCTCAACAGAGAGCCAGGTCCATCCTCTGTCACCGAAGACTCACGGAGGGCCTCTGGAGATCTGGGATTTTGCCAATAGTGGTTCAAAGAGGAGAAGGAAGAAGGGAACTCGATTTTGAATGATGTTCGAGCGGCTCAAAGAATGAGGCGTGGTGATCGATGCAGCGTCCCAACGCCCAATATAGACCTAGGGCGTGAATCATGGATGCGCGAGCTACAAAAGTCATGAAGACACAATCACGAAATGGTGTTAGGGCCAGCCTCGAAAAATCCACAAAATAGACAAAAAAACCCAAAATTCTGACAAGAACAGGGGGGGTCAGATAGTTGACCGAGGTCAACTTTCAGACCCACCTGGTTGGTCCACGTGGACCAACCAAGAAAATCCTGCACAAAATGTTTTATTAATTTAACTTAAAATAGTAAATGAATTTATTAATTTTTAGTTATTAAATAAAAAATGTTTATTATTTTATAAATTATTTTTATGAGGTATATTTTTACAAGTTCACTTTTATACCCTTTATAGGTATATTATCTATGTATTTTAATAATTTATTTTTATTTTATGTTTTTAATTTATTTATTTTTTGTTTATTATTTTATAAAATTTGTAAAATACTTTTATACACTTAATTATATCTTTATTTTATTTTTCTGATGTGTTTTATATACTTAATAAAATAAAAGTAGTATTAATATAGGTATGTATATAGGTTCTATACCAATGTATTATAAATATACAAGTAATTTTTTGAATTTCTTTTGCATTTTTATTCTGATTTTAATGCACAAATATATTATAATAATATTTACATAATTATAAAAAATAAAAATACAAAAATAATGAATAAATAATAAATTGAATATTATAATCTGTACAAGTATATAATATGGTCCCAAAACTCAACTTTCAAACCGTAGCTCCGCCAAATGCGAAACCACTGCCATTAAGTAGCTTATTTTAAATTATATACAATTAAAGGTGAGTTTGATGCATTTGGAGTTTTCATTTGTGAGATACGGGTCTGGGAAGTTGGGATTCTGGATTTTTATTCAGACCATAACTTTTCATTTGTACATTATTTTTCAGTGAAATCAATTTTGTATTTTTCTTTATTTAATTATCTATAATTTTCATGTACAAAGTTTCTATATTTGAGGTATAAAAAGTGGAACCAAAAATAGGTCCCAAAATGAATAAAGAATGAATCAAAAAGAAAGGTATTTGGCCCTTATCTCCCCCTACTTTATTCCTTGTCGACCTATACATCAAGATGCCTAGATCTCGAGGTTTCGGGTCATAAAATATTTACAATATTTTATTCTTTTTCTTTTATTTATTCTATAGTTTTGGCTTTAATTACAGTATTTTATACACTATTTACATGCACATGCATGAATGCTAAGATGCATGAATTAAACCTATTTACACGCATTTACTAGGGTTTTTGAGGCTAAAATGATAGAATAAAGATGATGAAATGTGGATTCATCAGTTATACTTTCGATACAAATCTTCTCATAGCCCCTTCGCAGTCTGCGTGGACGAACATTACACGTCAAACGTGTTGGATAGAGCCAACAGGATGCAACCATGACATATACCTCCACCCCCCACCACCACCGCCGCCCGCCCACAGCAAGCGACGCCACCCGTGCCGCCCCCCCCCCCCCCCCCGAGATCGCATCGCTCACTTTCTCATCCATCTTCCCTCCTTCCTCACCAAACCCATGTTCTCGTCCTGCTTCCAGTTGGGGGGGCACCAGGTACTACTTCATGAAGTTGCTTGCCTTGTTCATGAGAGTGGGGTCCCTCCCCCTCGCCAGCTCCAAGCTCCTCTCCTTCCAGTGGTACCCGTCCAACAGATGCAGGTGCGCCTCCAAGTTTTGCTGCTGACTGGGTTCTTCGTGTCCTTCAGGAACGGCGACGCCCCGTGGTCGAGCTTGAGCTCCACCCCCACGTGGTTGTAGCTCCACCAAGGTACCACGTACTCGGCCACCTTCGCCAGCGCCGCCGGGAGGCCGAGGCGGGCGGTTGTGGCGTCGCAGCCCAGTGCCCGCCGTTGCCCTCTACATAGTCTACATCCCAACAAGTCTTCTCTCTGATCTGGCTAAGAGAAAGTATAATGCTTTTTTTATTTAAGTTAATTCCAGCCGTTAGATCATTGGTTGGTGAGATTAACTCAATCATCTGGTTGAGTTAATGAAGTAAAGTAACGGAAGGTTATGGGTGTAAGACGGCACACTTATTCAGGGTCTTGGGCGTAATTCACGATTATGCAGGGTTATGAATGTTATTACGAAATTACTTAGGGTTATGGGTGTAAAAATCCCTTTATACTTTTGCTTGAAAACCTAATAGAATACCTCATTCTAATAAATTAGGAGGTTTCGTATTTTTGTTTGAAAATAGAATACTATTAAAAGCACTTTTTTTCTTAAAATCCATTTAAGCTTATAGATGCTACCTTCAACACTCAACATGAAACATGTGAATGATCTGTTTGGTAGTTGCCAACATTTGGTAGTTTGAAACATGGAAATGCACTGAGATTGATCCAAATGACAGCAAAGAAAACAACAAGTCAGCACTCAACATGTGAAGGAATTGTTTGGTTGCCATGCTACAATGTTGTCAGGTGAGTTGAAACTTTGGGAGTTTAAGTAGCAATTTCATCCTAACGTACACCAGGACATACTTCTGAGTCTTCTAAGGTCTAAACTGTGGATTTTTACGGCTTAAGAACGAGCTTTAATAGAGTAGCATGTGTACAACTTAATTTAACTCCCTGAAGACATGACGACATATGAGATTTACAAATAGGAATTAAAAATACAGCATTCTTTTCACCTTTTCACATCAAGTGGTCATCATTTGCATGATTTTTCATGATTTATACGATGGATAACATTATGCATAATAACAATAGGCCTTACTGTATATCCATTTGTTTAAAAGAAATTTATCTACCTTCCTTTATGATCTTATTTGATGGACAAAATATAGCTACTTGTCAACCAACTTTTTTGTAATTAGATTGTACCTTTTTTTGTCGATCCAGATCATCTTAAAAGCCTCATGCACATTTTATAATTCATCTAGATTTTTTTGTGAAAGATGAGCGAATGCGTCTCAACGGGGTCATATTGGAAGTCACCTATTTAGGCAAACTATAATTGTTGATTGAAAGCTTCGACATACCTTTAAGAACGAGGCAAGTAATGAGAGACGTTTTTTTACAATGTTCGAAATGGAGCGTACTTCTTTTTGTTGTCAATAGTTAGGCTATGTAACATAATGCGGTTATTGATGTCCAATTTGATGTATTTTGACATGCAGACATGCAACTTCTTCATTTGGATAGACGACGTAAATCATTCCACCATCGAGGTGAAGTACAAGATTAATGTGTTTGAAGGCGACGTCGAGAAGCGAATGGAAAAGGCGTAAATGCACATGGACAACACGGAGAAACGAGTGTACAAAGTAGAGAGGCACATGGAAAAGAAGAAGATATAGCTTGCTAGAATCCAGAATCAGCTTTTTTATTTAATCCATGTAATTACAATTGCAATATTGATTGCAACGGTCAAGGTTATGTGATTGTAACCATGAGATGTAAGTTTGGCATGTAAGGGGGCACATGAGTATATGTGATTTTAATATGAAAATTTAAATATTTTCTAGATGCTCATGTGTCCTTTGTCTTTGGAAGTGGTTGCATATAAATGATGTACTCTACTTCCGCAAGGAATGTTCTCCCTGAGCAATATTTCATTTGGTCACGAACTTCACAAAGATGCAATGATTATCCAATTAATCCTACCTATCCAGATTCCCCAAATGCTGATTAATCTTACCAATCCAAATTCCCCATCTTGTGGTGGCTAAATTAGGCCCTTAAAGGAATCCAACACTTACGTAACTTATGGTTGTGTTTACTGTTTATAATGGTACCTAAATTATTGGAACCAAGGAGTTTTCTCTCTCTTTTTATCAAACCACATGCTTGTTTTAGTCATCTAATACAGTAAACTCTTTTAACATTTAAACCATAAACTGAGTGTTGATGCAACATTGTAGTATTCATGTATTACGGTAGAGTACATTTCCTTTCATTTAGTACTACACGGATCCAGTTTATGGCGTTTATAATATATGCTGATGAGCACGATATATCAGATGTGCAGAGTTCTTGTTGTTTATAGGATACCTCAGTTCATGATGGTTATAAGGAGATATATAACTGCTAAAGGATACTTCATTTCATGTATACATAACTGGTTAGTCTCAGCTCACCTTAATTCGGTGAACATATGCAAGTGGCTAGGCACAAATGGAATGACAATGGTAAACGCATGGTGACATGAACCAATAGTGAACCAACAAAACCAAATCAGATGTATTCGAGCTTTCGAAACATAGTAACATATATTTCGTGAACGTATGCAACATAACCAACTATTTATCTGCTGACATCATGAGTCATTTCAACAAAAGCTTCATCAAGAATCATTTCAAGTAATTCTTCATCAAGCCTTGACATTTCACATGAGATATGAAACCTATGAATAAACTACAGTTTTATACATCTTAAAAGGTGTGATAAAATTATAAAGCAGCATTATCACATTAGTTATTAATATACTGCCTATCCTGAAAGAAAGATAGACAGTAGGTACATGTTACATAATCTTGTTATCAATATTATGCATACTACTGCAGTCATGGAAGTTCTCATCCATTATTCTGTTCCTTGAAGGTTAGTCTCTCATCTTATTATTTGTATTTGCACCAAATCCATAACCACTAGCCTTGTTATGACAAGATTTAAGCTTCTTTAATTAAGTAATGATCTATTCCTTTTTTAATGGAATAATGATGCTTCAAGAAATAGGAATCACTCTCTCTTGGAAAGCTGGTCAGACATTATTTTCTAATCAAACTAACTAAAACACTATCTGCATCTTTTAACTATAGAAAGACATATATTTGTTGTTTTAAGGTTCCCTAATCGGTAGAAAATTCTTTTTTTTATTGGCATAGTGTAGCAGGGGATGTGTTTTCTATGTTTCCTATCAATTAATGCAGCAGGGACTGGTTCGTTGTCTTAAACAAAATATTAAGGTAATCTCTTGTATTAATAGGTGATTAAGTAGTTCTTAGTTTGGTGATGTATGAAGAAGAATGCATCATTTATGAACAATACGTCAGCAAACCAATCTGCAAAATAGATATATTGGAATATGTAGAGATAGTTATTAGTCTGCGATGTTATTTATTATTTTCTTTATGTGCCTCATATCCCCTAGCCTCTCATGTATCCTTTCATCGACTCACTGGGGATTTCCAGAAGTTTGCCGCAGCTGTATCATCCGTTGAGATTCCACGGACATATCAGGATGCCATGAAGACTGAATGCTGGCGTTTAGCAATGGAAGAGGAGATGCGTGCATTGCAATCCAGAGGGACTTGGTCTCTGGTCCCTATTCCTCCAGGTGTGTCTGTTGTGAGCTGCAAGTGGGTCTTTACAATCAAATATCATGCAGATGGTCGTCTTGACAGATACAAGGCCAGGCTTGTCGCACGAGGGTTTACACAGACATATGGGGTAGACTACTTGGACACTTTTTCACCGGTGGCGAGACATTCTACCCTTCGCATTCTTCTATCGGTTGCAGTGGTACGTGACTGGCCCATATTCCAGCTTGATGTTAAGAATGCTTTCTTGTATGGTGATCTACAGGAGGAAGTCTACATGCAGTAGCCACCAGGGTTTGCTGCTGAGGGGGAGTCACAGAAGGTGTGTAGACTTCATAAGGCTATCTATGGCCTTAAGCAGAGTCCTCGTGCGTGGTTCCAGAAGCTCTCCCAGCTTATTGAACGACAGGGTTTCAGAAGATCAAATGCGGATCACTCACTGTTTGTCCGGAAGACCCCTAGAGGTACCATCGTTGTTATGGTATATGTTGACGACATACTGGTTACTGGAGATGATGCACAAGGGGTTGAGATGACCAAGTCTATGTTGGGCAGCCAGTTCACTACAAAGGATCTAGGCACAATACGGTATTTTCTGGGGATAGAATTTGCAAGAAATGCACAAGGAATGGTGATGAATCAGAGGAAATATGTCACAGATTTGCTAGTAGAAACAGGAATGACTGGATGCAAACCTTCAAGTACACCCATGGACCCAAGCATGAAGCTGTACGATGAGGACACTGAGGAGGTGGACAAAAGAAGGTACAGAGAAATGGTGGGCAAGCTCTTATACATCACTATAACTCGACCGGATATTGCACTTGCAGTAAACCGGGTGAGTCAATTTATGGAGCAGCCGAGGCAAGTACATATGGACGCATTGTACATGATATTGAGATATCTGAAGTCTTCTCCAGGCACAGGGTTGCTGTTCAAGAAAGCCACAAATTTGTCTATTTCAGCCTGCGCAGATGCGGATTATGCAGGATGTCCACGAGATCGTAAGTCTACTTCTGGATTTGCTGTCTTTGTAGGAAGCTCTTTAGTCTCCTGGAAAAGCAAGAAGCAGACTGTTGTGGCAAGATCCAGTGCCGAATCCGAGTACAGGTCCATGGCACAGGCAAGCACAGAAATGATGTGGGTTAAAGCAGTTCTAGAAGATCTGAATATTGAAGTTCCCTTGCCTATGAACCTGCAATGTGATAATCAGGCAGCGTTATTCATTGCCAACAATCCAGCCTTCCATGAGAGAACAAAACATATAGAGGTGGATTGTCACTTCACTAGGGACATGATTCAGAAGGGCTTCATCTCCACGTCCCACGTCAGTTCAGAGGACCAGACAGCAGACATATTCACGAAGCCATTGCTCAGAGGACCTTTCCAGAGATGTTCTTCCAAGCTGAGCATGATAGATATCTATGCTCCATCTTGAGGGGGAGTGTAGAGATAGTTATTAGTCTGCGATGTTATTTATTATTTTCTTTATGTACCTCTCATGTAATTTACCCAAGGGTTCTCTCCCTATATAAGAGACCCAAGGGCTCTATGGAATAAACATCGAAGTATCCTAACAGAATATATATACATAGAGAGAGAGGGGGGTAAAATGGTGCTGTCCCAAAGGGGTAGCTAACTATTGAGATATTTACTATTTGTAGCATTATCTTTTGTAATTTCCTATTTTTCTTTTCCTCTTTCTGTAATTTGCCCAATGGGTTCTTATCCTATATAAGGGAATCCTTGGGCCTCTTATAATGTATCCCAGTATGTTCCCTTAACATGGTATTGGAGCGACGGTCCTCCTAGACCGGAGTTCCTGTATCATCCCTTACCCTTCCTTACTCGACACATGTCCCCCCTCTCCTGACCCGTGCGCCTCGCGCACCCCGCGTGCCCTGCGCCCAGCGCCGCCGGTGCCTCTCCTGCGCTCGGTGCACCTCCAGCACCCAGCACCCCTCCTACGCACTCAGCACGTGCCATGCGCCCTCCAGCGTCCCTGCGCACTTCCCAGCACCCCTGCGCAACCAGACAGTGCCCCTGCACTTCCTGCGCGCCCAGCACGTCAGGACCACCCCCTGCGCATCCCAGGCCAGGCCACCCACGCAAGCCCCTGCCCTACACGCAGATCACCCGTGCCCAGGCCCCCAGGTTTTGCGATCTGATTTTCGACTGGAGAGTGTGATTTCGGGACTCTAAATCACGTCTTCCGGCCCTAGCGAGCGATAATATTAAGAAGGATGGTTGTATGAGTCTACACGCAACCAATCCTTCGTATGATTCTGTAGACTCGTTTATATCGGTCTACTCTCCGGTCGAATTCTGGTATTTGGCCATCTTATATCATGTCAGATAACAAGGGTGACATCTTTTCGTCCGGGGCCTTCAAGGGCCCGGCTCCCATCGCTAAGATGGATGGGACCAACTATGAGTTGTGGTCCATGCAGTTTCTCACCCTCATGCAGTGCAACAACAAGGAGCACATCCTGACAGATCCAGAGCCAGCGGACAAGACCGGGGCAAATGCTTCTTGGAAGCAAGATGATGCGTAAGCGCGTGTTTGGCTTTGTGGGACTCTTACTACAGAGATAGCCAATGATATTCTAACTCGGCCCACTGTCAAGGCAATGTGGGATACTTTGGCATCCACCTATGCACAGGCGAAGGATGAGGCCAAGATCCTTCAACTACAGTTTGATATCTACTACACCAAGCAGAATGGTTGCCCCTTGCATGTTTACTACTCTCCGTTGCGTGGCATGTTTAAAAAGCTTCATAGCTACATGCCCATTACGACGTCTATAGAACAGCAGAAGACATATAGGAACTCCATGATGGTTGGAGTTTTCATGGCTGGACTTGATACAGAATATGATGTTGCACGTACTCATCTTCTTACTGGAGCAACCATTCCCCCCTATAGAGGAGGCCTATAGCCGTCTCAGCCAGTCCATCATCCCTTCGACAGCCACTTCTTCACACTCTCGATGGCGGCATGATGGGAGGAGGTTGCTGCTCGTCGGTGATGGCGTGCAACGACTGTGGAAGGAGAGCGTTGGACGGTGGATGCAACGTGTTCCACTACAGTGGCCGGTGATGGCGTTCTCCAATGTTGTTTTCTTATAGGCAATGGAGGCGGCATCACGTGGAGGTGGTGACTGCGTGTGGAGGAGGTGGATCGTGGAGGAGAAGGTTGAAGGAGAGCGTGGATGGAGGAGGTGTGTGGGCGGAGGAGGACATGCATGGAGGAGGTGGGTCGTGGTGGAGAAGGGCGGAGGAAGTGCGGGTAGAGTAAGGATGCTGGAGAAGGATTGCATGTCCAGTTTTTACAATCAGAGATCATTTTTTTGCAATCTCATATCTTTTTTTACAATCTCATGTCATTTTTTACAAATTTCATATTTTTTTATATTTATTGTTTCTTTTATATAGTTCTGACCATATACGTTTCGTTACGGAACACAATATAAATTTTATAATAAGTCATGAAATGTTACAAATGTAGCGTGAGTATTATAAACCTCAATTTTTTTTCATTTTTAATTCTGATTAATAATTGATAAATTACTAACTATCTTTTTTTTGCAGATCTCCATACTTATATTACAAAACAAGCACAAAGTTTTACATAGGCATTACGTAAATTACAATTACAATAATAAACGTAATACTAACTATGAATTTATTTTACAAAGCAGGATTTCAATTTTACAATGTCAATGCGTATTTTACAAAGAGGCCATCCATTCTGCATAGCGTGAAAATATCACCACATTGGTGAAACGTCATCGAATAAATAGCAACAAAAATTGCCAAATCAGACGGCTAAAAATAGTAAAAATGATAGGATTAAATGAAATTTAAATTCAAAACGAAATTACATTCACTAAAATACCTTTTTGGATAAGAAACAGTTAGATTGAGATCAAACGGACGAGATGGTGGACTTTCCATGCATCCAGGAAAGGTGCACCTCATTGGAAGGGCCCCACGTGTGCGTGTGCGCGTGCGTGCGCGTGCGTGCGCGTGCGCGCGTGCGTGCGTGCGTCAATTTCAATAATTATGAGACCATTGAAATGTGATGGTCTTGATAGAGATGATAAAAGTGTCGAATTTAGTTGAAATTGGTATGATATCATGGTGATATATGATGATTTAAATCCCCCTCGGTTTCATTTCAAAAGCACAAAAAATCAATGAAAAAAATGACAAGCAGCTAGTTAGCTACACCCCCGGGTACAGCTTCCGCAGCCCCATATATATATATATATATATATATATATATAGAGAGAGAGAGAGAGAGAGAGAGAGAGGGGGGGGAAAGGGATCCTACTCCATGGAGTAGGTAACTTACGTACTCCATTTTCAATTTTTTTTCAAAATTTTTTTATTTTTTTTGAAAAATGCTTCCATGGATTCATAACTGTATCCCTCTAATATGTCATTCAAATTTCATCAAAAACAGAGACTCCTATAGCCTCCATCCAGACAGACATTTTTTAACGATCACAGATTTGTTGTATTTTTCATATTCTGGATGGAGGCCTTAAGAGTCTCTGTTTTTGATGAAATTTGAATGACATATTAGAGGGACATAGTTATGAAAATCCATGGAAGCATTTTTTTTCAAAAAAAATAAAAAAATTGAAAAAATTGAAAATGGAGTAGGTAAATTACCTACTCCATGGAGTAGGATCCCTTTCCATGGAATAGGATCCCTTTCCTCATATACATATATATGTATATGGGGGGCCTTCCAATGAGGTGGGCATTTCCTAAAATTAAAAATCCACTGTCAAATTTGTAAATTGTTTAACACTTTTGTAAATATAAACTGCACCTTACAAAAATAACGATGATCATTATTTTTTGTAAAATATAACACTAATATTATAACTAACATTTTTATCTAATATAATAATATTTTCATAATTTTTTGATATACATATTATGATAATAATTTTTATTAAATTTATGGAGTTAGAAAATGAAAAATAAATAGAAAAATATCTAAATTGGTGTGGCTTTCCATGCATCCAGGAAAGTCTCACCTCATATATGAGATAAATGGGATTGTCCGCTAGGGAGAGCTAACTTAGCTCCCCCGTCCTATTTTCTCTATCTTTTATTTTTTTATTTACTGTATCCCTATGTTATGTCATTTAAATTTTATGTGAAACAGAGACTTCTAGAGCTTCCATCCAGACAGACATTTTTTAAATCGACCCTATCTGGATGGAGGTCCAAGGAGTCTCTGTTTCGCATGAAATTTGAATGACATAATATAGGGATATAATGATAAATTTACATGATTCAAAAAAATAAAAAAAATATGTGAAAAATGTGACGGGATGAGCTAAGTTAGCTTCCCATTGGGAGCATACACATTATACCCTATATATAGAGAGAGATATATATATACATATACACACACGAATCCAAAGAAATGTGTTTCATGTTATTCGAAAGTCATTACGAATTGTTTCGAATTTTTAAAATGAAAGATGATATTTTATCAAGATAGCCATTAACCATAGTACGCATCATTAGAACTAACCCATCATAACGATGGAGTCTGATGATACTTTATCATGATAAGTATTATTAGGTAAACCAATAATAATTAATCTAAGTTGATCTTAATTAATTAATATTAATCATGATTAACATTGCTCAATTTTCCTTAACAAAACCATGAGCATTGGATGTTCATAAAAAATAGGATTTTTAGCAGTTGTGCCCCTCCGAGATATTGCAATATCAGTTATGCCCCTCCCTTTTTGGGAGTATCATTTGTGCCCACGACTCCTTATCGTTTTATCACTTGTATCCCTCGGGTTAGTTGCCGTCCATCCTCCACGCAAACGGACGTTAACTTTGAGGATATCGGAAATAAATTAGAAACAAAGGATTAAAAAATCATCCACTTCCTCCTCCCCTTCTCTTCCTCCTCCTCCTCCCCTTCTCTTCCTCCCCATCCGCTCAGCTCCTCCCCCTCCGCCCCCACTCTTCCCCTCTGCCCCGCTCCTTTCCCTCCGCCTGGCTCCTCCCCCCTTCGCCCAACGGCCCCCCCTCTGCCCTGCTCCTCCCCCCTCCACCCAGCTCCTCTGCTCCGCTCCTCCCTCTCCGCCCAGCTCCTCCACCCTGCTCTCTCCCTCTGCCCAGCCCCCCCTGCCCCGCTCCTACTTGTGTACAAATGCCCAACGCCGTTCCACGCTAACCCATCGTTGTTCCTTGGCCCCATCAAGCTCCTGACTTTGGCGTCTGCGATCGCGAGCTGACAAGTGGTCTACAATATCACTGTGGAGAAGCAGCCACCGCAGGGGAGGAGCAGCGTGGGATGGAGGGCGGAGGAGGAGGATTGGGCGGACAAAGAGGATGGGGGCGTGGAGAGAGCCTTGAATATGATGAAATCGAGATCGGATTGTGAAGGGGGCACAAAGGTTGTTGACCTCCACCTCTCTCACCTCTTATCTGGACCCCACTAATGGGAGAGAAGCAGCAGCGTCCCCCAGGAGGAGGTTCCTGCAGCACAAGGGAGGAGATTGGAATCCGGTAGAGCTTCATCATGGAGATGGGTCCGAACACCCACATGAGCCCACCAAGCAGTGAAAATATACCAGTCATGATCGAGGACGAAGACGACCCAGAACATGCTACCCTGTGCGACCTAGTAGAGGGGGCACAACACCTAGTTGTCCACGACAGAGCGCCTTCTCCTCCTCTCGATGCTGCCTGCTCAAGAACTGAAGGAAGAAGATATGGATTTCCAATTTTACCCCTCGTAATCAAACCATGGTTTGAAAAAACTATGGTTAAATTCAATTCAGTAATGACTAAAGTAACGGAGGGGCACAAGTGATAGGACGGCAAGAAGTTGAGGGCACAACTAATATTTGATATTGCAATATCTCAGAGGGCACAACTGATAAAAATCCAAAAAATATAGACAATGAATGTGCATGAAACAAAATCATAGACAATTTAGCTCGTGATTACATGAAGTAGTTGTTTAAAAGGTCACATCACTCTATTACGTAATTCGTTCTTTAGAATCTGCATATCCCGGTGATTGAACGATGACCGGATATCACTACAAGTTGACATAAATATCTCAAAATCTTCTTCAGCTCTAGCCATTCATTTTGTACTCACCCTGTACCTAAATAAGGTTGAAAAACAGATGGTAGGGTGTGAAACAGGGAGGTCTAACTTGGAGCTTTCCCATTATAAAAGTTTACATACTCTGGTATATAGATGCTTAGAGCTCTGCTGTGGTGTTGTAACTGTGGAAACGATCGAGCGGTTCACACAATTTTACAATGTATGGACCCACAAAAAAATGCAAAGTCGTGCAAACCACTCGATCAAGATCAAGGTTCCCATAGCCACAACAGACTCTATTGCATTTTGGCCCACAGCAACCGATCCGATCCCTATAGGTGCTAGCATATAACGAGGCAAGTATGGTATAGTATACTGCCCAATAACACGTATTTGGAGAGTACTAGATATGATTCCATTGACTTGTAATGCACGAGGATTCCTCTTTTTGTTGGGATTTCTGTGATAATCACATTCAAAATTGATTCTAAAATGTTCGATTTTGTGAGGATTCTTCTTCTTAAAGAAACCCTATAATCAGAAGTGGATTTTTTTAAGTTGATTTTAAAAAAATGAATCCATACATATGTGTTCATACATAGATATTGTGATCTACGTGAATTCCTCTAAAAACAAAAGCAGTTCGCTATAAATCAAAATATAGTCACACACAAAACCTCGATTTCTTGCTTATGCAATAATATTGATTAATGGTCCATCTACTTATCAAATTAAAGACCTAATGATTGTCGATATGGCAATGTGGAACCTATGGGATAAACATGCAAGAAGGCAATTAGCAACCCCTTCTGCAAGGCATTCTAATCTCATGACCTCGCATGCTAATCTCAGTTCATTTTCCTAATCTCCAATCACGCGAAATTAACAGGGCACCAACCCCATCCTAACAAACACAAGTAGGCATGCCTGCTGCAAAGTATCAGCATCAAAAACTCTTGATTTAAACATAGTCTGACATCAATCAACATTATACAAAAAATCCAGAGGCCAGATCTCAATTTTTTAGATATGTTTCTTAGAATGAGGTGACAAGGAAAATCAAGTTGCTTACACTTCTATCAAAGGACTTCCATAAACTAAACAGATTAGATGTGCCTCCTGCAGAGTATCAGCATCGCTAACTCATGCCTATCTAAACGTACTCTGTAGCCCATGCTAACTCAAGTGAACTACTCATCTCCATTTTTAATATGGACATCGAACTTGGCTTCTAAGCAGTAGATGGTATTATGTTTCTTAAAAGGGATAATTACACCCATAACCCTGAGTAATTCCTCAATCTCAATCATAACCCTGCATAATCGCGAATTACATAAGAAACCCTGAGTAATACTTAACTCTTACATGACATAACCCTATGTCAAGATCCGTTTGAGACACCTGTTATGTTTAACGGTTTCTGTTTAAAATGACCAAAATATCCTTATTGTTCATTTTTATTTGCAAAATATATCATTATCGATTCCCTCCTCCCCGCACTCGAGCACCCCCTCTCCCCGATTCGACCGACCGCCTCTGCACCCCCTCCTCCCGTCGAGGATGAGGTCTCAGGTTCCCTCATCCAAGCCCTCGAGTGGACCTCCTGTAGCAATCCCTCACGTCGCTCGTGTTCTTCATCTCCGCGCCGTCGATCTTCCTCATCGATATCTGGTAGTCCTCTCTGCTCGCCCCGATGGATATCTGGCAGCATCCCACGCCATTGCAATAGCCCATCTCCACCAGCTGCTTCTGGCCCTTCTCCGCCGGGGGGCACGTGGAGATGCATCCCACCGTCCGCACAAGGAAGGTGTATGCATTGAGGAGACCGAGAACGTTGCAGCCCGGGAGGATGAAGACGTTTTCGATCGGGGAGATCTTGAAGGTCAGCCAGTTCGCCCAGAGTTTCCAGTAAGTCCAATTTGACTTGCTAATTGGGGACATGATGATGGAGAGGCGGATGTTGGCGTTTTGAAGGGATATGTTATGGATCTCGTGGTAAATCTCCATCTCGTCCCCGACGAGATATGGCTTGTTGTTTTGGAGCACAGCAACTGGAAATTTGTGTTGAGGGAGCAGTTCTCGGCGATGCCGAACGGATAAGGGATGCTGACGTCGCCACACTGGGATTGGCAGCCCGGGAGGACATCTGCTCCTTCCAAAGACGGCACTGGCATCATCACCGCGAACATAGCGATGAAGGCCAACAACCGACTGGGAATTGCTAGAGCCATCTCTTGATTTGAAAGCGGAGAATTGGGAAATCAGAGAACGCTTTCTTTGAAATCGTTCCTAACCCAGTTGCGGGAGTTCGCTTGTCAACCTTCTTGCTTGACTCCCCCTTCTACGAAGTCGAGTCTGTGCTGCCGAGTCGGCCGCCCCCTCTCCTCACCCTCCTCCTCCCTCCCCGAACCCCTCCTGCCACGCTCATCACCTGCTCGCCCACCCGCAGCCGACCCCACCTCCCCATCTCCCATGCCCTTGCGACGGAAGCTGAAAGTCCCCCTGAGTCCCCCCGCCCGAGGTGGTGCTCCCCTGTGCTCCCCGCTAGCTCGCGTACCCCCCATCCGGCCCGCGACGGAAGCTGAAAGCCCCCCTCCACACCCCCCCCCCTCAGCCGAGGGCCTCCCGCGCTCCTCCACTTCTCGTGCCCCTCCCCCCCCCCCCCCCCCCCCCGCGGCAGAGCTCTCGGAGTCCAACCGCCCCCAGCTCGTCCACCCGCAGCCGAGGGCCTCCCGCGCTCCTCCGCTTCTCAAAGCCCCCACCGCCCACATGTTGAGCTCCCAGCAGTGCCGCCATCCAACCGCCGATGGCGTCATCTCCCCTTCGATCTCACGCGAAGATAGGTGGCCACAACCCACCACACCCTCCTGAAGCAAGATGAAGAGAAGGAAGCAGGATTTTTTTTGTTTCTAACCGTTTGATTGAGGATGAGTTAGATTAACTCATTCATATGGTTGAGTTAAGATGTTTAACTAACGGAAGGTTATGAATGTAAGACGGAATGATTATTCAGGGTTTCTCATGTAATTCGCGATTATGCAGGGTTATGATTGAGATTGAGGAATTACTCAGGGTTATGGGTGTAATTATCCCTTCTTAAAATGAGGGAAAGGAGGGGAAAAAACAAGTTGCTTACCTATTACGAAAAAAGTTCCACCCACTAAACAATAGCGTTGAAATCCAGCACAGCTCGGATATAAGGTGAAAGTCCAACCGCAAGCAAAACTGAAGCCAAAGTTTTTCAATTAAGGTTGACGGATCTTGAAAGAGGAAAAAACATTAAGTTCCTGCTTTTCTACGTGCCACACGAGCAACAAAACCAGCCTTGATAGCAGCAACTGAGCGTGAAGATCCACACTGCAAAAAGGGATATACAAAATGCAATGTGTTCATGTCAAAATCACATAGGACAGCTATGCATCTTACTTTAAAATAAAAAATGAAAGAGAAGTCTGGACAAATCCACAGAACAAGGAAGGAAATATCATGACAATGGATCTTCTGCAGATCTTTTAAAAATAATCTAGCATATTATTGATGACAACAACTCTCAACAACTTCACTGAATATATTACCAACGTATAGAGCTTTCTAGTAACAATGCCAGAAAAAGAGCTCAATTAGACTTGGGTGGGGAACTCTCAAAATTGTACGTGTTCTCCACGAAATCATATGAATATTATAGACTACTAACCTCCCTATTCAAGTTTTACATTTATTAAGGAATTACTAAAATTCTCTCAGATCAACATAACCTCGTCACAACTCCCCCATCACGAACTATTTAAACATGCTTATAAGGTGTGAAACATTTTAGTCCCAGTCCCACTAGTACAGCGACCAAAGCTTTTCGCTTATAAGAAACATCCAATTTATGTAGCTAGTCCCTCAGATATATCTCAGTTTAGCCTACTTAGATTTAAAAAGCTCATAGCATTCTAAATAATGTCCTTCTAAAAGGTTCTTTCTTCGATCTTCCCCCTTTTTCCGCAAAAAGCTAATCTTCCCCACTCCTGCATTTCGCAGCACTCAGATCTATCATGTTTTCAATAATAGGAGCCTCGTGTAGCTGTAAACACGAGTCACAAATAAGCAGATGAATTATATGGACAGCATTGGCTATTGAGCAGGTGTCGTTGCCTCCGGTTTAACTTGGTCTACCGCTCTCTTGCCTACTCAGTAGGACGGTTAACTGTGGACAGGGCAGCTGAGAGTGGAAAGGAGGCTTCAATGTTGAAAGCAAAAATTGCTCTCAGGAGGTGACCATTTGGTGTTGTTGAACTTGGTCATCCCATCTCTTCGTTTACTCTATATAACTTTCTTCAAAAAAGCTTGAAAAACAGTGCCTATGTAAAAGTCTTTGAGAATGATATGAGATGGTCACTAGAGGTTAGCAAACCGTCCATCCACATTTTTACTTCATAAAAAATGCATATTCTCTGCAAATGAAGATCGAGAGGAGACTAAACAGGATGAGGAAATTCCACTGGCCGGGGAACACAAGATGAGGTGTGTGCTGTGTTTGATTAACTAGGAGGATGTGTATCAATCAAAGATGGCTGGGTCGGGCTTTAGGAGTCAAGGACCTACAGTGAAGTTTTGTTGGGTGGAGTAGGTTCCAAGTATCATGGGAAGAGGTGCCTGACTTCTGCAACAGGGAGCCGTCGGAGGCATGTTATGGTAGATAAGTTGTAAGGAAGGGTACAGATGTCTAGGAAGCTTTCCATTTTTTCAGAACGATATTTGTGTGTTGTTTTCTACCTCAATTCTACAGCAAAGGTGCGGTGATTTTGGACTCTAGATTTTGGAGGGATGGTTGTGTCTGGGAATGAGATCCTTGCAGCTAACAGGGGGACATTGGCTGCCCCATGTTGGCATGAGATGTGGTCGCCACACATTAAATCCCACCTGTCAAATCAGAAGGTGCAAGAATTCCCTTCGTCGATTTTGCTTTACTAAAGAATATGACACTAACAGACAAGGTAACGGACATCTGCACATGGAGGTGCACAAATTATTGAGATAGTCATTGTATATCTTGTCTTGGATTGGCGACGGATATAGGGGGGATAAGGGACTGACTGGAGGTTAGGCTTCATGCCTGGCCAGATAAGAGGCTATTTACAGAGGTGCTCAGAAGTGGGTGACTAGGACAAAACTAGTACAATCTGTGGGAGAAAGGAAAAGAATGTAGATAATTTCTTTTGCAATTTTGAAAGTAATGGGCATAGATTGGAATGACACCATAGTTACAGTTAGGGTCACACCTACATAAGATCATAAGATATGATCCGGTCCCTCACTGCTCTCCAGCCAATATGGAATCAAAAGAAGTTAGTATTTGATAATGAGGGATACTGGGTTGAAAATAGTGTCCCGAAGTGTACAGTATTCAGTTCGGTCGTGATAGTGTCATGAACGTATTACAACATGTTTTATAACTGCCCGTGTTTTCTAATGAATCTAGGGTGACTACAAGCCTTTAGTAGTCATCCGTTGAATTTCCAAAAAATAGGAGCTCACACAAATCAAAGAGCATGGTAATCTCCAAGATATAAAGTATACATTAACCACATATAATGTATATATGAATCAAACTTCAAAATTTAAGATAAACTTGCAGGATAATACATACAATTTATGAGGAAGAAAACACGCCTAAAAACACATTTTGCACTATTTAAAAAATAATATATGTCACCATCTTATCGTTATGAAAAGGAATACTAGCTGTTTGTGTATCCAAAAATATATGCCCATATATTCCACTTCAAAAAAATTAGCTCGCTGAGAAATACTCTCAAAAACATGAACATCAGCACTCCTAAAGGTAAGGTGGTCATTCAATGACCATAATAGAATAAAAACAAAGGAATCTGTTTTTTACTTGTTGGCAAAACCCTCAGATGGAAGCAGATTTTATCATGTATAACTTAAAGCCAATCAGACAATGTAGGCAAATAATCTGCATATCATCAGTGGGCTGTTGATTTTATTGCAAGACGCAGAGATCAAATGGACCCCCCCCCCCCAAAAAAAAAAGAATTGATTGAAAAAGATGATATTTATAATATGTTCATCGTGGATGAGAGCCTCAGAATATCTTTTTAAATGATAAAGAGGGCCTCAGAATATCTGAGTATTGTTAGCAACAATCCATGAAAGGTTAAAACAATATACATTACAGATCATCATGGGCTATACACACACACACAACTCACACAATTAAGTGGTCAATCTGTTAGCGATATTCATATCATCAGAGGGTTATTATTTTAATGCAAAATGCAGAGATCAAATAAACCATTAAAGAATATCATTTTCGCAAAAAACATAATATGTATATATGTTCATCGTGGATGAGGGTCTCAGAATATCTGTGTATTTTGTTATCAGCAATCCATGAACGGAATCATTGTATGCAAAAATTAGCAGATCAAGATGGGCCACTTAAATGAATATTATTAACAGATTTACCACTTAATTGTGTGTATCTTAAGAATTAAAGAATATATATAAGTAGATAGTCGACAAAAAAAGGTCTGCTGGGCGAAAGTGACTCAGAATATTTGACAATAATGCGGCGAAAAAAAACTAGAAGTGTGAGAAATTCCAAAGAATAATTGGTCAGTTTAAGGCAATTCCTCAGATCTCACTGAGCTTCAGAGGTTTTACCATAAGCTCTTCGGAATTCAGATAGGGATATCTAAATTTACCATAAAATATACAAAGATGGTTGTATTGCTGAACTGGGTGGTTGACACCATGGTACAAATCTAAAGATAAGTGAGATCCTTAATCTATTGTGTACATCCTAAATTTCCTGAATAAAATTAATCACCAAGCTAATTCGTTAGAGATTATATTCTCTACCCAGTGATTTGGATATTTCTTTAGGCATATCCATCTTCATAATCTGCTCTAACTTGCAACCAGTTCAAATAGAAGAACTGATCCGGCAAGGCCATGCAAGCAAAGAGGAGGTGATAAAGGGGTCGTGAGATATACAGCTATTCAAGACCGTATGCAGGCACATGTGAGCCATAGAACATGCAATCGCCTATCTAGTCATGTTTTTAGTCATACGTCACTGATAGAGAGGGTTGCGTGAGTAGGGTGACCGAATAGAATAGTTACAGCCGAATAGTCAGCCAACTATTGAAAAAATAATATTTATTATTATATTTTTTATTTTTTATACTTTTCTATAGTGTAAAGTAAAAGTTACATGTGTAAAGTTTGATTGTAAATCAATTGGTACTTTTATCATGTTAATTAATAATCCTACATGTATAAATATATATATTAAACATACTTTTTATATTAAAAATAATTAAAAAGTACCGAATATTGGTGATTACTCGCCTGAGTTTATTTATTCGGTACCCTTCCGACTGTATACCAAAAACGACTTTCGCAACACTGAAAACATATAAAAGTCTGTTGGTGTATATGTATTAAACATATTATTATAAGAAAAAAATGGTGAAGCCTTCTCCCACTATAAGTAGGGTCGGCTACATGGATTCTTGCTCAAATCTATGTTGAAAGATTCGACTATTTTTTGTGTTGGCTATCAACTACCTAACGCAACCCCCACAAGGGAGGATTTGAACTCTGGTCTTTTGGATGGTAGGCACACTGCACTACCACCAAACCATTTAAGTGAGTCTATTATAATACGAAAAACAATTAAAATTTGTTCATTTAAATACCATTTATTATTAGTAACCCTTCCGCCTGGATACCGAAAACTGACTTTTGCAATACTGAATACACACCCCACTGGAATAGGGTGGTAAATCATAACTTCCTCGAACCACACAAATTAATTTTCTCATATTGTTGCTTTTTAGGCAAGTTCTTGTATTTTTGTTCTCATATTGTTTGTGCTGCATATTCCAGATTTCCATCTCCAACAAGGTTCTATAGCAACTTGAATTTGGGGATTCTTCAAACCAAAGGTCCATGCTTCGTTTCAGTAACTTACCTAAAATTCCTCAAAGTTGTGGTCATTTTCAAAGATCGTAACATGATTAGCACTGCTTACTCAATGGCTCAATGCATAGCACAAGACGCAAAAAGGCTGTCATCTAGAAAAGCATGCGGCAAGACGAGCATGACAAACATCAGATGGCATTATACTAAGAGGTGGAAATCACATGTAGATCTCATGTGAGCCTCCAACAGTGCTATCAGCAGAGCACAACCAGCAGAAATCGCATGCAAGCAACCGTCTGCAGTGGCAATACTGGATTACAGGATGCAGAGGTGACACTTGTACACACAAGCAAACGAGGCACCATGGCAGTCACACCAGGCATTCCCATAGAGACGATGAAATAGTGCAAGAGGCATAAAAGTGAAGCGATGACGGCAAGCCCGATAGATTTGCACAAGGCAGGTGGCAGTCACACAGCATCAAGGAGCAGATATGGGTCGTGGGAAAAATCAGTCCCCTTGGTTGTGGGTCAAATTTGATTTTATTTTTAATTTTATTGTTGATTCCCATCCTTTGTAAGCCCAAATGGGGGAAGCAAAAACTAAACACGCAAAAAAAAACCCGACAGACTGGTCTTAAAAATATCAGAAACAGAAAAAAAAAGAGAAGGATAAAAAAGAGAGATAGGGTTGCTTATCTCCCATTTGTTTCTTCTCGCCACTGCCGGCAGTGGTGGCTTTTGCTGATGGCGCTCCGCTGATAGAACTGTCAGAGGAGCACATGAGAGATCCATGGTGTCTGATGCTCACCTCTTCGTACAATGCCAAATAGTGGTTGTCATGCTTGGTTCAACACATCCTTTTATGGATGAGTCGACGACTGCATTCTTGCATCGACAATTGGAAGGTGCATGAACAAATGATGGCAAAGATTTTTATGTGTACACGGGGAAATGGTGATGATAAAAGTATTTAGGGCATGTTTCATCTCAAATACGACGGTGTCCTACCTTGTTTTCCAAAGTGAGGATATTGTTTGCAATTTTCTCCATAGCGACACTGCTAGAGAGGTTTCGAAAAGTTGTGAAGTGAGTGGCTGGAAAGCTCAGGCCCATATCAATTTTGGAGGAGCTTCGAGGCAACAACTTTATCATTTTAGAGCAAAGAGAACCATAGCATTTGTCATTTTGTGGGTCATTTCACTTGCCAGGAATGCTTTGATTATTCAAAAGAAGAGACACCCTTTTATGCATACCCTTTACTTGATTGAGTCCTGGTTGAAATAATTGTAATCATTTATTTGCTAAGGAATATTGCTGGGTAGATAAACTACCAAGGATTAACACCCATCGTTTTCACAACAAAATATTGGTGAACCAGATAAAATAACGGTAGACGGAATTTATGATATTAAAAGCAATACTATGACAAGAAAACCCTCCATTAATATCATTTTCAGAATTGCAAATTTTGAAAACTAAATCCGTATCATAAAAATAGAAAATAATTATTATTTCTTATAATCAGCTGCTAATCCTTGCAAACCATCACATATACTGACCTCAGATACTGCATATTTTATATCATATCCTACTACGTATCAAACAATGTAGGCATCTTGCATATCATCATAGGCCAATGAAAAAAAATCCAACCTAATATGAATGACAAAATCATGTTTTTTTACTAAAAATGGTTTTTATACAAGAAAATCCATAGGGGCAATAACAGTCTCGGACACCAGTAAAAGAATATTTCATAAACACATGACCCAAGTGTTAGACAAAAAACCGCAGGCCACCTGAAGTACATGTTTGAAAATGGGGGAGTCATTCGTAAAAAGGAATCATTGTCAGCAAAATAGGTTCGAACTGAGAATGACCAACTCAACCATCTGAATTTTTCAACAATTACAGTACATAATCAAAAATGCAAGCAGTTGTTAACAAATCTCAAGGACAACCTGATAAAACATACTAAACAGTCACCGGTAAAGCATACTAAACAGTCATACTTTCTCAAAATGAAATACATATCATAATCATTAAATTATAGAATATTGGATAAACAGGAAAATCGCAGAAAACAAATGGCACTACCACACCCAAATTGCGATGTTTGGACATGGATATAGACTATCTGAAAAAACTAGCTCTATGTTGGGACCAAGACCAAGTTGAGTATAAAGAATGGTCACATATCTGAAGACGTGAAATTTAGAAGGTGACTGATAAGCTCTTTCCCAGTAATTTTCAGTAGAATGATCTCACACCTCCTATCATAGACCCATCAATCAACTGGTTAAAATTCACAATCCAATAAGCCAAGTGATCAGTTCCATTAGGACCCAAAGATGGCCACAGGACAAGATGTTGAGCTAGAAGAGAATCTCAGATCCAAAATTCAAAATATATGGGTATTTCCTCAATTTAAGTTTTTAACAAACGATTTTGAGCTGAAAAACACTCCCAGAAACAACATATGATGGAGGAAGTTATACTTTATCTGATCTTTGGCTAAAGTTGGGAAATTTCTTTTATGCCCGTACTCTCTGAATCATCAGACAAATTGGATGAAGATAAGATGGCATTTGAACCCCTATTTCATCTGAGATTTTTAGATTTTATCATTTAAAAGGAGCTGAATAAGTGGAAAAAGGAAGCATGAAATTCTGGAAAGGGATGTGGCTTGATCATTAGGAGATTCATACATCATTTTGATGTGTGCATAATATAGTTAAGTTTCCATGTCTGAAGGTTTTCCGTTTACTGGAGTTGGTCCTTTTGGCATCGTTGATATGTTGAATGTCAATATATGCATGTGAAACACTGAGGAGACGGAGCTACTCCTGCTAACAGAGAACTTGCTATATAACATTGGTGCCTGTTGAAGTTTTATGGTTACTGAGGATGCATGAAGCTACAGATATCGGATAACTTGCAAGCTGCTAGGAAATGATACAATAACTGAACTTATGATGCTTGAAACACTTACACAGTCACTCTGTTGATGTTTAAAATGTACCTATCGTATACTTCATTTCTTTGTCATGTTATGCATGTATTCTTCCTAGAATGGTGCAATTCTACCTTTACATTGATGATATAAAGGGATACCTAGACCCCTATAAAACCACTAAACACCAGGTTTACCAATAAAAAATATATCATTCTCAAGCTGCAGTATGGGATCCATCTCATTTTTTACCCCCTTAAGCTTTTCCTTCTCCCGTATCTAATCCTACATATAGGCTTGGAGCTGCTTCTTAATCCACTAATACCTTTGTCCCCCTAACATAAAACATACACCTAGGCAATAGTTGACTTGCTAATGGGCTAATAATAACATTCCCAACAAAGGCGACCAAAAATATGATCTAATGTCACATTGTAGAGGCAAGCACATTGCTTAGTCTCTTGATTTTGAAAATTAAGAGACCAGAATAAGAAAAGAAGAGGTTTTGGTTGTCATAAATTTATTTTCCCCAACCTAAACCATAATCTGTACAAATGAGCATTAGGCCAGCCATCTTAACACATCCCAGGCCGAAAATAAGAAAAGAACAGGTTTATGCCATAAATACGCCCATATAATTTTTTCAAACTGGGCTCAGGCTCAGGTTGCCCAAACTCACTAGCCCAGTAGCCCACCTAACCACGGGTTTGCATACAGGACCAGTAGCCAAACCACCATTCCAATAATTAGTAAATTAGAGGCCAGGGATTTGAACATCGAAGCCTGCTTATATACCTCCTTGATCCATATGTCTGTAGGACATTTTGGTCATGCAACTCTTAATATAAAATTGATAGTGCAAAGAAACACAGAAAAAAAACTCATGCTTTGCTCAGATGGATACATGTTAGTTATACACTTATACATCATTTTCTCACAATGTAGTAAACTGTGAAAATCCATTATCTTCCCACCACTCTCTGTCAATATAAATTATAGAACGACCAGAATATTCTTCTCTATTTTTTAGTGTGAGTGCTGAACTGGAAAATAACAACAATTTCAATTATAAATGACTTGGTCCAGCCCAATCCCAGCCCATGGACATCAGGTTGGGTTGAGCTCCAGCCCGGAGATAAGGGTAATTTCTAGGCTAGCCAAGCCCAAAACCCGATATACTAGACAGGCTTGGGATTGAGTGCTGTAGGACACGCAGTGCATACCTAATTATGTGTCTACCCAACCTAGCAGGCTACCGCATTGCCTATAACTGCAACACCAACAAAAAACCTAGCTCATATTGACCAACAACCAATCTAATATAATAATGTAATGTTCATTTTTTGAGGAAAAAAAATCTTGTCATGTTTATATGACAAGGGCATCACTAGTTAACTATCAAAAGAAAATGACATGTTGAAGATAGGATGACTACACGAATATAGCCCCCTACTCACTAGAATAGATTAGAAGTGAGAGTTGTAATATGATAAAAGATGAAAATGTTATCAATATAAACACTATTGTAGTATATGAATATCTACTTTCTAGCACATATGACTTGAACCTTAAAAAATAAAACACCAGAGGAAATCGCCAAAACCTTTAAAAAAAAACTATCTAACAAGAAAGAAGAAAACAAGTACTGCAATAAGGTAATTAATATGTTGGACTTTTTAAGAAAATACGTCAGACTGTTACAGGGAAACAAGAAAAGAACCCGGATAAAAAGTCTGCAAAATCATATAACAAAACGTAGAAACAGTTGCATGAGTCATCTTCATACATCACCGGAAAAACCATGATGACATTCTAGGGAAAAGTAAATCGTCAAGTTTATGCAAGAAAACCATAAATAGTGGGATCTCTCAAATATATTAAATACCTGCTCACATCTGAGGAAAAACAAACGATTCTCTTTGATAAGAATTGTATCAGGGCTCTTGCAACCATTGCAGATGACATACTCATCTAGAGAACAAAAAAGACATTAGGAATTTTGCCAGCAGAAATTATAAAAATAAATAAATAAAATCACACAATCATAAGTGATACAACTTTCTAAACATGGAAGCTAAAGAAGATTAATATCTCACAAATTGCACGATTCCAAATAAGCAAGATATAATTATCAGATTTAAAATATCAAACGAAGAGTTCTTCGTGTTCTTTGAATAACAAAGGTCTAATTATAATTAGCTGAGCTTGGCATTGAGTTACTATTATATAAAAGATGCACAAGAGAACACCGTCAATATTGAGAGAACTTGATTAATAAACTCTGCCAAAAAGGGCCCTATTTAATAACAAATATATCATTAAGTAGAGATAATAAAACTACTGTTTTTCAAAAAAAACTTCAAATATTTCCATTACTGAAGTGCTCTTACTGATATATCGTCTAAGTATCCCTTCAAAATTTTTTGGAGCAAATCTTCCTTTAACAACCAATCTTTGTTGTCCGTCAAGGGATCCACTTGTTCCCATCTCAGCAAGTAAGAATGTCATGACATGCTCAGGTTGTCTGTGCATGCTGAAAAAAAAAACAATTAACTAGCAATGGTTCTAAATCTTGATTACAAGTTTCAAACTTATTCAGAAACTTCGAGAATGCATCAAATGATAATAACATGCTGGCACAGCAAGCAAATTCATTGTTAGCATTCTGTCTAATCAAAAAAATCAACCTACGTTTTGCACAGGTCCATGAAGTTCACAAAGACTGTCTTCTTTGTGCCTTCACGAAGAACTTGTGGCGGCCTCATCACAGTTCTACGCCTGTCACCAGCAAGATCAGGATTGTTCTCCCGCAAAATGTTGAAAACTCGGTCCAAAAGCTGGAAGATGGGTAGAAAATCATGATCTTGCAGCATCGACAGAAATATCAGCCATCGCAACGCTTTCGTCAAATGAAAATAAGCATAACATCAATCAAAAATAGAAATCTATATAAAGAGGGCTACTGAAACACATATCGTGTGTGCTATGGAACACAAAAGAGAATCCAAAAGTGGAAAAGAGAAATTCACCAGTTCCAGACATTCCACAAAGAATAAACATTAAACTATTACATTGTCATTCAGCAATAAAAATGCACCTTGCAGATTAGCACCTAATCCGCAGCATCAATCTTAAGTGATTTTATTTCTTGAAAATACATAAGTCTTCATTCACAAACAACATTATACATGTGGTTAACCCTTGGTTTAGTTTTACAAATATGTCCATGAGAATTGCAGCTCATATTTGGAGTCGTCTTTGTCATATCTAATTTCTAGCCTATCTGGTCTGACAATTGATATGCATCGTGCAGTGCCATACCCATAAGTTTAGAACATCACTACAAAATATCAATGCCTACGAGTCTAGTGGTCAGCTATAACTAAGCTTTATGTGTAATAGGACACCAATTTGGAGATTAAGATCCTTAACATGGCATGCACCAACCATTTATAAACTAAAGGAGGCAGTTATCATGGTTGAGAACCTAAGGACAAATTTCACATAGCCACTACCTTAACCATTCAGTATATTTTACAGCAAAATTATTTGATTCTGTCGTGTGAAACTCTTTGCAATGATATATCCACTAGAACCATAAACCTATATCTAGAATTATTAGTCACCCATGCCTTGCTATTCACTAGGTAGAGCTGCTAATTGAAGCAAACATGTTCACATTCTATTAGAGTTCGTTCTGTAATCATAATAACAGCAAAGACTTTTGCCACATTAAGTAGTCAGCTACATGGATTCTTTAACTCCATTTAGGTCTATATTAGGCCGTTCTCGAGCTCATATCCAAATAAATAAGATCACTTCATATAGTTTCATTCCAACACTTCTTGGGCCGTCATCGCCCTCTCTTAGCCGACTCGACATCCCAAATCACGCATCTTCTAATGGGTGCATCAGACGACCTCCTTTGCAAGTGGTCATCAAACCATCTTAAGCGATTTTCTCTCATCTTATCCTCTATTGGAGCTACACAACTTTCCTTCTGATCAAACATGTTCATATTCTATTAGAGTCCGTTCTATATTAGTTCAAAATATATGTTTGCTTCTAAGTGAGCTGAAAATAAACCTCAATTTTTAATTCGATAACCTCGAAAATCAAACATCCACTGCTTCATATTAACCATTATCCAACATCACCCAAGGTCCATAAGTTGTAATCAACCCAATTGATTTTGTTATTATTTAAATCTCTAATATTGGCCGTCAGTGAAAAACAAACAGATATGCTAAAATAAAGTCTCGCATTTGCCAAACAACATACCTCTTCATACAAGTAATCTCTATCAGTGCCTTCCCATGGAAGCTGAGTACCACCAAGCACAATGCCTTCTCCTTCTTCATCTTCGCCAATCTGATCATCTGAGATTTTTGAAGTGTTGGTGTCACAACACCGCAAAATAGATAGCTCATCAATGATGTACAACAGAGTAAGAACCGATATGCATCAATAAGAGAACTTACCCAGCACCTCACCATCAGCATGTTCTTCTTCGATGAGAAAATCAGTCTCCACCTGAATGATCAAGTGGGCATTATGTGACTATATGGACGAAATGCCTCCTTCCAGTTGACAGACGTTTAACACAAAAAAAAGGCTTACAGGTTTCTTCTTCTTCTTCTTCCCGGTAAAACTAGCTTCAATCCCTTCGGAAACTGAATCAGAAACACCCAGGGTAAAAATGAAAGACCAAATTCACATTTAGAAGAAAAAAACATAGGACACTGTTTGATTAGAAATACACCGGATAAATTCTCCGCCTTTTCGGTCAGAACTTCAACCTCCTCCGTAGGTTCCTGCAGTATAACCTTCTTCTTCTTTTTTCTTCTTTGTAGGATCGAAGGGTGCAAGCTGCCATTGCAATCATATGCTACGCATAGTTATATTTATGAGTATTCAGAGTCCGCATCTCTGTTAAATTGTTTAAAGCTTCTACATTGACATCCTGTTTTGGTCAATTTAGACAAATCTTGGCACGTATTGCAGAGGATTGCCGAAGGGAGAGCATGGATACCTCCACAACGTCGTCCTTCAGATCGATCGGAGATGCGTCCGCCATTGGTGACCGAATCTGATATCAAAAGAACGAGAATGGTCCCAACAGGATGATGGAAGCAACATCTGAAGGTTTGCGAGCGATCGAATTGGAAGCGTGAAGAGATCTTACCAGCGAGTCGGAGATTAGGAGTGCGCGCTCCGAGATGCTGAGCGTTGGTTTAGGGCTTTGGGTGACGACGGGTGAGGAAAAAGGAAAACGCAGGACTTATAATCGGTAGCCGGTGGGATCCGGATTACGGGGAGCGGACGATTGTATCTAATTGTAGGGATTTTTACCTGCTACAGGAGTAGATTATTTCAACAGAGGGGGGCTTATTGGACATAGGGTTATTTTTTTTTTTTTTTAAGGTTTTCAATTGTATGGCTGTAGGAACCAAAAAGTTACAAGTATAAGTTGTTGACCAAAGTTACAAAATTTGGCCGACCACCAAAGTTACAAAAAGATGTATAGAAATCCAGAATCTGTTGATATCACGATCTCAGGGGGGACAAAATCCGTGGGTCGTGCTTAGTGTAGCAGAATTCTTGTGTCATTGAGAATATTGGTGGTGATTGATTCAGGAGAGGAGTAGCAGGAGCCCGTCCATCTCGCATTTCTTTCCTTCCAGAAAGCCCAGATGGTAGTCGCAAGGCCAATTGCAAACCGGCGTCTAGCGTCGTCAGAGCTGAGCGACATTATCCAATTGATAGCATCCATAAGGGAGCAAGGGGAGGGAGACATCATACCCAGGCTACAGCATAGCTTGTGCCAAATCAAAGCAGAGATGTTGCAATTGAGAAAGATATGCTGATGGGATTCAAGGTCGCCATGGCAAAGGTAGCAGGAGATATGGAGGGAGATGACGTGCCTATTCAGGCGGTCAGTAGTAGGCAGTCGTCCCAGCACAGTCCTGTAAAGGGTGCAATTGTGCTTAGGAGCGGCGCCCTTGGCCCAGACAACCGCCGCCCAAGGCACAGGAGCAAGCCTAGGCCTCACACGATCCACAGCAGCTGCGAAAGAGAAACCGGAGCCAGCATGCAGCCAAGAATAGGATGGGTGAGAACCCCCCACCGCGTCACGGATGGATTGGCGAGAAGCGAGGATGCGTCGCCATAACGGAGATGCCGAAGGGGTAAGCTGCACCTCAAAAATCGTTGAGGAGTGCAGGTACTTGTCATTGACGTAGGTAGCCCAAAGGGAGGAGCTGGGATTGATAATCTTCCAGGCCCAAGAAAGCGCCATAGCTACTTGTATAGTTGAAGTAGACCACAGTCCCATTCCTCCCTCTAATTTAGGTAGACAAACCGTATCCCAAGCAACCCTGCTAACCTTGGAGTTCCAAAGAAAGGCGGCACAAAGCTTGTCGATTTTCCGCGCATAGGTAAGCGGGATAACAGTGCCATCTGCCTAGAAAAGGATGATGCCTGCAACCACGGACTTCAGCAGTTGCAGTCGGACCTGCCAAGGATAGGGCCTTGGCCTTCCAGCCACAGAGCAAGGCCCTAACCCTGTCAACGAGAGAACGCACGGAGGTGCCCCTTCCGTAGGAGGAGGCGAGTGGCAACCCCAAATAGGGGGTTGGGAGAGAGTGACAAAGCATACCGATGCGGAGGCAGGTTGCAAAATCAGTTGACGAGGATTTTGGCCTGAAAAATTTGCTTTTTCTCACATTCATGGCGAGGCCGGACATAGCCTGGAAGACATCAAGGATTTCCTTGACCGCTATCAAGGAATTGGATGACGCTTTGCAGAAGAAGAGCAGGTCATCAGCATATATGAGATGAGAAGGGGCGCAAAGTCGACCGTATCTTAGAGGCTTAAGGGCCCCGCAGGCAACCGAATGATCCACAATGCAAGAGAGAGCTTCCATGCCGATCACAAAGAGAAGGGGACTCAGGGGTTGCCTTGGCGAAGTCCTCTCGTGCCACGAAAATAACCATTAGGAGACCCATTGACCATTACGGAGAAAGAAGCCGTTGAGATACAGCTTTGGATCCATGCATTCCATCTGGGGCCACACCCAAGTTTTTCCAAGCATTGGATGATGAAATCATGCTCAATCGTGTCGAACGCCTTCGTTAAGTCAATCTTTAGGCACGTCCTTTTAGAGGAGGATTTCCTGTCGAATCCCAACATCACCTCCTGGGCAAGCCGTATATTATCTCCCATGGTCCGCCCTTTAATGAATGCAGTTTGGTTCATGGAGATCAACTCTGGGAGTATGGCCGCCAGCCTAGAGGAGAAAAGCTTGGCGAAGATCTTGTAGAACACATTGCAGCACGAAATTGGCCTGAAATCCGAAATAGATGTTGGAGAGGGGACTTTAGGCACCAGAGTGATGAAAGTTTGATTGACTTCCTTGATATTGCTTCCCCCCATGAATAGATGGTTGATTGCTTCACAGATGTCTTGCTTTACAAGCGTCCAGTGTCTTCTGAAAAAGCTCCCGCTAAAACCGTCTGGCCCAGGTGCCTTAGAGGGATGGATAAATCTTACGGCCATGAGGATTTCGTCCTCAAGAAATGGGCGTTCCAGCCAGGCCCTGCCCTCAGCAGTGAGGATCTTTTTTGGCGCCAAAGGAGGTAGCAAATCAGGTCGGTCCATGGTCAGCCCTAGAAGGCCGCTGTAAAATTCCACCGCCTTTCTAGCAACCATCTCAGGTTCGTCAATGCAGCAGTCGTCACTGTCCATGAGGAAAGGAATGGAGTTGCACGCAATCCTTGCTTTGGCGGAGAGGTGAAAGAAGGAAGTGTTACAATCGCCTAACTTGAGCCAATCAACGCGGCTTTTTTGTTTCCATGCGGACTCGAGATCGGCCTCCAGACTGGCATTGTGGTCTTTTATATCGCATTCGAGCTGGCCCAGAAAAGGATCTAGTGGATCGTCAGCCAGCACGTCATTGAATGCCTTCAGCGCGTCCTCCAATCGTCTTGCCTCATGGATGACGTTAGCACTCTTCTTGGCCCATTCCTTAAGCGCACATTTGACCGCCCTGAGTTTGTGTGCAACCCTGTACACAGGGTTACCTTGGGCCTCAACCGACCATGCGTTAGAGACAACCTCCTGGTACCCTTCCCGAGCAGCCCAATAGGTAAAATAACGGAATGGCCTGGGTTTGGAAACCAAATCGCGAGAGTGACGGTCATCAAGAGGTGATCACTCCAATAAAGGGGCGAGTAACACAGCTTGGCAGCGGGAAACATCCTTAGACAGAACTCATTTAGAAGGGCCCGATCCAAACGGCAGGCGATTCTGGAAGGTCCTATAGAGGAATTATTCCAAGTCTAGGGGTTCCCACTTGATTCAAGCTCCATAAGTGTGCAAGCGTCAATGCACTCATTAAAATCATCCTTTGAAGCAGTCGATGGGCTCCGGCCCCCAATTTTTTTGCTGTCAAATCTCACGGCGTTGAAGTCACCAATAACAAGCCACGGGACATCCATCGAGCCACACACATCACGGAGGTGATCCCAAAGGTCCTTCCGGAGGGGTGAAGCGTTTGCCCCATAAACCACTGTGATTACAGTCTTCAGTCCCCCCATGTTTGAGCATGAGAGAGTTAGTGCTTGCGGGTTGATCGAAATCGGATAGCAATTCCAGCAACTATTCTTCCAGAGGATGTAGATGCGGCCCAGTGTTGTATCGTTATGAATGAGTGTCCACCCCTGCGGTATTCTAGACGCGAATTTGTCGCGGTTTGTCGGTCTAATTTTTGTCTCGACAAGACCGATTATCTCAGCACCCTGATTTATTAAATGGTTGATTAGGTTCCTTATTTTTTGAGGTCGGTTAATGTCCCTAACATTGCAGACCACAACTGACATTAAAGAGAAGTTGGGGGGTGCTTTGGCCATTTTGGCTCGTAGCTGGTTGGCCGGAGTTCCTACACCCGGGCGAGGCTTTCTTCTTTCTGTGCGTAGAGGTGTGCCACTCCGGATTTGGTACCACCAGGTCAAGCACGCGTTGAGGATATAGCGTTTGGCTGGGTGGCATGGCTCCCATAACCGGGCATTCATTGGAAGGGGCATTGAGGTCAAGAGATGTGTCGCCTTGTTGTAATCTGGTGGGGATCCTCCCCGATGAAGTATGTTTCTTATGCGTTGCTGCAGGCCGATGCAACAAGGCCCTAGATCCATAAGGAAATACGGAGAAAGGGCAGCCCTGGCTACGCTTCTGGCCCTTGGCATTTGGCTGGTCTTTGTTTCTGTATGCGGATGGGATTCCATCCTCTTCGTCAGCGTTGGTTTGGTCTAAGGAGTTCAAAATAGGATGTGGCCGAGTTGCGTCCTCATTAATTTGTGTATTGATTGTATCAGTGTTGCTTGTATGCCCTGTAAGCGGTGCTTGCTCCTGGACTTCCACCGTAAAGCCTTCAAGGTGGGCCAACCCAGGGACATGCAGACTTTCAGCAGCTTGTTGTCCATTCGGTCCCCTGTTCATGCCGTCCCTAGTGCCTTCCTCCACCGACGCATAGGCGAAAGGGCATGAGGCTGCAGAGTGATCGAAGGAGATGCAGGATTGACACTTCGGAGGGCGCCATTCCAATTCTACTCCAACCATTTGGCGAGAGCCGGAGTGGAAAACAAGGGGGACCGCTAGTGGAATGGTCTTTGAGGCATGGATTGAGATACAACATCTAGCAAATCCCTCGCTTTGGCCCCTAGAAGTAGCCGCATCCATAAATAGCGAGGTCCCCAGAAGGCTTGCCAGCTTGTTGAGGACGAGGGGAGAAGAGTGGCATAGGCTCGGCCCATGGAATCTAACCCAGAGAGGGATCTCAGATAGGAGGTCTCGCTCCATGCACATGGCCGCTTCCCAACGGTGCACAACCATGAACCGTCCCTGGAACAGCCAAGGCCCGCCGTCAAGGATGCGTTGACATTCTTCCGCCGAGGTAAGTTGGAGGTAGAAGAAGCCATTAGCCCTCGGGAACAATCTATGCCCCCAGTTGGTTTCCATACCCGCGCCACGAAGGCTTCAAGTAGCTTCCTATAGGGTTTTTTCCCAAGAACATAGAAGGCGATTGTGTTTACCCAAGTTTTCTCTAGCGAAGCCGCCTCATCGACGGAGATGTAGGCGACTTCCTCTCCATCAACCAGCAACGGAGAGTCGAAGTGCATCTTTCTCGAGTTCGCAAGAGAAGGCTTGCTCCCGCAAACTTCATTCCACGGTCGGGTAGTAGGTCTTGTGGCCGGAATAGAAGGGCCACCATTATTCCGGCCAGCCATGTCAGTGGTTTGCTCGCATTCTGGTATAGGAGACATTTTCGAGACATGTCTCTCCCTCCCCCACCCCCTCCACCACCCCCTCCCCCACCCCCTCCACCCGACACAGCGTCAAACCCTAACCCAAACCCTAGCCGCCATGTCTCTCGACCACCATTGCCTCAACACCGTACCACAAACCCAAACCCAAATCCAAAAACATACATAGGGTTATCTTGTAGATGATAAACCTTTACAAAAAAGATTACCATGTGGATAATTTTTTTGGTGTATTTTGGTATTTGGATGAAGTGTTTGTTGTTGAGGGGATTTGTTATTATATGATTATATTGAAGATTAGAAAATGATTAAAAGTTAAGTATTTATAATTTTTAGATGATATGATGGTACAATTTTTGTATATTTTTTTGTTGGAATGAATGAAAGAGAAATGTGTTACTTGATGTATTAAATGAGAGAGAGTGGTTTTCGGTGGGCTTTACAAGATATGGAATAAAATATGATTGTGGGATCCACTGGGATGGAAATGGTGACTCTAGAAGGAAACCCGTTTAAGGTTGGATAACTGAGGATCCAAACGGGCCTACAATGCATTTCACTTTCTGTTGGGTTCTTACCATCATTATACAAGTAGCATTACTCAATTTTGTTGTTTAAAGGTTTTCTAAAGTGATTGTATTTACTAATTAAAATAAAACATGTATCTTTATTAAGCTAACGACACTTCTTTTATATGTATTCGAGAAACATGTCTCTTTCTCGATTCTACTCTATTAATTTTGAAAAATCAATGGTCCATGCTAATTTAGATAATTATTGATTTGAAATTGATGTATCCAGATTAACCGAACAGATCTCTTGTGTATTGTTCCTCATCATAGGTTCATGATTTGTATAGTATTTTTCTCCCTTGTAGCTTTCGATGTAATGTTAGCAGTATATGGAATTAAGCATAGTGAAGACGGATGCGACGAGAAAAAAGCATTTAGAAGTGTTTCTGACTTCACATTTAGGTTTCGGCATAACAAAACTTGCACTGTCTTTTCGCATTTAGACGCGCAGCGTGCCGTTGGTAATGATTCTACTATGACGCCACAAATTCGCAAGCTAATTCTAAGTAATCGTTATTGTTCATTGGATTCCAGAGGGAGGACTTCGTTAGGATTGGAGAATTGTTGCGATTCTTCCTGAATAGACGACTGATATGTTGCTTGGATCGCTTTGTCGGAATCTGATATTGAGGATTGATCAACTGAGTGGGATAGGTAGTTTCTTTATGTCTTAGAGTGACATTTATAGCATGATCTTTTGTAGTATATGTTGATGATACACTAGTAATCTAAAGTTGTTTGTACTTCGAATTTAGGTTTTGATATTTGAGTATGTCATCCCTGGAGAGTCATGAATATTTTCTAACTTTGAGTTTATATTTCCAAGTTGATTTACCTGCAGTAACTAGTATTTGTAACTGCTTTGCATCATACCTTGGTTTAGAAGGAACCACGATAGATTGATCCAAGTAGTAACAACGATCCCTAACATGCTTTAGTTTTCCGACTATCACTCCCACATCTTGAGAGTTTTCTTTCAATTTCATTCTTTTCTTGAAAAATCAGCAATCCATTTATTGTGAACAAGTGAAACACAAAGGAGTATGATAACCTCCCAGTGGGCATAAGTAAGGTTTTGTAGCCGAAAAGAGGAGTTGATCTCTCTCCACATCAGGACACGGCACTCCAAAAGAAGAAGACGAGGTGCTATTCCCTCCCAGAAGAGAACGAAGGGGTGGTTCTACCTTGTAGGCAGATGCAAAAGGGTCAGGACCATCCATGACCAAAGAGGTGGCGCAAGCTGCGAGGGTATCCTCTACATGGAGAGGACTATCTGGTGTTACAATAACTCAAATGTAGCAGCAGAGCCGCTTGATCACGAACGAGCGGTGCACATGGGTATTAGTTTGGGTGCACACGAAAGGGTCCACCCAAACCAAGACCCTTATGCACCGCTCGATCGAGATCAAGCAGGTATGTTGTTACATGATGAATCCACATTTCATCATCTTTATTCTATCATTTTGGCATCAAAAACCCTAGCAAATGCCTGTAAATAGCATTAATTCCATCATCTTAGCATTCATGCATGTGCATGTAAATAATGTATAAAATATTATAATTAAAGCCAAAATTATAGAATAAATAAAAGAAAAGAAAACGAATAAAATATTGTAAATATTTTATGACCCAAAACCCCGAGACCTAGGCATCTTGATGAATAGGTCGACAAGCAACAAAGTAGGGGGAGATAAGGGCCAAATACCTATATTCTTCTATTCATTCTTTATTCTTTTTTGGACCTATTTTTGGTTCCACTTTTTATACATCAAATAAAGAAACTTTGTACATGAAAGTTGTAGATAATTAAATAAAGAAAAATACAAAATTGATTTCACTAAAAAATAATTTACAGATAAAAAGTTATGGTATGAATAAAAATCCAGAATCCCAACTTCCCAGACCTGTATCTCACAAATGAAAACTCCAAATGCAGCAAACTCACCTTTAATTGTATATAGAAGAAAATAATCTACCTAATGGTGGTGATTTCGCATTTGGCGGAGCTACGGTTTGAAAGTTGAGTTTTTGGACCCTCATTGTACAGTGGTACTGATTAAAATATTCCATTTATTATTTATTCATTATTTTTTGTATTTTTATATTTTTATAATTTTGTAAATATTACTTATAATAACTATGTACATTAAAATCAGAATAAAAATGCAAAGAAAACTCAAAATAAAAATACTTATAACTACAATACATTGGTATACTACCTATATACATACCTATACACTACCTACTTATATTTTATCTACAATACAAAACACATCAGAAAAATAAAATAAAAATATATTTGTGTATATAAAAGTATTTTATAATTTTAGAAAATAATAAATAGAAATAATAAAATTAAAATACACAGAATAAAAATAAAAGACTAAAATATATAGGTATTATACCTATAAAGGGGTAAAAAGTAAACTCATAAAAATATACATCATAAAATAAATTAAAAATCATAATAAAATACTACATAAAATAACGAATATTTTTTATTTTATAATCATAATTTAATTCGGCCTTTTTCTATTTTTAATGAATTAATAAAAGATTTAATCAGGGTTTTTCCTGGTTGGTCCACGTGGACCAACCAGGCGCAAGCCCTAGTTGACTCTGGTCAACTAGGTGTCCTAGACCCCTGTCAGCTCTGCCAGCCTCTTTTTTGACCCATCTTGGTGGATTTTTCGAGGCCAAATCTTGCACGTTTTGGTGATGAATCCTTCTGCAAAGATGTTCATCGACCATCCCTCTAGCTCGCCCATGAATAACCTTGGTCTTTGGACCCAAGATTTGTGAGATATTCGTTGATCTTTGAACCCCTGTCACCTCGGGTCAACCAAAATATAAGGAACCCCTGACTTTGAATTTGATTTCGAGTCCCTTCGGTCCACCCCTCTCCGCCTCTCTTGTGCTCTGAAGCTCCCTGGAGGTGAAAGCTCCACCGCGAGCTCATCAGCCAAGGCGTACGAGGTCGAGGGCAGCTCCACCACCTCCCGCTACTCCGGCGGTTGAGGTACCTCCTCCCTCCGGTTCATACCGTCGAGGAAGCCATCTCCCCTCTTTATTTTTCGTTCTTTAGCTTCGCCTTATTCGTAGGAACAAAAGCCCTCTAGAAATTTAGGAAGCCATCGCTCGAATAGCCCAAATCCCCATCTTGGCCGGAGCGCAACTCCGACCAGTCACCGCAGCGTCGCTTTTCTCCTCGATTCCTCCTTCCTAAGGTCCAGGCATTTTGTCCTGGACCTCCTAATCATTTTTGCAGGGTCAACGCGCTTTGACTAGCGCCTGGGAGCTATTTTGACACTCATTGGAGCTCAGCCGAGCCCCCCAGCTCCGCCGGCCACCCGCGAGCACCCCGGCCTTCGCCGTGCCATTCTGACGCCCCCAGGAGGAAGAGGAGACCCCCAGGAGCCTCCACGTCCATTTTGACGCCCAACCGCCACCGGAGGACGGAGATCTAGCGCAGCGAAGCTCGCCCTCGCCGGCGCTCGTCGTTGTTCTTGGTCCTCGCCTCCCAACCGTCGGATCGAGGAGAGTCTCCAGATTGCACAGCTACCGTTGGATGGAGCAACGTTCGCCACCGTCGGATCGTCTCCCAACGATCTAATCTTGGCCGTCCAACACGAAGCGTCATCGGCCATTGGATCCGTGCCACGTGTCAAGTGAAGAACCCAGCGCCGTTGGATCACCTCAACGAGAGTTTTTTGCAAGTATACCCTTGCTATTTTTGTAATTTTCTTTTAATCCTGAAATTTTATTTAGTAGTTTAAATATTTTGTAAATTTGCAAGTAGGCCCTTAGACTTTTCGTATTTACACATAGGTCCTCTGCCACGTCACCTCACGTGACCTGTACACGTGAGGTGCGGGCATTTTGCATTGAGGCCCTCGGCCCTTTTAGTATTTCGTTTTAGTATCAGGACTTTTATATTAAGTGTTATCTTTTTGGAGAAATTGCAAGTAGCCCCCCAGAGGTTTCTGATATTACACTTAGGTACCTGCCAGGCGTGTGCAAGTCACGCGCCCTGGTGGGTAATTTACGCCAACACCCCTACGGGTTTTGTAATTTGTGTTTGGTCCTGGAAATTAAATATTCAGTGTTAATTTGTGAGGAAAATTGCATGTATGACCCTGGACTTTTGGATATTTGCATATATGCCCCTGCTAGCCTTGATATTTTTGTGAGCTTGTCTGATTTATTTGGAATATCATTTTAAATCGAAAAATTCTCAAAAATTAAACTTAAGTTCCTGTGTGCTTGTTCTTTAAGCTATATTTTTAGTTTTTGAGTTTATTGCTTTTTATATTTATTAAAAATCAAAAACATGCTTTTTATTTACTGTCTAGTTTAGAAAATACCAAAAAAATAGTAAAATACCTAGAAAAATTCCAAAAAAATTATCTACTATGTATTTTAACCTATTTTAGTGTCAGTCCAAAAATCATTAAAAATCTCAAAAGAAAAACCTTAAAAATTTGAAAATACTCAAAAACTTTAAAAAAATATAAAAAATTCTAGAAAACCCTAAAAATTGCAAACTCAGTTCCTGTTTCTTCCTTATTTTATCCTCTTTATTTTAAAAATAGTTTGGAAAAATTTTGTGGCTGTTTAATATTTTTAATTCCCATTTTACCCCCAGCCAGTAGTTTGTTCACTATTTTGGTTTATTTCAGTGTTTAAAAATACCAAAAATAATTTGAAAAATACCCAAAAATCACAAAAATAGTAAAAAATTATAAAAATACCAAAAAGATTTTATTTCTGAATTTTTGGCTATTTTTGGCATATTTTTATAAATATTTTATCACCCCTTTTATTACCTTGTTCATATTTTTCAATATTGAAAAAATATATATATAATATAAAATAGAAAAATCAGAAAATTAAAAATTAATTAAAAAATTAAAAAAATTAAAAACCCACAAAAATTTATTTGCTTGCATAGTGTAGACATCACTCACACTCACTCACGCACATTTGTCTGATCTACCCTGTTTGCTCCCTGTGTTCGAACTCTCCGCATACTTGTCCTATACAATCCTTTGTGCAGAGTTAAAAATAAATTTTAACTCCACATTTATTTCTAATTGTTTGATCTATAGTGTGGGTTAATTGTTGATTAAATACGATTTATTGTGGGTCATCGCAGTGACTGCGGTTGTCTCCGTCTTGTGTGAGACATACCATTTAGACCTCCGATAAATCGTGTTTATCATTACATTAGATATGGTGTAGCAGTAGATGATCCTCTCCCATCCTATACGCTCCATTGTTGACACGGTTCCTACAGGTACCACAATTCATGCCAGTAATATAATAATTCAGGGGATATATCTAGACTACAATGTCAGACACATTATTTGACAATATTTTGAATTTCAAACAGGTTTGCTTTGACTTTTTTCTCTTCATCAAAAGTGAAACACTATTATGATCATCATTATTAAAGGTTGATTAAAAGATTTTCAAGAGATGTTTGTATTCTTTTCTATTATATTTACCATAGTAGCATCGTTCAACTCAATACGATCAACGAGGGGCTTCAAATCTAAAAGGGTCTTCCTCAAAGATCTTAAGCATGCACCGCATTTGAATCAAAATTATAGTATTGTATAACCAAGAAACATTTTTTCCCTCAAATAAATGCATCACAGAGTATTAATGATTCCATGCAACGTAAAGAAAGAAAGAAAATCAAATTGAAATTATTACCTACTGGTAATTAGATTTCATTAGCACATATCTCTCCTACCATTTGTTCCTTATACTTTAGAACATGTCATATCCTTCAATTCCCTCCTTGAGAACGACGTCTCTTACTTTCAATCCCACAGCATCAATCCGAATAGGAATACGTATACTCCATTGGATCCATATCATGGGTTTTCTACAGTGTTCTCGTGTTTGGATCTTACTATCATTCCCATTTGCGGTAGCCATCGTTCCTTCGATTGGCATGATGGTCTCCAGCTGCTACGTGTGTAGGAGTGCTTATATTGATATATGCCTATACGTATGCATGTACATATGCATATGATATAAATGTTCTTACGCATATGATATCGCTTTAGGATGTATCATCAGGTGGTGCTGGAAAATGGGATTATGATTCCGGATCTTACGAATCCAGAAGGGAACGTTGCCGGTGTGCATTACAACAGAGTCAATAGTTTGCTCGAACAACAGTTTCCCATGAAAAAGAGAGGGTATGTTTAACTATAAATAAAGAGAGGAAAGTGAAGCTACTTCATGAAGTAGCTAACCTTAGCTACTCCATAGACATTTTTGTCGTTTTTTTAAATACCATCATGGATTTTTATAACTATATCACGCTAATATGTCATTCAAATTTTGTCAGATAGGAGACTCCTATTCTCTATATCCAGAACAAGTCGATTACAACAAATCTAAGACCGTTAAAATTACTTGTTCTGGATGGAAGGTATATGAGTCTCTATTCCTGACAAAATTTGATTGACATATTAGATGGATATAGCTATGAAAATCCATGATGTTATGTTCCAAAAAAATAAAAAAAGCGGTAAAAATGATCATAGAGTATACAAGGTTAGCTACTGCTTGAAGTAGCTTCCCTTTCCTCATATATATATATATATATATATATATATATATATATATATATAGGGGTTGGGGAAGCTGCACCCGAGGGTGTAGCTAACTAGTGATGAATATGTGATTCATCACTCTAAAAGTTGAAAATAGAGCTTTGTTCCCGAGTAATTAGCTACATATTTCCATTTATATTGCATAATTAGCGTTCATGCAAGTATAAATAATATCTGCATTTTAGCATTCATATTTGCATTAAATAAGAAGCCAAATTCGCGTGTAAAAAATCACCTGTATATCAGCTAAAATACCCTTTTTGTATATATTTTATACTAACTCCAAATCTAATAAAACCAACTGTATATATTACTGACACTAATAAAGAAAAAATATCAAAAAAATACTAACTTGTAAAATTGACCAATAAAACCCCAATCCAAGTTTGAAACTAGGAGCCTTAAAATACGCATATCTCTCTCATACAGTGTTCAATTTAGGTCTACTCACTTTCAAAGTAATATACATTCAAAGACCTTCAAAACAAGACCAATTTCATTAAAATCGGAGCTCGTATGCAAAACTTGGGTTTTGGGCCCTTTTTGTATATTGTACATATTGACCAAAATACCCTTGCATTTTATCCTTTTATTTTTTTAATTATTAAAAAATCAAAAAATAGATTAAGTTGTAAATATTATTTTTATATTTTCTCTATTTTTATTTTGATTTTTCTCTTCTTTAAAAATGACAAAAAAATACAAAAGATAAAATGTGGTATTTTATATCTATAATGTATCACCCAAAAATACATTTTGTACAGATGACTTCTTTTGATTTTCAACCCTTCACAAAAGTTGTAGATCTCGTCGAGACGAGCGAATTTCGTGTTGACCACTTTTTGATTTAATCCCTTTTGTTATTTCTTTTTTATTTTTCTTTACATTTAATTTTTGAATTTTTTAGGAGCGACATGTGGCAGCTCCTGAAGCCGCCACGTGTCACCCAATTATTATTTATTTTCGAATTTTTTTATTATTTTCAAATTTTATTATTATTTGTTACTAATTTAATTTATTTTTAGTAGCCTACTATATTATTTTGTTAATTTTTTATTTTATCTCCCTTTTACCTCTTCTCCCCTTACTTGTCTTCCACTCCAAGCCAATAACTCCCCACTACTCCACTCTCTCCATCTCTTTTCCAACTTCCTCCTCCTCTTTATATTCTCATCTCCTCATCCATTGTTCATCATCCGTCAGTACATGAGGCTTCCCTGGGCTCCATTCTCCTCATTGGTGACAGTAATTGGGCACGGCATCGAGCGAAGACGGTCGACGACCTCCGGCGAGATCCGCAGCACACCTCTGTCGTGTCGCAACTCCTCCATGGTGCTGCACGAGATTGGGACACTACCACCCTTGAGCGAAGACCTAGAAGCTCTCATCCGAGCTTCTGACCCCAGGTAGACACCTCCATCTTCCCTCCGATCTTCTTCTTCATTTTCCTTCTTCTTCTCGAATTTTATTCGCCTCCTCCGCGCATCTTCACCTTCTCCTAACCATCCTCCGAGCTCCGCAAGGGAGCTCTGATCTTCGTGCCATACTTCGTTCACCCCGAGGACACTTCGCATCTTACTCCGACGAAAACTCCGCCACTTTGGCGGAGCTTCACCTCCGGACCATATTCACGCCCCTCCAGGCCTCCCTCCGCACTCGCCTTCATCGCACGAGCACTTCGCACGTCGCGGCTATCAAGATAACCCCCTGCAGGTACACTCTAGCTCATTGGTCAGAACGTCATCGGAGCTCAGCTTGAGCTTCACCGTTACTGGTCGCCAGACCGCCCCAGCCTCAGCTGAGACCTCCGGCAGCTACCTGACGTTTCCACGACCCTCTCCAGCTCCTTAGCAACCTCCGGCGAGCTTCAGAGACGACTGGACGACGAGGCGGAGCTAGGACCGCTTCACCGGAGTGCAGCCACCTCCGCCGCAGGAGGCAGCAGACCATTGGGCACGAAGCCCAACAGCCGTCCGATCCCCTTGATCGGACGGTTCGGAGCCATCCACGTCGCCATCAGCCGCAGTCGTCGGATCAGGAGGATCTCACGCTCCAGAGCACGCCACGTCACTGCTTCCCCCGTGCTCGAGATGCCGTTGGATCAATCTAGATCTAACGGTCGTTGATCATCCACGCCTTCATCTCAGGAGTCAGGAGCCAACTTCCGCCGTTGATCTTCATTAGATCTAACAGATCGAGGCGCGCCACGTCTTCAACCATCAGCAGTCGTTGGATCGTCACTCGATCTAACGGTCCAGAGAGTGCCACGTTGCCTCCTCCGAGCCTCTGCCCCGACCATTAGGCTCGGAGCCCCTGAAGCTCGACCGAGCCTGTAGCGCCCCCGAACCTCTGTCCGAGCCTCCGAAGTCACCCGAGCATGGGACCCCCACGTGGTCTGTACGTGCGGCATGGGTAATTTGCAGCGAGGTCCCTGGAAGTTTCCATATTTGCATTCCAGTCCCTGCCAGGAGCCCCCACGTGAGGAGCACGTGTTCTGTGGGAAATTTGCATCCACCCCATCAACATTATAGTTAATTACATATACGTCCCTGTCAGCACGTTTATTTTTATCAATTTTATTTCCTTTAATTGTATTTAGGCCTCTGTATTTGCACGCATCTTTAGGCAATCATTTTAAATCATTTTTCAAGTTTGAAAATTGCATTGTGTAGCTTAATTTGTCCTCTTTCATATGTGACATTTGGCACATTTTTGTAAGAACTGTAGATTTTATTATTAATTAATTGGTGGAATTTTGTCATATTTTGCCCATTTATGCCTTTTAATTTGTAGTAATTTCTCTGTTACTCCAAAAATCATCGAAAATTCACATTAGACCTAGGATAATTAAGGTCACATTGTATAAAAAAATCATCTCATTTGCACGCACCTCGAGGCCTGAATAAATCATTTAGTGATTTCTTTAATTAATTCTTAATGGTCTATCTCACATAGAAATTTAGGTTTATTAATTTTCCTGGATCCTTCACACTTAGATCTATCTAGGATAATTTTTACATCTGAAAATATTGTGATTCGGTATTTATTAAAATTAATTTAGTCAAAATCACCTTGCATTCATTTTTAATTCACAGTAAATTCATTTAGTGTCAGAAAAATCCAAAAAAAATTAGAATAGCTTAATTTCATTGCATTTCACCATCTAGCCAAGTTTCATAATTTTTGGAATTAATTTGACCATATTTCTGAATTAACTTGTAAATTGGCCCGATCTTGCATGTGTCTTTTCCTTCTTGCATAAAATACATTGAAAAATAAAAAAAACGACCTTCTGAAAATCAGACCTTGGAACTTGCTTAAAATCTACCTAAGGAAATAGCTGCCTCCCTGAGTTCGACCTTGGGCTTGCCCAAGTTAAAAAAATTTGTCGCTTGAAATTAATTGATCTTAAATTGAAAGTGGTTTTTGATTAGCTCTTATTATCCGACTGCAACGAACGATACGACGATTAATTTGATCATTAATTTGATTATATTAACAAGGGTAATAAGATGTTGTTTAAAATGACGCCATTGTCGGGGAGGCACGACTTAGGTTAATTTACAGCTAATTTCTGTGTGTTTGATTTTCTATCCCTGGGTAGTCTGACCCCCGATTTTCTTGTGAATATTTTTCTGTCTTTTAATTTTTATATTTTTGTGTCGTTATCTATCTGATCTCAACCTTTTTTTGTGCAAGGAGCGCGAGGAGTCGAATATGCTTCGAGGAACCTGCATTTTAATTTTTGAGTGATTTGAGAGGACCTGTATTTTTTTCTTTCATTTCTTTAGTTTTTGCATTATTTCCAGCGGTTCCCGTTTTAGTACTCACGTGTGTAAACATAGTGGAATCGTGTCCCCGTGTGCTGTGTGGATTGAATTTGTAGACTAGCTTGCACTAGTGGCTCCTCGAGTCACTCTAGGAATTGCTTGGGCTGGTAAATCTTTAGGACCACACAATACACTTAAAAGATGCACTTAGATCGCAGATCTAGTCAATTCAGTTGTGCTTCACTCGCTAATAGAACTGCTTGTCTAGGAGCGGATTTTGTCATCTACATTTGCATGTAGTGTAAAAATATTTCAATTCCGTTTTGCATCCTGCATAAAAGCGAAGGGATCACTTTAAGTATTCTTCACTCAGCATATGCATCATTGTTTTTCGTGCATCGGCTTTTCTCGATTTTTCTCTCTTGGTTTTTCAAACTTAAGTTAAAGGAAATTGGGACTGAACGATAGGCGTGCTATGTGGATTGGACTAAACCAGTGATAACTTAACTTAAAATCGGGACTGCTAACATTATTGACCAAAAAATCAATAAAATCGGAAAATCTGCTTGCGGGAGATTAATCCCCGACATTGTTTTCAGGCTGAGTGAGGGTACTTTAGTGTGTGTGAACACCTTAAGGCAGAGCCCAAATCCCCGCCTTCCATATCACGTTACGACTAATCCTAGCAAATATCATAAGTTGAATTATTCAGGTTCACTGACTAGTACCAAGTAGCCTCTACCTGTCTCAGGTAGATAGGGGCGAAATTGCGGTACTTCATGACAAGTTGCCAGTAACCCCCCAGGGTGAAGTTCCGACCTTGTCAGCCTCTGCCTGCTTGTAGGTAGATAGGGGAAGGTCTTTGAATCCATCAACTTGGGATAGGAGCGAAGAAAGGAAGGACCGACGGTATCTTAGGTGACAGGTTAAATAGGGAAGACGCATCCGGCTCTGAGCCGACTTCCCTATAGGCCGCGTAACTCCTTGCTATCTTGCTTGAAAATCACACTTAAAATTAACAAGATTAATTGGACTCGGTTTCGGGTCCTTCATCGTGTTGAGTGTGAATCCAGGGTTTTGGATTGAATTGCTTGCTTCAGGTAGGAGTAAAATCCTAGCTTCACTTTGAACTCCCTACTCTTCTCGCAAATCCAAGATGAGTGACTGGGGGGATATCGACTCCTTATTCGCCAATCTCTCTCTGAGCCCCCCACGAAACTCATCCTCACCGACCCAAGCTCAACTTGGACCACGCAGAACTCATGAACCTCTTGAGTTCTGGATCCCTCACACCCAGGGTGGTTACTCTTAAACCAACCCCTTCCTCTCCTCTGAGCTTACCGAGGAAGACCATCGCCTCGGTAAAAATCCCTTCCTTGATTTGACCTCTAACCCAGACCATGTTTCATACCCAGGATTAGAGGACAAGATTCCACCTAAGCAGCCCCCGAATGAGGACCCGTTGCGACAAATCCTTGATCTCCTCGCCACAACCGAACAACAGAATGCAGATCTTACAAGTAGAATGGGACAGATCATTGTGGCAGGAGGAATCAACCGACCAATGGTAGATGCCTATAACCCAGCAGAAAATGAAGTGCACAGTTGGTTGGCACCAACGGTTCCCCCCGAAGCATTCGAGCTCAAGCCCCACTTCCTTAGCATGCTACCGAAGTTTAATGGAAATGCAAATGAAGAACCATATGCCTTCCTAAGAGAATTCGAGCTGGTTTGCAACAACCTTAGTCATCCTAGGGTGGGCAGGATTACATTCGACTGAAGGCCACCCCATTTGCCTTGAGAGATAAGGCAGCACATTCGTTGAAAAATCTTGGGGTGATATGTACAACCTAAATGCAGATCAAGGACCTTTTCCTGAAGAAGTTATACCCCCTCGGTAGGACTAATCAACTGAGAACAAAGATCGCTAGTTTCTCCCAGGGACCCAGTGAACCATTCCATGAGGCCTGGGATAGGTTTAATGACCTAATTCAGAAATGCCCCTGCCATGGCATTTCAAAAGCGATCTTAGTCCAGACCTTGTTCTGTGGCATGACCCTGGAGATGCAGGGGTTAGTCAGTGCCGCATGTGGAGGAAGTTATCTGAACAAGAATGAAAATGCTGTATGGAAAATATTGGAGTAGATGGTAGGAACAGGCAGGTCGCAGGCCACCAGGGCCTATCAGTTGTCTCCCTCAATCCTGTCCAACGAGACAACTAGGAGGACTATAGTGGATCTGACAGAAGACCTCATCCCCAGCATGGGGATGATTGCTGACAAGTTAACCATGGTCGAGCAGATCCACAAGAGGGTCACTGACCTTGAGTCTCTCTCACATTTTTCGAAGTAAGTGGAGGAAATTACTGAAAGGGTAGCTAAGATAAAGCTACCTGCACCTTCTGCACCACCTGTACCTATACATCGAGTCCATCTTGTACAAGAACAGGCACCAGGGCCTCAGAGTGGCTGGGTAGAGGAGCAGACTTACACCCAGTAGGACCAGCATGCACCCCCACAAGTGGAAACCGGATACGAGGAGCCTCCACAGGTGTTCAAGATCAACGGGCTGTGGTACAGTCATGACCCCGTCGGCAGACAGTCGGGGATGGGGAATGGTCAGCCTCACTGACCTTTCCCAGCTTACCAGGAAACCAGTTCCGTCCCCGCACCGCGCTTTGTTCAGTCCAGGCCCGAATGAGGGTACCGGCCTCAACAGCACCAGCAGCAACGCATGTTCTACTCAGGCCAGCAGGGCCCGTCACCGTCCCATCAGCAGCAGCAGTATCGGCATAGCCAGTAGGACCATTTCAGAATCTCATCCGCAAGTCAGCATCAACCAGCCCAGCCCACCGAATTGGAGTCCCTCACCTTGGCAATCCAGACCCTGACTGATAGGGTCCAACAACTCAGAATGACTATTTGGATATGAGAACCGATCTAAATAGCGTTTCTCTTACCCAGGATCAGCAAATGGTGCCAAAGACCCCAATTCCCGCCCAGTTCAGGCCAACCCGAACAACTTAAATCAAGGCTAGAACCGACCTCGTGATCAGGTATACTATTCAGATAATTCTTTATCTGAACATGAGATCCTTTCGTATGATAATGTAAACCATATGTCCCTCAGGAGCAAAAGGACCGTGATCGTACCTGATTGGGCACGAGCACAGGAAGAAGAAGCCGTTAAGTCTCTACTTGAGGAGAACTTGGAGGCAGAAAAGGAGCAGCATCACCATCACCACCACCGGCAGAAGAAGAGGACTTCTGAGTCCTCGAAGCAGCAACAGAACCGTACCGGCAGAGAGTCCACCGAAATCGATGAAGAGCTCGCACCTCCATCTGAGGAGGACAATCTAGCAGTCGTGGAGGATGCATCACCGGTTTCACAACAGTATTTTCCTTTTAGTCATAGTCAGAGTCTGAGTTTGTTTCAGAGTCCGAGTCTTATACAGAGCTCAGTTCCCGCTTTGAATGAAAATGTTTCAGTTTCAGAAGCTGAGTTGGAGTCAATAACCCCTTTCCCCCGAGCTCTTAAGGGTGGAAAGAAGAAAACTAAAAAAATCCAAAAAGATGACCCTGAGATGGCAGAGTTTTGTAACAAACATATCAAGGTCACAATTCCCTTTGACAAGTATGTGGAAATGACACCTGCATTTCAGAAATACCTTAAGGTGAGCTGCACACCTACTAGGGTTAGCAGGAAGACCAAAAGCCTTGTTGAGAAACACGTTCTCTCAGTAGCCACAACTTGTGCAATAAAGAACTCGTTTTCAAGGAAATGAAGAGACATGGGTGCACATTATGTGGTGAGCCATGTCGATGACATTGCGTTTGCATGCACTCTCCTAGACAATGGCTCCTTAATCAATTTAATGCCTACAACCCTCTATGAGCGGCTTAATCTCGGACCTCTTAGGAAATATAGAGCCCTCCTTCAGTTCGTTGATAAATCAACCAAGAGGTTCCAAGGAGAATTGAGGAATGTTGTCATCAAAGTCGAGGGTCGGGAATACATGGTGGACTTTACTGTCCTAAATATGGAAACCCCTAGTAATTGGAAATATTCCTAGATCATCCTAGGCAGGCCCTTCCTCAGAACAGCGGGGGCCTTGTTTGATTACATCAGGAAGATCCAGTTCCAAACTCCAGGCGGAGATGAGGAACTTGAAATGAAGCAAACCAGATGGCAGAGACCGGATTCTGAATCCAGCACCGAGTACTCTTCATCCGAAGCAGACTGTGACCATGTAGACACAGTTGGGCCATGGAGACAGAATCCAGCTAGCACCGATGAGTCCCTCCCCTCCAGAGATGATCTTGTGCATGAGTCAGTTTGTGAGGTCCTCGGAAACGAGTACAACTCAGAACATGCATCCCCCTACACCTTCGATGACTTAGAGGGCCAGTTGGGCCTGTTAGTCCTTCCCTCTTTAGGACAATCAGAAGATGAGGATGACGAGTCGGACGTGGCTTTTGCCGCTTGAAATTAATTGATCTTAAATTGAAAGTGGTTTTTGATTAGCTCTTATTATCCGACTACAATGAATGACACACCGATTAATTTGATTAAATTAACAAGGTAGTAAGACGTTGTTCAAAATGGAATGAAGTCAGAACTTCGACTGACTTCTCCATTTCTTCGCATTTCTCACCTACTCCATATTCTAACACTCCAGATCCACTTCCACCTTGGGCTCACTGTACTTACTCTCGAGAGCTTGAGGAATCAAAGAATCGAATAAAGAACAAGCCACTGCTGAGATAGATGATTGATAAAATTATATGCCCCCATTCTCACCTCAAGTAGGGACCATACAACAATTTACATATACACATCCCGACTTGACCTTAGGGTATAACATGGTCGATCGAACAACCTGAATGGAGAGGCCTACACATTATGATTTCCCATACTTGATTGACTTTAGTGATCAAGCTTCCATTAACCAGCCTTCATTCGGAGAGCCTATACATTCACAAGATTGGACTCATGAACTAGACTTATCGGTCCCCGTTTCATCATATGAGGCTCCGACCAATATTTATCATTTGGATAGTCCATACTCGACCCAGCATTACATGCAAGAGTCTAGGTATGTTGAGTATGAGACCCCAATATCTCAGTAGTATCCCCCAATAGAGCAAAACTCTCCCATGATTTGTCAGGAGAATTTTTTTGGAGGATGACATTTCTCGACTTATCGTGAAAAATGAAACATTAGGTAACAAGTTGGGAGATGTCATAGAAATATTGCACTCAATTTCTGCCAGCTTGGGAATGAAAGTGGAAAAGGACATGAATAGTTTTGAGGTTTAAAACAGAGCGAACATTTGGGAACCCACACATCATGTACAACTGGAGTCCATTCTACCTCCCTATTCTACTAACCCCTTGCCTTCCAATCCAGAGTCTGATCATTCATCTACCAAAAACACCAAAAATTTGAAAATCCCAAAAAGACCAAAAACATTGAAAAATCAGAAAAATCCATAAAAATAGAAAATAAAAATGACTTAAAATTTTTAGATCTTACCCTAAGGAAAGCACTCGATGAAGAATTAATTTTTAATCTTCCCTTAATAAAGGCCATAGATCGCTTTCCTGACCTCAAACATTTGCGAGAAGTAAATTGATGCCCAAGGGGTTGGGCAATAAGAGGACAAGGACTAAAAGACACATAGTGTCTATGGCCACGTCCTTGGTGATGGGGAGAAAGACCAAGAGCCGCAGAGTGAAGCGGTTGCCCCGAGTTGAATGTGAAATCAAAGACACTATCTTTACCCATGCGAGAATCGATGATGACTCACCGATAAATATCCTCCCGACCTCTGTGTATGACAAGCTCAAACTCAGGCCAATCAGAAAGTCAAGAGAGATCGTTCAGCTGGTTGATCGGTCTATCAAACGGGCGAGAGAAAACATTTCAGTCATCGTTACTTTCCAAGGTACTCTACTCTAGGTGGACTTCACGATCATTGACATTGAGCACCAAGGAGAGTTTAACCAGTCTCCGATTATTCTCGGGAAGCCGTTCTTAGCCTTGGCTAAAGAGACTATAGATTGCGAGACTTGGGAAATCGATTTTACAGCATTGGGAGCACTTCGACCTCACCCGCTCTTTGATACACTTTACTCCAAGGTGACTCGCGCATCCACTGATAGTCGTGACCATCGAGAGGTAGATGAGTCCCACCTCTCTGCTACACGTGAGAGATCGACTGTCCGGACGACCATTGGTTCAGAGGCTCCCCACACCTACACTTCATCAGCTGCTTGCACCACCACCGTGACAGCTTCTAAGGAGGACTCACGACCAGAAGCTATCATTGAGTCGGACACGACCTTTGTGGATTGCCTTGATCATTTCGATGATCCGACACAAGAACCCAATAATGCCAAGCAAACTGAGATCACTAGCACTTTCTCGAGATGTGTGCTGACCCTTCAGGAATATTCCAATCTATATGGTGACTCGTCTGATGAGGAACCCATGGTCAACACCGCACCACATCTTGGACCTTCAAAGGAAACAACCAAGACTAAATTGACTCCACATAAAAACACGGTTGCTCCCTCTTCTAGTCAGCTTTCTAGTAAGAGGAAGTCGAGAATTGATTCCTCGAGGTGTTCCCCAGAACCTCTCAAGGCACATCGCTCTCATCTTTCTCTCAATGATTCAGGTTCTAGAAAACTGACCATGAAAATTTCCTTCAACATTCCGGAGAAGGAATTATCAGAGGAATCCTCATCAGGTCCGGATAAGGTGATTTATATGAGTGAGCTCAGTTCAGTTGTTCTCAAGCCTTATCTAAGCAAGCAGCCACGTGTCGACCCACGTTGGACGATCCCTTCACCTCACTACTATTCATCTGAGGATGATTCCGACAGCGACACACTTGTATATTACCCACCTCCTCGATCTCGCAAGAAGGTACGTCACAAACCTTCTTGATCCATGTATATTCTCACTCCTTCTTGTATATATTTTCCCTCCCTCCCCAATGATTCGAATCACTTGACCAGCTCCATATCATTTCATTTATGGCTATACTTAGGATGATCAGATCCTAAGTATAGGGGGGACAGTGACCCGAGTCTCTTCACCATTCGTTGTACATTCTCCAGATCCCATTGGTTCTTACACTCACTCTTGTCCTATACTTAGGCTGACCAGAGCCTAAGTATAGGGGGACCGATGCTCATCGAGTATATACTCCTCCATTTCCCCTCTTAACCTCACCTGCCCTATTTTTGATCTTCTTCTACACTTAGGCTGCCAGAGCCTAAGTATAGGGGGGGCGGAGTGACTTCTATACATTTTGTTATTTTATCTCTCTTACGCTTAGCACGAGCTATGTCTTTTTCCTCGCTTTTCATGCTCTGAGGACATAGCACACACTAAGTATAGGGGGCGTGTATACATTACATATATACTTTACCCATAGCTCGTATTTTCGCGTATTTTCACATATTTTTTTGTATATATTACGCAATAATTACGGGTGGGTAAAACTTGAAAAAAAATTACTTGTTGTATAATACTTGTAAAACTTTTGTAAAAATTGAAAAAAAAATAAAATACATGTATACTTGTATAACACTTGTATAATTTGTATAATACTCATAGAACTCTTGTAAATTGTTGTAACATAGGAGGTATACCAAAGTTAAAAAAACAAAAACAAAAAAGTAGGCTTCTTATTTACTCTTGCACATCATCTCTTAAAAGAAAAAAAGTCTTGCATTTCATTCATAGCATGTCATCTACATCTCATCTGCATATCTTGCATATGCAAAGTGAAAAGCTAGTGGCAACTGAACCAAGTTATGAGTAGATGTTGAGGAGGGACTTGATTTGACCTTAATCCACCTAATTTCAGAGGAACCTTATAGGAACTGGAGTTAAGATTTCTCATGTCAAGTGACTTAATTCTTTGAGTCAACAAGTCTATGTTAACATGTCATCTTGATTAGTCTAAATAGAATATCTCGTGCACACACATGATTCTTTTAGATAATGACCTAACTTGGACAAGTACTATGCACATAGCTCTTCATTGATGAGGTGGTGAGGAGGTAGAATCCTTTAGCTTGGAGTAGCATACGGGTGGAAACATATGTCCTCCTCTAGGGAGGGTAGTGCATCTCAACTTAGTCTGGTGGTGTTGACATCTAAGGACGGGATGCTGTGGGTTGCAATAATGCTTCAAAAGAGGGATAGTCTACTGGCTCAAGAGGAAAAACTCCTGATGTACATGCTGCACCTTGTATATAGTTCGAAAAAAAAGAAAAAGAAAAAAAGAGAAAAAAATGCAAAAACTCCAAAAAAATAAGACATGTCCAAGTGAAAATAAAATACCTGTCGCAGTATGTATATTAGCAAGAGTATGCAGCTGGATGACTTGGCTACACTGGTCAAGCATCCCGGGATAGTAGCTACACTGGCTACCGTCCATTCTTTTATCCACGCCTCCTCTTGAGCTGGTTGCACTTGAACTTAGAAGGGAATATCCCGCTCCTCGAGGAAAGAGTTATTGGACCGGGGAATTAGAGTTACCTTGTTAGAGGGGGCTGTTTCTGAGCCATTTCTGATGTGGAGAGCTATATCTCACTTACACGATACAAGTAAGAATCATAGTCATCAGAAATTTGCGTCTGAGGATTTGTTCTGACCAGACTATCGAGGAGTCTTGAATAGAAGACTTGTGCAACTTGAAGTCTGTTAGGTCTTAAGTTCAGGTCCCAATGAGGTTCCGCCACACAATTAATCCAAAGGTCGAGTCAAGCTCCATTTTCAACTTTTGTTCATGACCTCGGTATGGAACCCAAAATTATTTCACTCTTGCGTTTCATTTAGTTGCTCGGGGACGAGCAAGGTTTCAGTATAGGGGGTTAATGAATATGTGATTCATCACTCTAAAAGTTGAAAATAGAGCTTTGTTCCCGAGTAATTAGCTGCATATTTCCACTTATATTGCATAATTAGCATCCATGCATGCATAAATAATATATGCATTTTAGCATTCATATTTGCATTAAATAAGAAGCCAAATTCACTTGTAAAAAATCACCTGTATATCAGCTAAAATATCATTTTTGTATATATTTTATAGTAACTCCAAATCCAATAAAACCAACTCTATAGTGTATATATTACTGACACTGATAAAGAAAAATATATCAAAAAATACTAACTTGTAAAATTGACCAATAAAACCCCAATCCAAGTTTGAAACTAGGAGCCTTAAAATGCGCATATCTCTCTCATAGAGTGTTTGATCTAGGTCTACTCACTTTTAAAGTAATATACATTCAAATACCTTCAAAGAAATACCAATTTCATTAAAATCGGAGTTCGTATGCAAAACTTGGGTTTTGGGCCATTTTTGTGTATTGTACATATTGACCAAAATTCCCTTGCATTTTATCCTTTTATTTTTTAATTATTAAAAATCCAAAAAAATAGATTAAGTTGTAAATATTCTTTTTATATTTTCTCTATTTTTATTTTGATTTTTCTCTTCTTTAAAAATGACAAAAAAATTACGAAAGATAAAATGTTGTATTTTATATCTATAAGGGACCACCCAAAAATACATTTTGTACATATGACTTCTTTTGATTTTCGCCCCCTCACGAAAGTTGTAGATCTCGTGGAGACGAGCGACTTTCGTGTTGACCACTTTTTGATTTAATCCTTTTTGTTATTTTTTTGATTTTTCTTTTTATTTAATTTTTGAATTTTCTAGGAGCGACACGTGGCAGCTCCTGGAGTCGCCACACGTCACCCCATTATCATTTATTTTCGATTTTTTTATTATTTTCAGGATTTATTATTATTTTATTACTATTTTAATTTAGTTTTAGTAGCCCAGTATATTATTTTTTTAGTTATTTATTTTATCTCCCTTTTACCTCTTCTCCTCTTACTTGTCTTCCACTCCAAGCCAATAACCCCCCACTACTCCACTCTCTCCATCTCTTTTCCAACCTCCTCCTCCTCTTTATATTCTCATCTCCTCCTCCATTGTTCATCATCCGCCAGTACAGGAGGCTTCCCTGAGCTCCATTCTCCTCATTGGTGACAGCAATTGGGCACGACATCGAGCGAAGACGATCGACGACCTCCGACGAGATCCGCGGCACACCTCTGCCGTGTCGCAGCTCCTCCACGGTGCTGCACGAGCTCGAGACACTATCGACCCTTGAGCGAAGACCTGGAAGCTCTCATCCGAGCTTCTGACCCCAAGTAGACACCTCCATCTTCCCTCCGATCTTCTTCTTCATTTTCCTTCTTCTTCTCGAATTTTATTCGCCTCCTTCGCGCATCTTCACCTTCTCCTAACCATCCTCCGAGCTCCGCAAGGGAGCTCTGATCTTCGCGCCATACTTTGTTCACCCCGAGGATACTTCGCATCTCACTCCGACGAAAGCTCCGCCACCTTGGCGGAGCTTTACCTCTTGACCATCTTCAAGCCCCTCTAGGCCTCCCTCCGCACTCGCCTTCATCCCACGAGCACTTCGCACGCCTTGGCTATCAAGATAACCCCCTGCAGGCACACTCTAGCTCATGGGACAGAACGTCATCGGAGCTCAGCTCGAGCTTCACCGCTACCGGTCGCCAGACCGCCCCAGCCTCAGCTGAGACCTCTGGCAGCTACCTGACGCTTCCACGACCCTATCCAGCTCCTTAGCAACCTCCAACGAGCTTCATAGACGATTGGAGGAAGAGGCGGAGCTAGGACCGCTTTACCGGAGTGCAGCCACCTCCGCCGCAGGAGGCGGCGGACCGTTGGGCATGAAGCCCAGCAGCCGTCTGATCCCCTTGATTGGACGGTTCGGAGCCATCCACGTCACCATCAGCCGCAACCATCAGATCAGGAGGATCTCACGCTCTAGAGCACTCCACGTCACTACTTCCCCTGCGCTCCAGATGTCGTTGGATCAATCTAGATCTAACGGTCGTTGATCGTCTACGCCTTCGTCTCAGGAGCCAACTTCCGCCGTTGATCTTTATTAGATCTAACGGATCTAGGCGTGCCACGTCTCTAGCCATCAGCAGTCGTTGGATCGTCACTCGATCTAACGGTCCAGAGAGTGCCACGTTGCCTCCTCCGAGCATCCGCTGCGACCATTAGGCTCGGAGCCCCCGAAGCTCGACCAAGCCTGTAGCGCCCCAGAGCCTCTGCCCGAGCCTGGGACCCCCACGTGGTTTGCACTGCGGCATGGGTAATTTGCAGCGAGGCCCCTAGAAGTTTCCATATTTGTATTCCAGTCCCTACCAGGTGCCCCCACGTGAGGAGCACGTGTTCTGTGGGAAATTTGCATCCACCCCATCAACATTATAGGTAATTGCATATACGTCCCCGTCAGCATGTTTATTTTTATCAATTTTTTTCCTGCAATTGCATTTAGGCCCCTATCTTGGCACGCATCTTTAGGCAATCATTTTAAATCATTTTTCAAGTTTGAAAATTGCATTATGTAGCTTAATTTGTCCTATTTCATATGTGACACTTGGCACATTTTTGTAAGAACAGTGGATTTTATTATTAATTAATTGGTGGAATTTTGTCATATTTTGCCCATTTATGCCTTTTATTTTTTAGTAATTTCTCTGTTACTCCAAAAATCACCAAAAATTCATATTAGACCTAGGATAATTAAGATTACATTGTATAAAAAAATCATCTCATTTGCACGTACCTCGAGGCCTGAATAAATCATTTAGTGATTTCTTTAATTAATTCTTAATAGGTCCATCTCACATAGAAATTTAAGTTTATTAATTTTCCTGGATCCTTCACACTTAGATCTATCTAGGATAATTTTTACATCTGAAAATATTGTGATGTGGTATTTATTAAAATTAATTTAGTCAAAATCACCTTGCATTCATTTTTAATTCACAATAAATTCATTTAGTGTCAGAAAAATCTAAAAAAATTAGAGTAGCTTAATTTCATTGCATTTCATTATCTGTCCAAGTTTCATAACTTTTGGAATTAATTTGACCATATTTCTGAATTAACTTGTAAACTGGCCCGTTTTTGCATGTGTCTTTTCCTTCTTGCATAAAATACATTGAAAAATAAAAAAAATGACCTTCTGAAAATCAGACCTTGAAACTTGCTTAAAATCTACCTAAGGAGACAGCTGCCTCCCTGAGTTCGACCTTGGGCTTGCCCAAGTAAAAAAAATTTGCCGCTTGAAATTATTTGATCTTAAATTGAAAGTGGTTTTTTATTAGCTCTTATTATCCGACTGCAATGAACGACACGACGATTAATTTGATCATTAATTTGATTAAATTAACAAGGGTAGTAAGACGTTATTCAACTAGCTGCACCTGATCCTTTTTTTCATTGGTTTTTTGTGTTTTTGAAATGAAACCTAGGAGGATTTAAATCATCATATATCAACATGGTCTCATACCAAATTCAACTAAATGTGACACTTCTATAATCTCCATCAAGGCTATCACATTTTAACGGTATCAGAATTGCTGAAATTGACCCTATCTAGATGGGCATGTAAAGAATGTTTATTTTGCATGAAATTTGAAACACATATTCCACTCAATAAACAAAATAAATCCCCATAGGGTTCCTTCAAAAAAATCAAAAACTAATAAGAAAAATGGCAGTGTGTAGCTAGTTGGTTGCACACCCCGGTGTGGCTTCCCTTTTTCCCATATATATATATATATATATAAGAAATTTAAAATGAGGTGGGGTCTTACCACTTTTATAGTGAGCCATCCATCTCATCCATCAATTTTCAATTGCACGACTGGAATTAATAATGTGTTAATTATAATACTTAAATTGTTGAAAACTTATTTTGGTCATTTTATCACATTCTAAATATAGAATTTGACAACTATTTGACTTAATCTCTATCTCTCTCGATTAATCAACGGCGGTGCCCAATCTCTCTCACGCGATTGACCATCGGCGGTGCCAACATCCTCCTCCACGTAAAGCTTCTCGACTATGGAGGAGGTGTTCTGGAGGAAGAAGATGCGGAGGAAGGAGACGTGGTACATCGACACAAGACGGTGTGAGTTTGCACACAGTTGCGTCACCGATAATGTAGATCCCCCCACTCGCTTTTAATGGCGACGCACGATGTGGAGCAGCTATGTGACAATGTCATCGGCGACGACTCTCCAAGGCATATCCGAGGACATTGATGAGTTCTACGAGTACGGCAAGGTCGAAGACGATGAGCGAGAAGGGGTGGAAGGAGAGCAGTTGCATTGTGGTTTTATATAACTGACATTTGATTTTACATATTGGTTTACTTTTTTTAAAAAATACTCATTATCTTTTTCTTATTTTGTAGAGCTCCTTGTGAATTATACAAAGTGAGCATCTATTTTTATAAATTGTAATGATAACCTTATTAATCTCAAGGGTACGAAGGAGCGATTTGAAAATTTTACAAAGATCCATGCAATTTTACAAAGGGAACATGCCCATTTACAAAAAAAAGCGTGATCGATGGGTTTGCACGCAAATACTTACAAAAAAGAGTGTGAACTTACAAAGAGACAAACAAAATATACAAAATAATATATTCATTTTATTGAGAAATATTGAATGATAATGCAAAAAAATTATTAATGAAATTATAAAGAGAAAATATATTTTCACAAAAACTCGCGAAAGTTTACAAAGATACAGTTGATCCCAATTCATCCAGCGCAAAACTGAAAATTAAATAATAAACATGTGGATGAACAATACCAAATCCAAAAAACAATTAATGATAATTCAAAGTTATTAAAATTAAATTCGAATTTACAAAAAAAATGAGATGGCAGAAATACCATTTTGATAAGATTTTTGATGCAACCGTTATATTGAGATCTGACTAATCAAATTGATAACCCACCGCAATATTGGTGAGACCACATCTCATTTGAAAGGGTCCATATAAATATATAGGGTAAAATGGAGTTGTCCCCTGAGGGGGACAACTTAGTTCCCCCGCTCCATTTCCCTTATTTCTATTTTTTTGAAAAATAATTCCGTGAAAATTCATCACTATATCTTTATATTGTGTCATTCAAGTTTCCCGAGAAACTGAAACTCCTATGGTCTCCATTCAGATAATCATTTTTTAACGGTCGTAAAATTGTTGAAATCGCCCCCGTCTAGATGGAGGTTGTACGAGTTTCTATTTCACATGAAATTGAATGACATAATATAGTGATATAATGATGAGAATTCACGGATGTATTTTTCAGAAAAATAAAAAAATATATATAATATGAGGCGGGGGGATCTAAGTTATCTCCCCGATGAGGCAACCCTATATGTGTGTGTGTGTGTGTGTGAAAATTTAAATGAGGTGGGTCTACGACTGTTATGGTGAGCCACCCATCTCATCTTTCTATTTTTAATCCAACAGTTGTATTTAATGATGTATTAATTAAATTAATTTAATGGTTGAAAATATGTTTTGGCCATTTCGTCATATTTTAAATATATAATGGGACAATTATTTGACCTTCTCTTTCTCTATTGATTGACATCACCGCCCCTCCCCTTTCTCGCGATTTGTCGATGGTGGTATACCTCATCTCTCTCTCTAGATTTGTCGATGGCAACACCAACATCCTCTCCACGCAATGCTTCTCGACTACGGAGGAGGAAGCCATGGAGGAGACGGACCAGAGAAGGAAGATGCAGAGGACGATGGTGCCGTGCAGAGGAGAAATCCTGTGCATGTGGCGGTGGTCAAGCATGGAGGTCGCAACGCGTGGTGATGGCAGCAGAATGTGGTGGTGGCGATGCATACAAATAGATGGGGAGGGTGGTTACATTTTGAGGTGAAAGTGGAGCGCAGCTTGTGGACGACCAAGGTGGAGGACCACGCGTGGGAAGCGAGACATAGATTTACATTGTGGCATAATTATTTTACATATATGACGTTCATACTTATATTTTGATTTGTCTTTTTTACAAATCTCAACATTTGTTTTCTTATTTTGCAGAGCTCTACGTGAATTTTACAAAGGAGCGAAATACCGTTACAAAGATTCACACAATTTTTACAAAATAAAAATACAAATTTAAAAATCTGGGTTTATAAAAAGGAAAATTATTCTTACAAAAACTCGTTGGAGTTTACAAAATGAATATACCCATTTACAAAACGGAAATGTCCATTTATAAAATGAAAATACAGTGAAAACAGAATTATTAATGAAATTACAAAGAGGAAAATTAATTTGACAAAAACTCACTGGAGTTTACTAAGATATGATTGATTAATCATTTAGAATAAAGTTGGAAATTGATCAATAAATGTATTAGTGAAAAATACCAAATCTAGAGAAGTTTAAAATGACAATTCAAAACTATAATGAAACTCAAATTTAATGAAATTGAGATGATGGAAATATCTTTTTGGATAAGTTTTTGTTGCAACCGTGATGAATCTGTGATTCATGACTCTAAAAGTTGAAAATAGAGCTTTGTTCCTGAGTAATTAGCTGCATATTTCCACTTATATAGCATAATTAGCATTCATGCATGCATTGATAATATCTGCATTTTAGTATTTATATTGCATTAAATAAGAAGCCAATTCACTTGTAAATATTCACTTGTATATTAGCTAAAATACCCTATTTGTATATATTTTATACTAACTCCAAATCCAATAAAACTAACTCTATTGAGTATATATGACTAACATCAAAAAAATACTAACTTGTAAAATTACCCAATAAAACCCCAAACCCAGTTGAAGACCTTAGACCTTAAAATGTACATATCTCTCTCAAACAACCTCCGAATTAGGTCTACTCACTTTTAAAGTAATATACATTCAGAGACCTTCAAAACAAGACCAATATCATTAAAATCGGAGCTCGTATGCAAAACTTGGCTTTTGAGCCCCTTTTGTATATTGTACATATTGACCGAAATGCCCCTGTATTTTATCATTTTATTTTCTTAATTATTAAAAATAAAAAAATTAGGTTAAGTTGTAAATATTCTTCTCATATTTTCTCTATTTTTATTTTGATTTTTCTCTTAATAAAAATGAAAAAAATTACAAAAGATAAAATGCGGTATTTTATATCTATAAAGTACCACCCAAAAATACTTTTTGTACAGATGATCTCATTTGATTTTTGATCCTTCACGAAAGTTGTAGTTCTAATCGAGACGAGCAACTTTTGTGTTGACCACTTTTTGATCTAACCTCTTTTATTATTTCTTTTTTATTTTTCTTTGTATTTAACTTTGGATTTTTCTGAGAGCGACACGTGGTGGCTCCGGAAGCCGTCACATGTCAACCCCATGATTTTTGCTACTAATTAAATAAATGCCACATGGTCGCATCCGAGCGCGCCAAGTGGCGCCATCTCTTTCTCCATCTACCCATCCCCCCCCCACTCTCCCTTAACTTAAGGGAAAAGCCATCGACACCTCCACTCCATCTCCCATCTCCTCCACCTTCTCCATCTCTTCTCCAACCACCTCCTCCTCCTCTTTATATCCTCTCCATCTCCCACATTCAGCCGTATCTGCCACCCCAGAGAGGTACCTAGAGCTCAGAGCTTCCGTTTGGTGACAGCAATCGATTGATTCCTTGAGCGAAGATGGGTCTTCTTCTCCGACGAGATCCACGGCGCCACCGCCGTGTCGCAGCCGCCATCCGCGAAGCTGCTTGAGCTCAGGGCCTTACCGCCCCTTCGAGCGACGACCTGGAACTCGAGACCGAGCTCCAAACCCCAGGTAACCTCCTCCATCCTCTTCGATCTCTTTTTCATTTTCTTTAGCTCTCTTACGCTTAGCACGAGCTATGTCTTTTTCCTCGCTCTTCGTGCTCTGAGGACATAGCACACGCTAAGTATAGGGGGGCGTGTATATATTACATATATACTTTACCCATAGCTCGTACTTTCACGTATTTTTGTATATATTTGCAATAATTACATGTGGGTAAAAATTGAAAAAAAAATGAAAATGAAAAAAATAGGCTTCTTATTTATTCTTGCATATCATCTCTGCATCTGAAAAGAAAAGAAAAAGAGTCATGCATTTACATTCATCTACATAGCATGACATCTGCATCTCATCTGCATATCTTGCATATGCAAAGTGAAAAGTTAGTGGGTTCTGAACCAAGTTATGAGTAGATATTGAAGATGGAACTTGATTTGACCTTAAGCCACCTAATTTCAGAGGAACCTTATAGGAACTGGAGTTAAGATTTCTCAGGTCAACTGACTTATTTCTTTGAGTCTGCAAGTCTATGTTCACATGTCATCTTGATTAGTCTAAGTAGAATATCTCGTGCATACGCATGATTCTTATAGACAATGACCTAACTTGGACAAGCACAATGCACATAGCTCTTCATTGATGAGGTGGTGAGGAGGTAGAATCCTTTAGCTTGGAGTAGCACACAGGTGAAAACATCCGTCCTCCTCTACGGAGGGTAGTGCATCTCAACCTAGTCTGGTAGTGTTGACGTCTAAGGATGGGATGCTGTGGGTTGCAATAATGCTTCAAAATAGGGATAGTCTACTGGCTCAAGAGGAAAAACTCCTGATGTACATGCTGCGTCTTGTATGAGTTTAAAAAAAAGGAAAAAGAAAAAAATGCAAGAACTCCAAAAAAACCAGACAGGTCCAAGTGAAAGAAAACCTGTCGGAGTATATATATTAGCAAGAAGTCTGCAGTTGGATGACTTGGCTACACTGGTCCGGCATCCCAGGATAGGTAGCTACAATGGCTACCATCCATTCTTTTCTCCACCCCTCCTCTTGAGCTGGTCGCACTTGAACTTAGAAGGGAATACCCCGCTCCTCGAGGAAATAGTTACTGGACCGGGTTATTTGAGTTACCTTGTTAGAAGAGGCTGGTTCTGAGCCATTTCTGATGTGGAGAGTTACATTTCACTTACACAGTACAAGTGAGAATCATAGTCATCAGAAATTTGGGTCTGAGGATTTGTTCTGACCTGACTATTGAGGAGTCTTGAATAGAAGACTTGTGGAACTTGAAGTCTGTTAGGTCTTAAGTTCAGGTCCCAATGAGGTTCCGCCACACAATTAATCCAAAGGTCGAGTCAAGCTCCATTTTCAACTTTTGTTCATGACCTTGGTATGGAACCCAAAATCATTTCACTCTTGCATTTCATTTTAGTTGCTCGGGGACGAGCAAGGTTTAAGTATAGGGGGGTGATGAATCTGTGATTCATGACTCTAAAAGTTGAAAATAGAGCTTTGTTCTTGAGTAATTAGCTGCATATTTCCACTTATATTGCATAATTAGCATTCATGCATGCATTGATAATATCTACATTTTAGCATTTATATTGCATTAAATAAGAAGCCAATTCACTTGTAAATATTCACTTGTATATTAGCTAAAATACCCTATTTGTATATATTTTATACTAACTCCAAATCCAATAAAACTAACTCTATTGAGTATATATGACTAACATCAAAAGAATACTAACTTGTAAAATTACCCAATAAAACCCCAAACCCAGTTGAAGACCTTAGACCTTAAAATGCACATATCTCTCTCAAACAACCTCCGAAATAGGTCTACTCACTTTTAAAGTAATATACATTCATAGACCTTCGAAACAAGACCAATTTCATTAAAATCGGAGCTCGTATGCAAAACTTGGGTTTTGGACCCCTTTTGTATATTGTACATATTGACCGAAATGCCCATGTATTTTATCATTTTATTTTCTTAATTATTAAAAATAAAAAAATAGGTTAAGTTGTAAATATTCTTCTCATATTTTCTCTATTTTTATTTTTATTTTTCTCTTATTAAAAAATGAAAAAAAAATTACAAAAGATAAAATGCGGTATTTTATATCTATAAAGTACCACCCAAAAATACTTTTTGTACAGATGATCTCATTTGATTTTTGGCCCTTCACGAAAGTTATAGCTCTCGTCGAGACGAGCAACTTTTGTGTTGACCACTTTTTGATCTAACCTCTTTTATTATTTCTTTTTGACTTTTCTTTGTATTTAACTTTGGATTTTTCTGAGAGCGACACGCGGTGGCTCCGGAAGCCGCCACGTGTCAACCCCATTATTTTTGCTACTAATTAAATAAACGCCACATGTCCGCATCCGAGAACGCCAAGTGGCGCCATCTCATTCTCCATCTACCCATTCCCCCCCCCCCCCCCCACTCTCCCTTAACTTAAGGGAAAAGCCATCGACACCTCCACTCCATCTCCCATCTCCTCCACCTTCTCCATCTCTTCTCCAACCACCTCCTCCTCCTCTTTATATCCTCTCCATCTCCCACATTCAGCCGTATCCGCCACTCCAGAGAGGTACCTAGATCTCAGAGCTTATGTTTGGTGACAACAATCGATTGATTCCTTGAGCGAAGACGGGTCTTCTTCTCCGGCAAGATCCACGGTGCCACCGTCGTGTCGCAGCCGCCCTCCGCGAAGCTGCTTGAGCTCAGGGCCTTACCGCACCTTCGAGCGACGACCTGGAACTCGAGACCGAGCTCCAAACCCCAGGTAACCTCCTCCATCCTCTCCGATCTCTTTTTGATTTTTCTTTAGTTTTTCTCCGATTTAATCTGCATCCCTCAGCTATCTCCTTGCTCCGCTTTCACCTCGCCGAGCTCCGCGACGGAGCTATGACCTTCGCGGTCCATTTATCGCCCTCCGACAACACACTTCACCTTATATCAGCTCCAGCTCTGCCACATGGGTGGAGCACCATCGCCGGACCATCTTCCCCTCGCTTTAGGCCTCGCCGTCCATTCTCCACATCTCCACTAGCACGCACACGCTTCGGCTATACCCCTAACACCTGCAGGTACTCAATTCCACCATCAGCCGGAAGCTCATCGGAGCTACTTTCGCGCTTCATCGCCACGGTGCTCCAGCACCCCTCCTCCGCTCCTGAGACCTCCTGGAGCTTCGCCGCACCGCCGCGCCTCTCCCGAGCTACATCAGACCTGCCATCGAGCATCACCAACGTCAGGAGGATCGGGCGGAGCCAAGGCCGCCTCGTCGGAGCCCCGCCAACTCCTCCGCAGGTGGCGGAGGACAGTCGAGGATGAAGCACAGCTATCGTTCGATCATCTTGATCGAACGGTCCCTAGCCGTCCACGTCGCCACTCAACCGGAGCATCGAAGAGCCGTCGGATCCTTCTAGATCCCATGGTGTGTAGCGCGCCACGTCGCCACCTCAGGAGAGAGACCACCGCCGTTGGATCGATCAAGGATCCAACGGTCTCTGATCACACCACGCGCCAGCCTCGACAACCGTTGGATCGATCTTGATCCAAAGGTCCAGAGCACGCCACGACATCGGGTCCGAGCCTCTTCCCCGACCTCTAGGCTCGGACCACCCGAAGCTTTGTCGAGCATCAACTGACCCTACAGAAGCCCCCGAGCCTAGAACCGAGCCGCGACGCCACCCGAACCTAGGCGCCCCACGTGAGCAGCACGTGCGCTTGGGTAAATTGCACTGAGGCCCTGAGAACTTTCAGAAATTGCAAATTGGTCCCTGTGAAGCGGCCCCACGTGAGGAGCACGTGTAGCCGTGGAGAAATTGCATTCCACCCCCCAGCATTATAGGTAATTGCATTTAAGTCCATGTCAGCATGTTTATTTTTATGTAATTTTTATTTCCTGTATTGCAATTGCACCCCTATCTTTGCACGCATCCTTAGGTGTCATATTTCATCATTTTTGAGTTTTAAAAATTGCATGTTGTAGTGTAACTTGTCCTTTATCTGTTGTGACACTTGTCAAATTTTTGTGATATCAGTAGAATTATTAATTAATTGGGTTATTTCTGTGATATTTTGCCCAATTGGACCTTTTAATTGATAATTAATTCTCTGTATCTCCAAAAATTCCCAAAAAATCACATTAGCTCTAGGATAGTTACATAACATGGCATAAAAATTTCATCTCATTTGCACGCATTTCGAGGCCTCAATAAATTAATTAGTGATTTCCTTAATTTATTTTTAATAGGTTCATTTCACATTAAAATTTAGGTCTGTCAATTTTCCTAGATTCATCATCATTAGATCTATCTAGGATAATTTTATTTCCTGAAAATATTGTGATTTGATATTTATTAAAATTAAATTAGTGAAAATCGCCCTGCAGTCATTTTAAATTCACAGTAAATTCATTTAGTGTCTAAAAATTCCAAAAAAATTAGGGTAGCTTAATTTCACCATATTTCATCATCTGGCCAATTTTTATAATTTTTGGACTTCATTTGATACCTTAACTGATTTAACTTTAAATTGGTTTGATTTTTGCATGTGTCCTGCATAGAAAATAGAAAAATAAAAAAAGAAAGAATATTCCCCGAAAATCTAACACTTGAACTTTGCTCAAATTCACCTAAGGAGACAGATGCCTCCCTGAGTTCGACCTTGAACTTCACCAAGTAAAAAAAATTGCCTCTTGAAATTGACTTGAATCTAATTAAAAGTGGTTTTTGATATTCCCTCTCGTATCCGACTGCAACGAACACTTATAATTAATTTGGACATTAATCTGACCGAGTTAACTAAGGGTGCGGGAGGCGTTATCAAACCGTCAGATTGAAATCTGATGAATATGATTGATGGCTCAACATAATATTGATAAGAGACCACCTCATTTAAAAAGGTCCCTATATGTATGGGAATAATGGGGTTGTTTCTTCTAGGGAACTAACTTGGATCCTTTACCTCATTTTTTATTTTTTTTGAAAAATGAATCTATGGAAAATCATCACTATATCACTATATTATGTCATTCAAGTTTCGTGTGAAACAGAGATTCCTATGGTCTTCATCCAGACATTCATTTTTAACAGTCACAAAATTGTTGAAATCGACTCCATCTGGATGGAAGCCGTAGGAGTTTCTGTTTCATGTGGAATTTGAATGATATACTGATGAAAATCCACGGAAGTATTTTTAAAAAATTAAAAAGGATAATAAGGTGGGGTAACCAAGTTAACTCTCCTTAAAAGGCAGGCCTATTTTAGCAATAGTTTAATTTGTGTATCAATATATGTAGCTTATTATTGGAATACGTCATTAGACGACTCTATGACTCGATCAAAGAAAGGGTTGCAACAGACGATGGTTGGGACTATATTTTCTCTCTCTAGTTATTTCAGAAGCCATTGTAAAAACATAAGATGTAGTATCAACAAGATAAAAGCAGACATTTGAGGTGCTCTTAATTAAAGTCTAAAACTATATATGTCTGCTTTCATTTCGTTGATAATTGTTCTCTCTCTCTTTCCAAGGATATCGTGATTTATTTGCGTATACTATTTGGGAGTAAGATTGATAACGAGAGGATTGTTTGCTGTAAGATCTTCGCTGCAACGCAGGGAATTCATCGGATGGGAAATGGATGTCCCTACACCCTATAAGGAGCATCCATTTCCTATCCGACAAATCTCTCGCGTTACAACAGAGGATCTTACAACAGATGATCCACCACCAAGATTGATAAGCCTATATTTGGATAGAAAGATCATTCGTGGGAGAGGAAAAGGAAAGAGGTCAAGGTAACTAATTTGATGTTTTGGTAAATAAAAGAGCTATATGGGAAAAACAAATTGAAGTATTTTCTTACATTACATATTTGATTGCATTATAAATGGAAAAGAAATGAAAGGAAGATATACATGGTGATGCTAGAATAAATTTGTTCATATACTTTAACATTCCCTTCTGGTATAATGAGAATGCAATATGTGTCATTAAAGGCTTCTCTCTTTGATTATTACATTTTTCTTGCATTATATAAATTCAAACATATATTTTCCACTCCTTTTTTCTTTCACAACAACAAAATTACATGTAATTATAAGCAACTTTTATTAAACAGTGGATATTGCTAAATTATCGATATGCCATTCCATGTTATACATGAATGTTATTGGAATCATCGTTGCTCTATTTTTTCGTCTTTATTTTATTTTCCATGTATATAAGGATTCATTAAAAAACACTTTTACAAAGAGATTGATGGGAGACGAGCAATAAGTTGAGCCATCAATCCCTTAGCAACAATCAAAAGGAAAAATTTAAAAAAAGGAAATAGGAAATGGTTGCTAAAACATTAGTCGGTAATGATATAACAACATATATTATTTTCCTGGAGATGAAATTGATTTAGTCGGTCTCTTTTGCAGGATAAGAGGGTCAAAGTTTATGGTAGTAGTAAACAACGATACCATGGCAGAGGTCTCCTTCAAATGGAGTGGAACCCTACTAACGGCATTAATGTTCATAGGTGCAAATCATATAATAATTAGAATCCTAGCTTGTTAAAGTTACAAATGAGGTAGTCTTTATCTCTATTGACTCCTACTCCTTTATCTCTTGAGCCTTAGTATTGTTCTCGAAGAAACCATTTATTGAAATGGAAAAGACAATCAATTAGTAATGTGATATAATGTGATTATACTTTTTTACATGGCCAAAAGAGAAAGCAAATACATCATTTGAATAGGAAAGAAGAGTTCCATTCCTATAGCTTCTATAACACTCTTGTAGGGCATGTTTTGGTAACTGGGTTGGGTTTGGGTATCCTCTTGGTTGGTAGGGTTGGAGAGGGTTGGAAGGATAAATGTGATGTGATATTTATTGTGTGTTATATTAATTTTTTAATGATTATAAATTGTTTTTATATTAATTTTTTTATTTAAAAATATTATAACAAAGAACTTGTACGATCCATACAACTAATTCCAACCCAAAAATGCAGGGATAGAATTGGGGTATGTCAGTTACTGTAACCTGGAACATATCCCTAGGGCTTGTTTGATAACTGGATTGGGCTGGGATGATTGGGATGGTTGGAGGAAAGGGTTGGAATGATAAATGTGATGTGATGAGGCATTTATTATGTGTTATATTAATTTTTTAATGATCATTATATATTTTTCATGTTAGTTTTTTTATTTGAACGTGGCTAAAAAATATTATAACAAAGAAATTGTAGGATTCTTACAACTAATTCCAATTCAGGAATGCAGGGATAGAGCAAGGGGTATGCCAGGTTACAGGGACGGAGACGGGGGGCGGGAGGGGGCTTGCCCCCCTCCCTCTCAATTAAATCTCTATATATATTATATTATTATATTAGAATATAATTTATATGTGAAATAGTTAACTATGAAAAATAATAAGTTGCATATAATGCCCCCATCTCCCATTTACAAGCAGTATAGATATAAATACATCCGTATCTGATCCAACATCGTATCAATATCATATAAATTCTGACATCTGTATCCGCATCTATTTTCAAATGGATACGAATATCGATATCGCATTTATATCAACAAAAATTTATATCTAAATTGATCCACATATATAAGGGTTTAATGGGGTTGCCCCCTTGGGGTAGCCAACTGGCTGCCCCTACATCATTTTTCGGTGTTTTTGGTTTTTTGAAATATCATGTATTTTCAACACTATACCCTTTAATATGTCATTAAATTTTTGTTAGAAACAGAGACTCCTATGCCCTCCATCTAAAACAGGTCGATTACAACAATTCTAAGACCGTTAAAATCACATGGTCTAGATGAAGGCATAGGAGTCTCTAAATCTGACGAGAGGGATATGATGATGAAAAAAATACATTGCGGTATTTTCAAAAAAATAAAAAAAAACTCATCGAAAAATGGCGCGCGGACAGCTCCATTAAACCATATATGTATATATAGTTGTGCATTTATTTATAACTTTATATAACATAATTGCATGCCTTCTTTTATCATATTTAGTATAATTGTTAAAATATAAGCACATTTAGTACATTTATATTATTTGTATTCCATCCAATACATGTATATTTAAGCTAATATATAAAGTATTTATAATAATATTCCTATGCATCAGTATCCATTTTATATGATATCCATATTTTACGGACACGGTAACATACTTTTCATCTGTCAATCTATATATGCATCGCCTTCGTATTTAAAAACAGATAAGTATATGGGAACACCTGTATCCATATCTGTATCCGTTTAATGACATCCATAATCCCACTCATCTCCCAATAAAAAATCAATAATATGACATGAATGTAATAATCAAGTTATGAATATTTGTATGTTTTACGTAACTACATGTTACACATAACTCAAACAACAAAGTAATTATATAGTGATATTTTTTATTTCATCACCATAACATCTATTTTTAAATTGTTAATGACATCTATTATTTTGTTGTGAAACGATCTTTTTATACTTGAAATTAAGGAAAAATATAATACTCATTGTTACATCAATACTGGTGATCCATATAGAAACGTTGAGCTACTGCAATTTTTATCACGATGATTAGTTCAAATTCTAAAAAATGACAATGGATAAGCACTCTATATGATCCTTCACTAATGATATAGTAATAAATATGACATTCGTCGCTCATTCTAACATAAAAATTATTTTGTAACAAATATTATTCATTATTGTATACTTAAAGTGGACAAAATATGACTTATTTAAAAAACATCCATATAGACTCATTTTGTTGTCGTAAACTATTTTCTTTATTAAAAAAATACGATTGACTATTAGCATTCACATATTAGCAGTTGACTATTAGCATTTACATATTGTACATTACATATTTTATATCTTTTTAAACACTTTCATTTAAAAATAAATAAACTCAACAAAAAGGTGGAATTATTAAGATAATCATATAGAGTATACAGATTAATATCATTCTACAAAAGATACCAACATGATGATATAAATGGTCAGTTATGGAAAAACGTATAAGCATTTCCATATCTACATCTACGTAATTATGGATGTCGATGTTGATATCAACGAATATGAATAATGTATTACCATATCTTGAAAATTATATATAAGATAGAAAATCCAATTCAACGTTTGCAATATCACAAGAAAAAAAACAAAGCTTTGATAAAAGAGAAATATTCAGTGAAAATCGTCGCTTATTTTCTAATCAACATCTTGAATTGATGTGTTAGGCACTCCACGAAAGTTTGTCATCCACGTCCTATTAAGGAGACCATAGTATTAGAAATATGTTATATCTGAATTGAATGACTTATTATGATACAAAACTAATATATGTATTTATTTCCTAAAAACTATATCAAATATATAAAAAAACATAAATGACTATTATTTCCAACAAAATAAATCTACAACTATATATTAAAATATATATACAAATACATGCACAATTATTTGTGGACATCAAAGTGCATGTGTTTATGTATCTATTCTAAACTCTATACATATGCAATATTATATAAAATTGGTACACATATATCTCATGTAAGTTCCTACATTAGGAGCGATATAATATTACTTATTGAAAAATCTTAATTGTAATGGTATCACTTAACATTGTGTTAATGAAAGTGTATTTTGATTTGAAGAATTTTGTAAGGATTTTTTTTGTCAATACAATATTTGTTGGGATATTTATGTGAAATTATAAGTTTACAATGATATCTTTGTGAAATACACTTATAAACACATTTTAATAATTACAACGAGAAATAGTAATAAAGATAAATTATATATAGTCTTAATAATTTGGCCTCCCCAAGTAAAAATTCATGGCTTCATCCTTGCCAGGTTAACTCGAGGTAACTTGGCAACCAACGGTCCCTAGGGCCCGTTTGGTTGGAGGGTTAGAATGGGGTGGTTCAGGTCATTCCACGTTTGGTTGGTGGGTTGGCACGGGTTAGGGAGTTCTGTGCGTTCTCTTCGGTCGAGGGACGTAAATGCTTGACACGGCTTGATATGACCACTCGAGTTTGACCTCCACCCCCCTTTTCAGGCGGAAAAGGGATCGATTTCAGGTGAAAAAAGAGGGTTTCTTCCTCCTCTCGTTGATGACTTAACTTCGACGAGGGTCTGAAATATCCTCACAAGTCGAAGATATAGTGTCGCTTAGGCGACCGCTCACTAAAGTCAAGTGGTCAACAATTAACCCACAAATGAATATAGCAATATAAAGTAGAATATGGAGCTACAATTTTTTATAACTCTACAAAATATGTGTATAGGGCATGAAGTGTAGAGTGTGAACACAGGGAGAATAGGGAATAAACAACTAAAAATGGCAAAAAAAGACAACTGTTTTTAGGTTTTTGTGAAGATTTTTTTATTTTTAATGGATTTTTAATTATTTAATTTTTTTGAATTTTTATTTTTATGTTTTTATAGATTTTTAGTTTTATGATTTCCATTTTCTTTTAATATTTCTGATTTTAATTTATTTTTCTTTTTAAAGATAATACATATATATATGTAATAATAGGTATAATATAACAACTATATATAATAAATGCATAAAATAGAAATAAAATTTGAAAATACCCAAAAGTACAATCTTTTTTACTTTTTTAAAGGTAATAAAAATTATTTTGGTATTTTCAATAATCGTAAGACTAATAATTATAGAATAAGAAAATATATGTATAAATACAATATATAGGCTAGTGTATAGATATAAATACCTATAAATACTCGAAATACATAAACTAAAATATTTGTATCTTTATATATTTGCTTTTTGTGATTTTCATTTTAATTTTTACTATTTTTTTGTATTTTAAATGATTAAAAATAGCAAAATAGTCATATATAATATTTGCCAAAATATTTTAGAAATTAAAAATAACTAAACACCTCAAAATTTTATAAAACTATTTTTAATATATAATATATAATAGAAATAAAGTACAGAAATAGAATCTACATTTTTTGGAGTTTTGAGAATTTTTTATAATTTTTATAAGGATTTAGAGCTTTTAAATTTTTAGTGATTTTCTTATTCTATTTTAAAGGATTTTTTATCTGTAAGTGCAAAATACAATAATAATCAACTAGTGATTTTTCTGAATTTTTTTGAAACATTTTTATATTTTTTATTTTCTAAGTTAGACAGTGAAAAATAGCTCTATTTGTTATTTTTAATAAATAAAAATGTAGAATAAAATACCTTAATAAAAATATGTATGTTAGAATTATATATAATGTATTTATCCTAATTTTATACGAATTTTTAGGGCACAATAGATATTTAACAAAATAAAAGCAAGAAAAAGAAAATACAACCGAACAAGGGTATTTTTGCAAATATTTAAATTTTAGGCACTATTTCCTTACACCCTAATGAAGTTTGGGGCTAAAAACACAAAATCCCAAATATTCCCAATAATATATATATATATCCGAAAGGGTATTTTTATAGTTAATACACAATTCAGGGGTCGGATGCAAATATTACACAAAATATTATGTTAATATTGTAAAAACTTGGATAAAAATATCTACAAGAACCCTGAGGGCTTAGATGCAAAATGGGCACTCTTACACGTACAGGCATGTAAGGTGACATGGCACTAACCTAAACGTAAATAGCTCAAAGTCTTGGGACCAAACTATAAATATTACAAAAATTATTGAACTGCAGGCAAACGTTTGTAGACTAGAAAGTAATACAAAAATGTGCAGCTTAAATAAGAAAAATACTGCCACTAGGCCTTTCGACAGTGCATATATCTTCACTTGACATGTAGACGATCAAGATGTAATGATAATGCTTCGTTGATCAGCGGTCATGATCAGAACTTGGACTTCATCGAATGGCTGAAAGTGAGCCATAATCAGATGACAACGTCAATCTGACGGTTGTTGCTCTCCACGAAGAACATGGAAGAACTCTGTGTGTTACCTGCTTCGATCTCTCAATTCTCCTTCCTTCGACAGTGATATATAATTCTAAGATGCTCGAAAGATGCCTGGAGGGTGTCCACAACTGATGGGGGCTTCAGAAGTAGCCGGACCCATCGATGAGGTCTTAGATGGTATGTGAAGAGTGGAGCTATGGGTATCCTTCATTTCAGTCAAAATCACCTATCGAGAGGCATTTGACCTCCAGACCATGCATACGAAGTTAAGGCATAGAAAAACAAGGGTTCGGGGTCTATTCGAGTCGCAAATGAGTGGAGATGAGGACGAGTGGCACCCTCTATTGAAGTGGCGGAGGAGGAGGGCAATTCCTCGATCTGGGCGAGATCGAGGTGGATGGTAGTTTGTGAGGCACAGAGAAGTGTTAGGCGAACGAACTAGAGGTGATAGATGAGTCGAAACACAAATGTATGACGATGAACAGGTCGCCGGAGCTCAACTCCAGTGAACTACGGATCTTGAATTTAATGCAAAACATAGCGAGATTAAATAAATCTAAAAGCTACTTCACTCTAATATAAGTTCTTGAAACAAAAAGAAAAGCTAAACTATGGCTCCACGGGAGCCCGGTCGGAGCTCCATCGTTGAAGGTGGCGATGCTCGGATCATCGACTTCTACTCCTCTTCCTCCATGCCAAAAGGTCGATCGGCGTTCCTGCTGTCACCAGGAAGCTGCAAGACACGAGATTTGGGGATTTCGAGGGGTTAAGGGAGATCAAACTCCAAAGGTTATCCGGCAACTTATTTTTATACATGGACCCTTGACTTGGAAAGAGCACATGACCCAACAACCCATCGATCGAGGAATGATTCCAGCGTGAAAGTTCAAGTATCGATGATCAAAAGTCAAGAAGGACTCGATATGAAATAGTGAAAACTTTGAGAGAGAAAAATCAAAAAGATGGTCGATCAGCAAGGCTATCAGAGGGGGGTCAATTGACCTGCGGGTCAACTGAGGCCTGCCTCTGATTGGCCCACGTGGCCGCATTAGGACATATCAACAAAGAAATTGAAAAGGAAATTAAAATAAAATAGTAAATGATTTATTTAATTTTTGATTAAAATATAAAAATTCTTTATTATTTTATGTAGTATTTTAATCCGATTTTTATTTATTTTTACAAGTGTATTTATGGTATGTTACTTTTTACATGTATATTTATAAGTATATTTACCCATGGAATATGCATATTATTTTTATTTCGTATTTTAGATATTTGTTATTTTATGTAATTATTTTATATATTTATAAACTATTTAAATAAACATAAATATATTTTTTATTTTATTTTTCTAGAGTAATTTGTATACTTGAATAATATAGTTATTTATTTTATCGGTATACTCAAGTATAATTCATCTATATATTACAGTATTCTTATTCATTTAATTGTATTCTTGGTTGTTTTATTCTTGCTTTATGATGTATATGTATATCATATAATAGTGCTAAGCCTTCTCCCACTATAAGTAGGGTCAGCTACATGGATTCTTGCTCAAATCCATGTTGAAAGATTCGACTATTTTTTACGCTGGCCGTCGACTACCTAACGCAACCACTGCAAGAGTGGGATTTGAACCCTGGTCTTTTGTATGGTAGACACACTGTACTACCACTAGACACACTGGTCTTTTGTATTTCATATAATATTTAAAAAAAATAAAATTATAAAAATATGAAAAACATAAAGAATAAATAAACAATTATTTTATTTAGATATATTGTACAATCATTGTCTAAAATCTAACTTTTACATTTTAACTCTAAATTAGATGAAACCACCTTCATTAAATAGTTAATTAAAAGTTATATACAATTAAAGGTGATTTTTGATGAATTTTGAGTCCATTTGGAGGGAATACATGTATGGGAAGTTTGGATTTTGGATTTTATTCTGATTGTAGAAAGCACAATATACATTATTTTTGTGTGATAAATTTTATATTTTCTATATATTTTTATCTACAACTTTCATGAAGAAAATCTCTTGATTTGATGTATAAATAACAAAGAATAAAATAGATCCCGGAAAGGACTTATTTATGAATTAGGAATTAGGGAATCTTATATTTATTGGCCCTTATCTCCCCCTACTTTATTCCTTGTCAACTTAATCATCAATATGCCTAGGTCTCAGAGTTTAGGATCATTCAATACCTGTGATATTTCAGTTCTTTTCTTTTTTTAATCTTTTATTAGCTTTAAATACAGCCTTTTATACAACAAATATACAATAAATAATGTATGTTATTTTATGCAAAATAATGTTATTTACATGTATTTAGTTAGGGTTTAAAGGCCAAAATAAAAGAATAAAGGTGATGAAATGGAGACTCATCACTTGTCGTCTTCTAAACCTACCTCTATTGCTATTCATGCTTAGCGTTCATCTGCCTCGCACCCGATCTTGACAACTCGACGCAAAGGCTGTTGGAGGCATGGTCTTCACTTACCCCATGCTGCAAGCATTCATCATCTCCACCAACTCCACAAATGACAAGGATGGAAGGGAACACATCTTCGCATGAGTCAATAGCTCCTTCCCATTCCCCTATGACATTGAGGGGAGGAAGGAGAATATCAAGGGCACATGAGGACGTCTTCGTCCATAAATTGTGCGCAACAGTGATCGTTGCGTTGCACTCTCTTGTCCACTCCGGATCTCCATTGGATCAGAGGATTTGAGGGAGATCTTGAGGAGCTTGAGGCTGCTACTTGGAAGTTATGTCCTCTATGTTGGATCTTCTCTTCAGTTATGTGAAGTATTACTGCAGAGTTCATGGTTTTTGCCCATTATGTTGGATCTTCTCCTATTCTCTTTGGTTATGTGAAGTATTACAGTAGAGTTCATGGCTCTCAAATAGCTGCCACCATTACCATACCGAACACCCACAAGTCCATAATCACTAACTAGATGAATAGATGACTAGGCTTTGCAATGATGACAGGCAAACTATGTAGAGTATGACATACTATTCCAAAGGGGATATGAAAGAGGACCTGTCAATAAAACATCCATAGAGATGCAACTAGGAAGGATAGGAGGCAAGCACGAAAGAAATCCAGGGGAAAAAAGAGTAGGTTCAAAAATCCCCAGCATAACGAAACCTTATTAACACAAACATTGTTTAAAACAGGGAAAAAAAGATGAGAACACAATGCTTGTCATTTCATTTGCCTTGCCATTGACCTTTCATTTGCCTTCACCCTTGACACTTCAAGGGATATATTCACAATGTGGGAAATTTATATGCATTACAAAATGCACCATTTGAAAGGGAAAAATCTCATTATTTTGTGAAGAACTGTAGCCATTTCCTCTCTCTTATTCTTTGCCCTCTTGTGCGTTCCTAGCTTTCTCTTCGCTAACTTAAGGGAATACTTGTCTTGCCAACTTTCAGAAGCTCAGTGAATCTTCTTTCATAGGGAGCAAACCCGACAACTTCCCTGATTAACTGCCTAATCATACGCACACGCTTGCTAGTTTTGTGATGGACAAAATTTGGAATTAGTCATGCCTAATTATATAAGAACAAGCTATAAACAACCAACATAATTTGTTAGATCATCTTAAGGAATCCAAAGGGACACAAAAAAGAAGGTTATAACATTCAAAGGTTGATAAAAAAACGTCTGAGTGTGTAGACACTATGAATGAATAAACCTATACTATTTACAAGGTATTCAATTATTCATAAAAGAATCAACATTGTTCACTAAATAACAAAGCATAACATTAAGATAAAGTGGAATGAAAGTTCCATGACAATAGATTTTGCTTTGTCATCTAATTGCAATTGTTGTTTGGAAAATTGAGTGAATTAACTACAGTTGCTTGTGACTGCTATATCAATAACTTTCAAACGTAGTAAAAAATTTCAAGATCCTTTGGGAATGGTGTCTACATATCTTTAAGCATAGAAACATGGAAACTATTTTATATATATCAGTACATTTTTAAGAGTATGGTAACTTTGCTTTATTCTGCAACCAACACATGATGTTATATTTTCCTTGTGATTGCTATTTGATATATTACACATAGATCTACCAAAGTAACATGCATGTAGATAAATTCTCTTGTATTTACTTTAAAATGAAAAGATCATGTTTATTCTACGAAAACACATTAAAAAGTTAAGGGTTTTTATCAGTTGTGCCCCTTTGAGATATTGCAATGTTAGTTATGCCCCTATCTTTTTGATAATATCAGTTGTGCCCCCAACTTCTTGATGTTCTATCAGTTATGTCCCTTGGGTTAGTTGCTGTCCATCCACAGTGCAAACAGACGTTAACTTTGAGGATATAAGTGGAATTAATTTTAAAAAAGGGTCCAATGGTCATTTGACACCCTCTTCCTCATCCTCTTCTTCTTCCTCCTCCTCTTCCCCCATCCTCTTCCTCCTCCTCCAACATCCTCCTCCTCCCTCCCCGCCCGGAACTCCTCCCCCACCCGTTGCCTGCCCTCTTCCTCTGCCCCAGCCTGCCCCCTCCTCCGCCCCGACCTCCCCCCGCCCCCTGCCCCGACCTCCCCCCACCCCATGCCGCCCCAACCTCCCCCCACCCCATGCCGCCCCTCCGCCCCAGCCTCCCTGCCGCCCCGACCTCCCCCCCATCCCCTGTCGCCCCTCCGCTCCAGCCTCCCCGCCGCCCCGACCTCCCCTCAACCCCTACCGTCCCTCCGCCCCGACCTCCCCCCACCCCCTGTCGCCCCTCCGCCCCAGCCTACCCCTCCCCCGGCTCGCGCCGTCCCCTCGCCTCCCCCTCCCCGTGACTCCTCCTACCACCGCCGCCCCCGCGCCCAGGTCGTCCCCTGCCAGCCATCGTCGAGAACCTGGAGAGGAGGGGCTGAAACATGAAGGCTTTCATTATTTTTTTAGTTAAGATAATTTTTTTACTAATAGATTCATAAAAATTCATCAAAAATTTCAATAAAATTCACCATTTAATTCGTAATGAGTGATGTATCTGTGAAAATGTAAAAATATTAGAGATTCGATGGATGCATGAAGGTGTCACTAAGAGAGAGAAATTATGAAGAGAAAGGAAGAAGAACAAATGGAGGAGGAAGAAGATGAAGACGTTTGACAATAATACCCCTCTTAACTGCACCAAGGTTTGAAAAATCATGGTTAAGTCAACTCATTGACGGTCAATCTGACGGAAGGGTACGATGATAATGGAGAAAGAAGTGAGGGGCACAACTGATATTACCAAAAAGATAGGGGCATAACTGAAATTGCGATATCTCAGAGGGGCACAAGTGATAAAAACCCAAAAGTTAAAGTGTTGTCAATTAAAATTTGCAAAGAGGTAAAAACTTGTTGTTTTTATTGTTCAACCAAAAAGTGTGTCCTATATTTTTGTGATTAACCCATCCATTTTTTATTATTATGTTTGTCTAGAATAAGAATAGCACAAGTTCTATTTTTTATCTTTAAATTGCTATTTTTTAGAGCATTTATTATCACCTTGTAAAATAGTATATTGCTTATCCCCCAAAAAATAACAGGAAGATAAGAATCCTACGAAAAAGTGTGAGTTTAGCAAAATGAAGATGTCTTTTTTTTGAAGTCAACGACAATATTTACTGTATTGTTATATCAGAAGTGTATTTTATCCCACTGTAAAATCTGAGATGCATCTTTATGTGACCACTTCAAGTGAGATGTCTGCCAGGCGGTCTTTGGTGAGGGAGAGCCAGAGGTATCGTCCGATGTCCCAACAAGCCAGGCTGCCAACCACGTTGCGCACTGGACCACATCATTAGACAAATTATTTGTAGATGCAACGTTAGAGCGTGAGTCATCCTAGGCTGGTATCACCTTCACAGTCCCTGGATGACACTCAATTGTGAGGAGTTTCAATGAAGTAAGCAGCATTCGCTATACGAAGCTCAACTTCAACATCGGTGGAAAAATGTGAAGGAATACAACACATATCTTTACCTCCGCAACAAGTCAGGATGAGGTTGGGATATCATATACAACATGCCAATTCCTCTGTCAAATGATGCTTGATTTGAGGTAATGTTTGTTTTCCAAGATAAGTCTTGTCGTTTTCATAACTCCCATTTTAATAACGGTGTGTATGCCAATTTGTAAATAAATATCGTAAATATCGCAACAAGCCCTTCTTGCACTTTGGAGACATACATAGATTTTTGAAAAAGGACATTGCTATCGGAGTGCATGCAGCCTCCTCTCGACCGAGTAGGAACAAGCAACAAATGCACGCATCTACCACACGACCACTGGACAACCAAAGGGAGCTAAATGTCTGTGAGTTCATGGATGAATGTATTGCCTGAACCCCTGGAGGAAATGCATGATAGCAACAAGGGGGAACCTCCATCCTATTCTCGGAAGAGGAATACAGGTGGGGGCATGCAAGTACCAAGCAGTCAAAGAGTGGAGGGTCGAGGAAACAGCAAGCCGGGCATTGCTAGAAAACTTTCTGAGTTTGTTGCCTACCAAAATGGCCGAGGTGAGACATGATCCTGATGTATTAGCAAATGTAGCATGCAAGAAAATCAGCATCATGCGACCAGAACTAGACATCGATTAATTTGAGAGTATTACTGAGAAGTTATTGACAACGAGTGGTAGAAACATTCACTACAATATCAGAGGTAATCCAGTCAAGCTGAATGAGTGGATTGAAAGAACCACCCGACCTTGATGATTTGCATTCAAAAAAATTATTTCACCACTTCACGTAGACTCTCGTATAACTCGTAACTTATGCTTCATTTCGTCTAGTTATGTAGGAATAATTCATGATGTTGTTTGGTCTATTTTATTTCAATCTATGTTAGTTTCCGAACCATGGTTTACTTGCATGTTGTGGCCAACTATTTAAGAATCATCCTATGTCTAACCCATGATCTCATGTATGGACAAAAATAGCTTATGAGGTTTGGCCTAATTGGCTTCATTTCATGAATACATTGTAGGAAATTATAGTTAAACAAATTTCCTTGCAGGATAAATGCATAATGTAAATTGCTTCCCACGGTAACAGAGAATATTTTACTTAATTCGATTTCCTTGCTGGATGCGGGCATATGTTGACATATTCCTTACTTGATTGGAACATTCATTCTAGCGTTTGGTTTGATTGAGCCTACATGAACTATTATGACATTAAATTAGACATCTTGTATAGGAAATACATAGCCTACAAGGGATGACATCTTATAGCTCTCATATGTTTGTCGATTGCCCCACTATAAAAAAAAGTACTTGTTGCAGAAATGTGTACGAGGATATCTGACTTGGATATAGTCCTTTGATAGGGATGGCGATGCGTAGCTACAATCCATTTGACGATGTTAGCGATCAGGTCTTCATAGCCTGCATGGGAGTAGTGGGAGCAATGGCGATAGATGAGTGGTAGTCAGGAGGCAGACAAATCCCCCAGCCTTTACGTATACGACCTCTTAGCGATCATGAATGGGTTAAGGAGATGATGGTCGGGCATGACGATCGAGCTTTTTAAAATTTCCGAATGCGACCACCCATGTTGAGGAGGTTTGTTAGAGTCTTAGTGGAACATGGATTAACACCACAAAGGCATATGGATGCGGGCGAGAAGGTTTGTATCTTCCTATATGTGTTCACCAATGGTCATTGGAATAAAATCATATATGAGTCCTTCCAACAAGCGCAGAGACTTTATCGTGTAGCATTAAAAATGTTCTCGTAAAGATATTGACTTTAGAGGAAAAGTATACAAGATTGGCTCCACACGTAACTCCTGACAAAATCACCTCGGATCCTTATTATTACCCATACTTCAAAGTAATTTTCGGTACTAATTATGTTATGTGTGTACAAACCTACGAGTGCTATCATTTTTCATTGTTTTCCATCATTGTGACATGGAGTAATAGGAGCTATTGATGGGACATACATTCCAGCTCATGTTGATTCGGAAGTAAAAGGAGCCTACCGATGCAGGAAATTATATCTGACACAAAATGTTATGGTTGTTATTGGCTTCAATTATGCGGATATGACTATTCTATGTGACTCAGTCAAGAGAGGATCTTTTGTTGTCCCCAAAGGTTGTAAGTACTTAGTAGATTGTGTTTACGCGAATGGAGATATATTCATCGCTCCGTATAGAGGTGCCATGTACCATCTTCCTGCTTGGAGGAAATGTGGATGTCAGTACAGAAATTATAAGGACTTATTCAACCATCGCCACACTAGTTTGCGCAATGTTGTGAAATACACCTTCGGTGTATGGAAGAATAAGTTCCTCTGCTTGCACAAAATGCTAACGTTCCTGTTTAACATTCAAACAGATGTCTTTAGAGCTACATGCATCATTCACAACTTCATACATCTTAACGGGGGAGATTCAATATCTGAAGATGACGGAGACGGCATCTTGCCTGAGGCGGTCGATGAAGAAAAATATCATGTAGTTGGCATCTTCATGATGGCATTCGGCGTGGAAAGATCATGCGAGATAGAAGCGCTCAAGCGATGTGGAATAATAGACGAAGGAGACAATCATAGTCTACAACCCTCAATTTATGATTATGTCCTCCAACTGTATTATAACGTCATTCCTCATGATATACATGAAATGTTTAGAAGCAGAACCTGTGCATATCTCAATAGCGTAATAACTTACGCTTTCCAAATCGATAGCTTGATTGCCTGCATTTGTAATAATTCTACTTTTCAAATTGCAGGACGAAAAGAATGTGCTCAAATACAAGATGCCACTGGGGATATCCATTGGTTTTAAACTACAAAATGGAAGTCGAGATCCGGTAAGACAACTCTTTTATGTTTGCTCACTAAATCGATGCGATCATAGACAAACGTATGTGCCTGCATCCAGAACAATGAAAACTCTTGCATATGAGTTTTTCTTTATCACCCAACGATTGTGGGGAATAGAAGTTGAAAATAACAAACTTCACCGGAAGCTTGAAAATGTCATGACACAAATTCAAGAAAATGACAACGAACTTGGATGCCTCTACTTGGAGCTAGATGATGTAGGGGGCATGAGATCTTCGTTGAAGGACGTGGTTGAGTCACTTCGTCTACAAATGTGAAATAAGGGTGGAAGATCACATGATTGATAAGCATGTGATATAAGGGTAGATTTTGGGTTGTCTTCTTATTAGTTTCTGTGGTCATGGTATGGTGGGACTATGCTTGGAGGGAGGGCTTGGTTGGTTGTCTGTAACATATTGAAAAATAAAATACAATGATGTAGCATCATATTGTATTCTATTTTGTACTCTAGCATATGTCAAATTAACTCGTGTCTCATCCCACTAACTAATGAAACGGGGTAACCTTACGTGAATAATAGCTGATTGGATGGTTACGAGGGTTGAAGAGGGTTGGAATAAGAAATGTGATGTGATGTCACATTAATTTGTGATATAATTCCAATCCATGAATAGAAGTGGGTAAATCAGATCACATCAAGGTAACCCAATAACCAAATCTTGTTCCAATCCCCTTCAACTATCAATCATCCAAACATCCAAAGTACTATTTCCACAAGTTTACCCAACCCACCCAATCCCAATAACCAATGTCCAACAATCCCGGCTGGTATTTTATTTCTACCTCGCACGAAAAACCCTAATACCCCCACCACCGTCGGAGCGGAAGGCGAGGTGGTCGTCGGCAGAAGCAACGAAGATGTCGATGTCGAAGGGGTCGAAGATGCTGCAGTACATCAACTACCGGATGAGGGTGACCATACAGGACGGGAGGCAGCTGGTGGGCAAGTTCATGGCCTTCGACAGGCACATCAACCTCGTCCTCGGCGACTGCGAGGAGTTCCGCAAGCTCCCTCCTTCCAAGAAAAACCCCACCGAAGACCGCCGGCCGAGGCATCCCCACGGCGCCCCTCGTCCAGGCCCAGCCGGGTCTCGCCGGACCCGTGCGCGGCATTGGCGGCCCCGCCCCTGGCATGATGCAGCCCCAGATCTCCCGTCCGCCCGTCATAGCGCCCATGGGTTACCCGCCTGTCATCCGCCCTCCCGCTCCCGGTCAGATGCCAGGCTTCCCGCCTCCTATGTCATCTTGGTAGAGGAGTCCAGTTATATTCTGAGAAAAATACCAATTTCTCTTGCTCTTCCCTGTTTCCTTTTCCACTCTTTTTATTCTTCCTGTCTCCCTGCAACAATAACCCCATACCTCAAAAACATGCAGCCATCATCACCTGAACACCCTCACCTTGACTCTTTATTCATACCTGCTCTACCATCGCATGCTCCTTTGCATCGTCGCCGTCACCACCTGTGCCCGGCAGCCAGCACTCACTGCCACCAGCAGTGACCACATCGTTGATTACCGATCACCCAACGTCATCCCTGCCTTAAGTCTCTCATATTCGTCCACTCATTAGAACGGTTCAACAACTTGAATAAACTTAAGTTTCACAAGGTTGCTGATATCACTTCCAAATTTGTATTGTTTTCACGATGTATTATTCCTGACATCAGATATCATCAAACACAAAGGAGACTGTGCATTAGATCAGGAGCAAACTTCAGCAAGAGATCTAATGAGAAAGATGTAGGATTTTTTCTTGAAACTGGCAAAAAAGTGGTTAAGGAGTTCCCAAGATCATCTTGCCTCCTAAGTCATCTCACTTCCTGAAGACAATCTGCAGTGTCAACAAATTTTGGCTAGTTGGCACTCAGAAACTTGGGCCTGTCACAACTTCTTAGCAATTAACATGGTTTTTTCCCTGCATACCATTAGCTTGCTTGCCGATGATGTCTTTGAAATTTGATGTGGCAAGTTTGTATACACACTTTGGATCTTGGGTTTGTCGAATCTGCTTAGCATGGCATGGGATAGTTAGTATGCCGCCAACAAGCAAGCTGTCAATATCTTTAAAATTTGATATATGGCTTGTTTTTTTGATGAGGACATATTGGCTTTAGGCATGGCATGCATGGACTAATTGCATGCCTTTAATATGTTTGGAAATTTGAATATACAGTGATGTCCATAAGACAAGAATCTGGGGTTGAAAATTTGACTTCTTTCTTTTTTTAGAAAGTTCACTTCCCACACAATTGAAGTCATCAATGTTTACCTGAGATGCATCCCATTGCAACTCAACAACCGCTGTTAATTCCTTAACCCACACGATTCCTGATGATTTCCTGATGTCCTGGAGGCTCCGATGACCTTTAGGTGAATTGGTTACCTTGTTTAGTATACATCATTCTCCCTATTTACTGCGATGATTTAATAAATACGATCTATTGTTCCTAAATAAAATGAATAATGATGGTAGGGTTTCAGATTGATAACCTTGTATAGGTGAAGATTAAATGGTTAAATTTCTCTAACGAGTCTAGCAATTATTGATGTGTCTTACACGATAGACGGTTTGGCATGTGTGGTAGTTTTTTTCCCTATTGATTGTTGTACAGCGATAGGACTCCCATGTTTCTTAAAGTAGGATGGAGTTGAGTGTGGCCACAGGTGAGTGCACCATGAGTGACGTACACCGCTTGCATCTTGTTAGCGACCATCTAAGCCAGGAAAGTCTAGATATAGTATAAGATGTTGGGACATGCACACGCATGCATATAAAAATGATATCAAAAAGATTTTTGCGTTTGTATCAGGCTATCAGCTTAAGTTTAGGTTACAAGCTAACTTACGTTTCTCAGAATCAAAAGCTAGTAATGATAGAGACTTGTCCAAGTTCAAAGAAGAAAATTCTAGAATATCTCAGTCTATCACCTTTTGAGTTTATTATTTCTCTCCGCTATCGTCAGTGTATTTGTTGACTATTGATTAAAGGGATATTTACACCCATAACTTTGAGTAGTTTTGTATTTATGTACATAAACCTCAGGGTTATGGGCGTGAGACGGAATGACTATTCCGGATTTCTCGTGTAGTATGTGAGAATCATGTGTGTGAGACAGAGTGATTATTCGATGTTTCTCGTGTAATTCGTGATTATCGAGGACTGTGTATGTAAATACGAAACTAGTCAAGATTTTCGGTGTAAGTATCCCTTGATTTAAACGGGGAAGTTTACTGTCTAAATTTAATAGAATGTTTCAATTGTCTAAACTCATTTCAATCATCTAGGTTAACATCCAGTCGACTAATTGTCTAAGTCGACTAATTGTGTAAGTTGACAAACTCTTGAGAAGCTGCTACTCGTTAATATGAAACAAATTGTCTCTTTCTGAATGAATTTTCTCCAGGACTCTCAAAGAAGATCAAATGCTTTTGTATTTACATTGGCAGCTTGTCCTTTGAAGATTCTCTTCTAGATTGTCTCTTCCCACCTTAGCACTCAAAACAAGACGTTAATATGAATCAAGAAGTAGTAATCCGCTACTTTTTTTTATAATGTAATAATTTATTCTGAATTTGTTACCGATGAAAAAGGAAGGAATAAAAACTATTCAATGACGATTGTATTGCATATTGGAGCTTCTGATGGGAAGTAATGGGGATCTTATTTGTAGCTCTCCCGATCCTCAGAAACGCAAGCAAGCCGTAAAGAAGGTATCTTCTGAAATTGATAAAGAAAATCTAACAAAATAAATTAGGGATATTTACATCCATAACCCTGACAAATTTCATAATTACGTCAGAAACCCTCTATAATCACGAATTACACCCATGATCCTAAATAGTGCTTAACTCTTACACTTAACCCGTGTTAACTTCCATCCAGTTTTCTGTTAACTATGACAGCATCCGTCAAGTATTTTTTACACCCAAATTCCTCTTTATTTACGAATGGCCCCTCCCCTTCCTCCCCTAACATCCTCCTCTGGCTGGGCAACCATCATCCTCCCACTGGAAGGCCAACCCTCACCAGGCAACCTCCCAGCCCCCACTAGGCGACACCCACATGAACACCCTCCTTGTGAAAGCCCTCCCGGTCGCCTCCCCACCCCGCCCGCAGCCTCCCTCGTCGTCAAAGCCCCCTCTAGTCTCCTCCCTTCCATCCCACCTGCAGGCCTTCGGACCGCCGCCTCCTCCCTCGTCAAAAGCCCCCCACCCCGAGTCGCCTCCCTTCCACCTCGCTCGCCTACAGGCCCCCTGACCGTCGTCGCCTCTCGTCGCATCCTTGTCACCCCGCCTGCAAGCCCCCTGACTGCCTCCTCCTCCCTCGTCAAAAGGGCCCCCCTCCTCCCTCATCAAAAGCCCCCCTCCCCCTGCAGGCCCCCCGACTGTACCCACCCGCCTCCCTCGTCAAAGCCCCACCCTCTCCCCCTCCCGCAAGCTTCTCCCGTCGACCCCAATTGCGGGCTCCTTCCATCGACCTAGGTGCCTGCAAGAAAAACCTCTATTATATTTGTGATGATGGATTTGATCATGTAAAGGCATGCACGAGGTTGAGAGCCACTTGCGGAGGGAGAAGGGGAGGGAGAGGGGGTCGGTGGGGGGGAGGGTGCTGGATGAGGAAGGGGAGATGGTCGGCGGCGGATGTGGGCGGTGTTGCTAGAGAAGGAAGGGGGAGCTACTGGAGGAGGAAGGGGAGGGGGATTTCTTTTTCTTTTTACTTTTCATTTAATTTTAACCATTGGATTGATGCTAGGTTAGATTAACTTGATGGTGTGGTTGGGGCTAACAGTTCAAACTAACAGAAGGTTATGGGTGTGGGACAGAGTAACTATTCGGGTTTCTCATTTAATTCGTAACTATTGTGAGTACCTGGGGTAATTATAGAACTACCCAGGGTTATGGGTATAAATATCCCAATAAATTAAGGCAGATAAGTAAGAATAACACATACTTCTCTTGCAATGCTGAAGACGACAATACTAATCTACAGAGGTTTACTTTGGATAGTACTAACGTAGTCCATGGATGAAATCCCTGAAATGGGGTCCCATCAAGAAAATAATCCCCGGAATGGGGATGGTCCGAAAACATTTCCCACAATGGGGATATAACGGTGAATGGTTTGCCCCGCGCGGAACACGAAGCGGCAAACCGTTTGCCACGTGCGGCAAACCATTCGCCATGCCACATGGACGGTCCAAATCCGCGTCCGCGACGAAAATCTGGTATCCCAGCCCCCCTCCCGTCCGTCCATGTAGTGTGGACGGCAAACCGTTTGCAGATATATCCCTGAGAAATATTTTTGGGCTGTCCTCATTCCCCCTCCCCATTTCGGGACCCTAGTCCATGCGTTATTATACCGGATATTGCAGTTCATGAGATTTATATCTGATTCTTTCTGTCTACGTCAGATGTCAAAACTGGATGAGTGAGAGATACTCTCTATGTCTGATGTGATCGTACACGAGACCCTTGAATGGTCCTCTTGCAATTATCTGGCACAGAAAGATGACATTGTCACCCTCGACGAGCCAACTGCTCTCCATATCTATGCTGAAGAGCCATTGCATCCCTTTTATCCCTCCCTTGTCTGGCAATCGCATTATTTATAGCTGATAGTCTAATCTCGATGCGGGGAACTAGAAGTGGAGGATCATTAAATCGCACCTGTTGATTGCTTAGGAAAGGCAGCCCAATGAATATAGATGAAAATTTTATGTAAACTTGGTAGTAGATAAGTATGCTAGATCTTGCTAGGGATGACTTCGTCTAGTCGGACTCTTATTTGCCATGCTGTGGCAATGTATGGTCTGTTCGCAGCTCCTGTCTTCCTACATGGGCAGAATTCTCAAGTATAATTTCTAGCAATATTATCTAATTACTATAAGCTAGCATTGGGCAACTTATGTTCTATATAAATCATACCACCTCTTGGATAGCTATTTCCGTGATTATCATCTGAAACCACTCAAAATATTTAATCCCCAGTTAACAACTATTGCATCTCAACTCTTCTAAACACTATTATTTTGACTTAACATAAATATAATATTCAAGGGATTTTTACATCATGATTTTTATAATCATTGTCAGTTACCTTCTTGACTTTGTAAATATCATAATTATCACCTCAACCTCGTAAACTTGTTAACTCTGACACCACAAACCTTGCGATTAACTCCCACCCTTTTAACCGTTAAATTTAATCAGATTCCATTTAAAAAGGTGTATATTACCCTCTTTGTTTATCAAATTTACAAAAGATGCTTCACCCCACCCTCCTCACATCCCCTTCCCCTCCACCTTCCTCAGCCATCCCAACACCACTCCCCTCCCCCATGTCGCATGATCTCAGCCGTCACCCAGAGCTATGATTCCCTCCACCCCCATCGCTCATAGCTCCCACCTGCCTCCCGCACGTCACCCAGAGCTCCATCCCCCCCCCCCCCCCCCAACCTCCTTGTGTACTGCCTAGAGTTTTGATCCCCTCCCCCTATGCAACCCAGAACTCTCCCCTGCCCCGACGCTGCTAAGAGCTCCGCCCCCTCCATGCGTGCCACCTAAAGCTCTGATCCCCTCTCCCTGCGCTGCCCATAGCTCCCACCCTCTTCCACTGCACTGCTAGAGCTCTGATCCCCTCCCCCTTCTATCGGCCCTCCTCCTCCACACCGCTCGACGGCTGCCCTTGGATCGGAGAAGCATGTAGGTTGCATGGAAGGGAAAGGAAGATGAAGAAGGAGGAGAGAAGAAGGAATGGGAGAAAGTGGAAGAAAACATACCATTGGATTTGCCGTTGTTTGATTGATTCAAGAATAACTCAAGCAAAATAGATCAAGAAGGGTTAAATTAACGACAGGGGTTGTGGTGTTAAATGGAACAAGTTTACGTGTTGACGTGATAATTACGATGTTTGCCGGGTCGAGAAATTGACAAAGATTTTAGTGTTCGTGATGTAAAATTCCCAATATTCAATTGTGGGTAATTTTAAGAACAAGATTAGCATGCATGACTTGGGAATGGTTACACACCTATTTACTTGGGCAAAGAACCAATCTCTTCTCCAATCACTGATGCCAACAACGTAAAAACGAGATCCCCCTGGGATATAGTTCGCTGTATCTATCCCACAAACCATACTGCCTAAACCTGAAAGAGGAAACAGTTAATTTACTTAGCAGTAGTCATAAGACTGTTCAGAATTTCCAGAGGCTAACTACTCTGGGTAATTAACGTAAAGCTTGTTCACATATTGCGGATCTGATCTGGGACGTAGAACTTCGCAGCAGATCGGTCAGGGATGCCGATCTCCCAGAGAGTCTGGGCCTTGCTTTGGAGGTTCGAAGATGATATTGCCCAAATCAGTGTCCCTTCCTGTTTGATTTCACAAGATTAAATCTTTCAGCAACATGTTTTGTTTGTTTTGTCCGAATTCATTTCGTCTCTATTGGTGCTAACTACTTACCTTCGATAATGACAATATTTATACGGTGTATATACTCCACAATAAATCCAGGGACCCATGCGCACAAACTGTAGGTACGGGCTCTCACATTTCTAATGGAGAAGACCCCATTGCTATCCGATCTCGTCCAGAATTGATAGCCCTGCAAAATGTTCCATATTTCACAACAACTCGATATGAACTAACATTATCTTAATCGTAAATCCATGCTCTTAAATACGAATATTGGATTGAAAATTCTAGATAATAACTGCGAAAAATTTCCAAAATTTTGACGATTATCCATGTATAACTCATCATTAAAATGTAACCTGTCTCATTCTGAAGTACTGGTCTTTCCAACTATCTACGCACAAAGAGGAGCAGGTACGTGTATGATACGTACATGACTATGTTTATGTATGTGAATATCAAGACAAATATACCTGTTCCAACTTTTTTTATGCAAAAGGCAAGTAGAAGGATATGCACAGTGGATATAACTCCACAGCATAAGCTCAAACCTTCAAATGGAGGCATTAAAAAAAGAGGAAGTTCAACTAAAAAACCGCGTGCGTGCGTGCGTGCGAACCTGCAGTTTTGCATCTCTCCAAAACAGTGGGAAATCAGCATTCCCAGGATTAGAATTGAGATGGATAAACACAGGTCCAAAGACCTTCCAGTATTCTCCATTCCGAAGCCGGATCGCGAAATCAGGCCCTGTGTAATGGTTGCTGACAAACATCTGGATGCCAAAAATGTTACTGAGCACATGCACATATATTTAAGACGACACCTTAGAAACAACATGTCTGCCCTCTTTCGCAATTATGCAATATGCCCATAAATGTACCTTTTTATATAGGATTTTTATCAGTTGTGCCCCCTTTGAGATATTGCAATATCAGTTATACCCCTTCTTTTTTGGAATATCAGTCACGCCTCTAAGTTCTTCCACAATTATCACTTATGCTATTCCGTTAGTTTGACCGTCAACAAGTTGAACTAGATCATGATTTTTTTCAATCCATAGTATAGTTAAGAGGGGTATAAATGTCCAAACACTCCACGTACTCCTCCCTAACCTCCTCCGCCCCCACCACTTCTAGCCCCTCCTGCCCCCTCCTCCTCCTTCCGCCCGCGTCTCCTCTGCCCCCTCGCAACCCCGCCTCCACCTCAAGGTCGAGCTGAAGACAGCAACTGCTGGTGAAGTGCCCTCCAGGATGTGGTTGCTGCTAAATTGGGGACGAAGGACTTCTAGTTGCACTTCAAGCTTGACGAGGCACCAAAGGAGATGCGTTCTTTGGATCACCGAAGAAGATGGTGGTTGGCTTCCAGATTTCGCTCTCTGTACCCGGTAGAAGAACCCAAGGCTTGATTTGATGCGAATCGATTAGGGGGTAAGAGGAAAGCGAGACAACAGAGGGTTGGGTTCCACAAAACACGTCTACTTCATAACAACAATCGGAACAGAACTCCGGTGTTCGCTCGATGGATCAGCACGAACCTGGAGCTTAACACGCACCAGCTGTGCGTGATTCAGAGATAATGATATCTGAAACCTCCTCTACTATGGTCTTCAGAAGGAGCCTATCTTGGACAGTTTGGCTGTTGCTGTTGAAGTTCCACCAACAAGCAATCGACATCTTTGTGTTCGGCAGCTGTGATGCTTCAGTCTTCAGGGTTGATGAGTATGTCAGAGCATCCATGAGTTACACACGACAACCTGATCTATCCACATCTGATCAATTGAGGCTTCATTTTTTTGTGTCATTATTTTTATAGATGTATTATTCTTTTCTGTCTTCTCGAGGTTGAGATTAGTTATCTAAATGTTTCTCCTTCAATCAACTTCTACCGTCGGCATAAGATGAACAAGATGAACATATAAGAAAATACATTTCTTTACATCGAAAAATAGTACATCTGAGTCAGGTCCGATGATGCAAAAAAGTTTGATACACGAACTGAACTCAGTATACAAGTCACTGGTCGAAATCGTCCAAGTCTACGGATAGCTCGGACACCCGCCCTGCGATGAGCAGTATTTTCTTTAAGTTGTTCATGTAAACTAGTCAATAATGATCGAAACGCTCCCCAGTTGTTGATCCAATTCAAAGCGTAAACCGAAGAAGATCTAGCTTAATAATGAGAGGCAGAAGAAGTGTGGTCAGAGCTCTGTCTTCCAGTCATTGAGGAACTGCAGTTGGGCCTTGAGAAGCGTCGAGAAGAAGTCATCATGACTGTTCTTGTTCTGGCACTAGTTCTCGAAGTATTTCAAGACCCGATCTTCTCTGACAGGTACGTCGTGTAGAAAATGAACTTGGTCTGGAAGAACTTGTACTTCCTCGACTTCGTCAAGAAATTGAGATCCAGCAGCAAGTTGAAATCGGAATGACCCTTGCTCAGATCTGAGAATTGCCAACATTAGAATTTACCCAAAACATGATTAACAAGTTTTCACCTCCGAATCACGTACCCGATATACCTCGCATCGTCCCTCGTCTTGAGCGAGATCTTGACCACCATAGGTTTGGTTTTCTACCATTCAAATGCTTGCATGGATCAGAAGGAGCATCCACAACGATCGTTATTTGCAAGTTTCACGAAGGACCATAGGTTGTTATTTGCTTTCAGGGAAGACCGCGGAGACCGGAGGAGGTCCCAGAGGAGATGGGGCTCGGCGGAGGAGGGAGGCATGAGGAGAACGAAGGAAAGTTTAAGAAGAGGAAGAAGAAAAGACCTATCTACCCTATCTTTTCAACCTAATTACCCTTATGTCCCCAAAAATTAACTTCCGTTTGTGACTCGAATTGTGACTCGAATAGACGGCAACTAACCCGAGGGGCACACATGATAATTGTGGAAGAAGTTAGGGGTGTGACTGAAATTCCAAAAAAGGAGAAGGGTATAATCGATATTGCAATATCTCAGAGGGCACGACTGATAAAAACCCTTTTATATAATACGTAAACATTTAATACGCGAGTATCACATACAGAGAGGGCTACGGGGCCCGTATGGGAGGTGAGGTCCTGCTTGATTGGCACTCCTGTTTTGAACTCGTTGCTGGGAGCTATCATCCAGAATCCGATTGGGGGGTCGGATCCAGTCCATCCACGCACTTGTTGTCTTGATTCTCCATCGAGTACTCTACCTTGAAGGCTGGATTAGTAGACCAGCACGCGCGCGCGCGCACACACGTATGTATGTATGTATGTATGCATATAAACACACACATACATATGTGTGTGTGGCTGAAGACATTCACGGGGAACTAAGGAGTGCCTCGAAGTAGTGGGATCGGGAAGATCATGACATGAGAAGTGGACCGGCTCATATGATGGCTGAAACAATGGTAACTGGATATGTATGAAAAACCAGAAGCTCTCCAAAGCTTTGTCATCATCCATATACATAATTGCCATATCGGTTATTTCCCATGATTGGTGCTCATTCATTAATTCATCAAGAAGCTCCTCACACCGATCTTGTACTATATGTCCCAAAAATTGCACTCTCATTCCAGCATGATATTCGTCCGGTTCAATATATGCAGTATCCCAGCCATGAGCTCCAACTAGTAACATAGCATGCCCTGGAAGAAGAGAATATGATACGAGAGGGTACAAAGAGGCGGGAAATGGAACAAAATACCAGACAAGACATCGACCATACGTGCATCAATGTCATACCAAGCGAGACAAAATTGAGGTTCAAGAAAAGAGTCATCCTAAACCGGACCAGTGGGATGAGGGTGATGTGGGTGAAAAGCCGCAAGATCCGGCCGAGAGTAAAAATGACCCATCGTCGCGACATGGAAAATGATAAGAAGAAAAAGAAACACAAAAATGATAAAGGCTCGAAGACTGTTAAAACTCAAAGAAAGATAAAACACAGCAGACCCATATTACAATCAAGCACAAAGCAAACTCTCAATTCACCTACTCAACTCAACGATGACCGTAGGAGTTCGGTGGTATCTTTTCAAATTTAGATTTAGGTTATTCAAACAATTATTTAAATCAAGCTCACATGTGCAGTCTCCTAGAGTAGTTGTATTCAAGTTGGCGAAATACACCTACTTAAACACAAGACTACTTGAATTAAGGCTGGAGGCAAGTGCTTGCAGCAATATCAGGATCTGAAAGTTAGTTCAAGCTCTTAGGGCACAAGTCCAAGGCTTGGAGCTCTATTCCTTAAGTGTACGTGCCTCACTCAATCAGGAGAATTCATGCGTCCAATGAGGGAGTAGCTCTACCCAAATCAACGCATCCATTACGTTTTCTTTTTAGGGTCAAGTGGAGGTATCAGTCCCTCTTTTATTTATGTTATCATTTTTTGGTATTTTCAAATAGTGACTAACAAAATTTCCAATTCCTTTTATTTCCTAAGTCCAAGAAATCAGGGGGAGGGAATTCAAAAAAGCCGGTGCATGACAATAAACGAATGCAAATGCTAGAATGAGAAATACGTACCGGACTCCAACAGTCTACATGCAATATGATCCATGTATAAAAAAATAAAACTATCATATTGTGTGCAAGCGAGAACCATCATACCAGGAAGTCCTATTAGAGGAAAGTACTGATTTATTTTTTACTAAGTCCAAGTTGAGTGTTCTATAGGATTAGTTATTCTATTAAGGAGTTTTGGACCTAATTTTATCGAGCTCAAGCAAAAATAAAATCCTAAGCTAAAGGTTCAAGCACATAAAATAAAGAAAATAAATACGAAAAACAAAATAAATAAAGGAAAAATAGAAAGGATAAAATAAGAAGCGATAAAATACGAGAAATCAGATAGGGTCCTGTGTCCTCCAGGAGAATAATCACCTGATGAAATGGACCCGAATAGTGTCCAAGTCCTAAGAGTGTTAATTATTACAAATTATATAAGTCACTCTCTCAATAAAATAAAATAAAATCTATATTGTTCTATGCTAATGTTACCGCTCTGCTCGGTCTCCTAATCGTCTTTTGATGCTCTTTCCTATAGGGTCCAAAAGAGAAGAACCTATCTCCGCCTCACTCGGGTGCTCCGGACTCCTAAGAAATCCGTCCTCGCTTCGTGGGCCCTCGTAAAAAAGTCAAACAGAAGATGATTAGAACATATACATATATATAAGGGAATAAAGATAAATAAAGAAAGAAAATAGGCAAGCTATATGTACAAGCTTCCCTAAAAACAAGACCATATGCTCCCCGGCAACGACGTCATTCATCTACTCGATAATTGACCTGCAGATAAATAATAAATAAAGTTCATGTGAGTTAAAATTTATTATAACTCTACAAAATTGTGTATAGGTGCAAGTATGTAGAGTGTCGAACAATGGGTGCAAACGTGAGGGTAGTAATTATTAATAATTATTTCTAATTAATAGTGATTATCTATCTTTTTCTTATTTTTATGTGGGTTTTTAATTATATTTAATTTTTATGGATTTTAATTTATTTATTTTTTCATTTTTTTCATTTTATATTTTGCTTTTAATTTTTAAATTTCTTTTGATTTCTTTAGTATAGTATATATGTATAATATAGCTTATTATATTTATCAATAATCAAAATATATTTAAATTTCATAAAATAAAATGTTTTTATCTTTTTTTTATTTTTTTCTCTATTATGGTAATTTTATAGAATTTTCTATAATTTTTATGATTTTTTAAAGTGATTAAATGTACTAAAATAGTGAACAGATTAATAGTCCGAGATAGTTTAGGGTTTAATAAATATAAATAGGTTCACAATTAACCCAAAACTTTTTCTATTATATAGTATTATACAAATAAAAGTCACGAATGTAAAGAAATATTTTTTGATTTTTTCTTGAATTTCTACTAATTTTTTATAAAGAATTTTAGGGTTTTATGATTTTTTAGTTTTATATTTTGAATTTTTAGTGATTTTAGATATGTGTTAGAATATAGTGTATATTGATAATGTGTTTTGGGGGAGCTTTTGGAAAAGGTTTTGTAATTTTTATGGATTTTATAGCTAGACATGGAATAAATGCGTATTTTAGATTTTAGAAAATAGGAAAATAATGAAAATGCTAAACAAAATTTATGTGAGATTAAGCATAGCTAAATCATCTATATTAATTTTCCTACAATTTTTAGAGCAATAAAAGTATTTAATATGCACAAAATATAATAAATAAAAATGCTCCAGTTATAGGGACTTGTTTGTAATTTAAAGAAGTAAATACACATTTAATAACAAGTCTAGATAATATAAGGGTACGCTTGCAAATATTATGGTACCTCACGTTGTACAACACATGATGCGGAAGGACCAGTACACAAATACATGAAAGTACAAGGTCCAACTTGCAATTTTTACTAAATATATTCCACTATATTTAATATTTACATGACTATCATGAAATACAAAAAGTATAGGGGCTTGGTTGAAATTACTCCGGAGGAGCCATGTGAGGGGTGCGTGCATGGCGGTCAACGGTTGGATATGTCACTTATGCAATCAACGACCGAGATTGGCTAATACTGCTTCAATGATCTACAGTCTTGATCGGGACATTTGCTCAATTGGATGGCTTTTGGGCTCCTCAAATGGGCGCTTGAGATTAGAACTGGAGTTGGGACTCGATTGGACTGCTCAGCAAGAACATTGAAGAACAACATGCCTTCTCCGCTTTGATCCTTCGATTCTCCATCCTCTGGCATGCTCCCGAGCTATTAATGGGGTCTATACGTTCTTGGGATCCATGCATGTCTGCTGGAGATGCTCAATGGGTCCAGACCTCACTAGGAAGATGTTTGGGGCTATTGAAATGTGGAGCACCTGGAAGCTCCTGTGCATGACTCAATCACAGCCCAGGAGGGGTTCTTTAAAATGCCAACCTGCACGAGAAGATAAGGGGAACAATGGCAATATTCGAGACCCTTTTATTGGGTGGATTCGATGGGAAATGGAGTGAGGTGGGTGTCTGATGAGGGGTGACGGAATGAAGGCCTAAAGGCTTGATTCAAGATGAATCAAGGTGTTTTGGGTGGATAATGAGGTGGAGAACGTGAAGAGGAACAAGATAGTGGGGGTAAGGTGGTTGGAATGGTGGCTCTAGATGAGCTGACAAAGGCTAGAGTCTAGTGCTCCTCTAATATTTGGATTTAAGCTAAAACACAAGCAAATGACGTGAAATAAAATGCAGAAATGGAATGCGAGAAGAAATCTGCTATGCCTAAATAGGTCATAGAGTGACCTGGACACGCCAACATCGAAGTTAAGATCCAATGAAGGGGATACCTCATCGACACTTCCTCTCCACATCGTGAAACAACGAGATCAGCCTCCACAAGGGTGTACCTCAAGCCTAAGGATTCGGGGGGGGGGGGGGGGGGGGGAGCACTCAAGATGGAACAAAAAATCAATGGAAGGCATAAGGTTCAACTTATAATAGAGGACGGTGGCATCCAAAACTTAGGGTGTAAAGTTGAATCGAGTTGTAGATGAGGAAACGAAGTGTAGGTTGTGATGGAGGGTGTAATGCGTAGAGATTTCGTGAAGGAATATAGTGGAATGGAGAAGTGTGTCATGCATGAAAAAATGGCGAAGATGGGTGGTCACACATCTAACAGGTCTCTGGCCTACGAGTGGTACAGTTGACCGAGGTCAACAAAAGAAATGTCCCGATTGGTCCCTGTAGGACACTACATGATAAAAAGGAAATAAAAATGAAAATAAAATTAAAAATAAAATAGAATATGATTTTATTAAATAAAACTTAAAACATAAAAATGTTTATTATTTTATAAACTATTTTTAGTGAATTTTATTTATTTTTATAACATTATTTGTTTGGTGTTAATTTTTACATGTATATATAGGTATGTATAACTATATTTTACATATCTAATTTATTTTGTAGTTAATATCCATAATATTATATTTAATATTTATATAGTTATAACATTATTAGTACATATTTACATATTTTTGATTGATTTTTATGATTTTATTCACATGTGTACGTAAATACATATACATACATTATAGGTATATTACACACACATATATTAGTTTATTATTTATTTGGATATTTTTATTTACTTTTTAATCTATGTTTGTATTTTTAGTATGTATTATATAATATATACTTATTAAAAATGTAAATAATTAAAATATATTATTTTTATATATAGATGCTCAATGCAATAGTATCCTAGAAAGTCGACTTTTGTATCTTAACTCAATTTTAATGAAACTACCTTCATTAGATATATAATTTATTTTGGAATACATAAAAGGTGGGTTTGGTTAAATTTGAGTTTATATGGAGGATATATTGGTTTGCGAAGTTCTGTTTGCGGCCTTTTCATCTGTGTACAATATGCATTGTGCATGATTTTTATTGGCTATAATTTTTATAATTTTCTATACATTATTATGTACAAGTTTTATGTTGAAAACTTTATCATTTGAGGTGTATATAAGTGTAAATAAAATATTGTAAAAATGATTATATGCATATGATGAAATTATCATTTCTCTATGTGTATCTGGACCTTATTTTCCCCTACTTTATTCCTGGTCGACCTGGTCAATATTGACATGGTCTCGGGATTTAGGGCCACTCAATATATTTGACTGTTCATTTATTTTTCTTTTCTTTTCTTTGTTTTTAATTTTAGATTTAAATACATGTATTTATGTGTTAATTACAAATGAACAATGAATGTTAATTTGAACATGTTAACAGTTTTTAGAGGTGTTTTGCTGAGGATTTAAATACAAAATGCAAGAATAAAGGTAGATGGATGGTAATTCGTTACTCTCTTATACTTACCTTTGCTAGTCCCTAGCAAACACACATTAGAAGAATAATTGATGAAAAGGAAAAATAAGTAAATTAGAAATAATTATAATTCTTAAGCTTATTTTCATAAAATCAAAGTTTGAAGTTCAGTTAGGACCTTTAGATTGTTAATGTATTCAGAACCTTATTGGGAATAGGATCTAAAACTTAACAACCCTTAAGTTCCACAATCCTCTGTTCTGATCGCCTTAATAGCCAGGTCAGAATAAGTCTATTCATAAATAAACCCTTATGACTAGGAGTCTCTCTTGTACAGTGTATGTGAATGTATCTCTTCTCATCAAAAGCAACAAGAAACAATCTCCCTAAGTACCCTTACCAATGTAGCATATTAGCCATATTATTATAAATACAGAATGTACGAGTTATGGCTTACGTATATATAACATATATATGACCCCTCTATACTTAGCTCGAACTATATCCTCATAGTGGCCAAAGAGCAACAAAAGAAGACATAATACGTGTAAGTATAGAAAACATATACTACAATGATTCGAATAATTGAATAGAAGTCGATCGTCCCCCTATACTTAGGATCAACTAATCCTGAATATAGCATATCGTACATTAAGCAGGGATGAGCGAGGATTAGAATTTAAAAAATAACCAACAACTTAACTTGTCTCCACCATACTTAGGATAAAATATCCCTAAGCATAAAAAAGAATTATCAACAAATTAGAAAAAAGTGAGAGAACATGTGAACCTAACAATAAAAACAACTAAGAAAGAATGAATAAATCACTCCCCCAATACTTAGGGTAGAGGATCCCTAAATATAAGCAACGACAGGAGTAATGAAACATAATGAATATGAACAACAGAAGTGCCTACCCTCAATACTTAGGATAAGATACATTATACGCATAGTCAAAAAGATATGACACAATACTCACGGTGTAAAACAACTAACAAAAGAAAGAAAGAATAAAAGACGAAACACGTAAATACAAGAGGTGCATATTGTTGAGGCAACTCTCAACAAGCGCTAGAGTTTACAATCTAACTGGGTACAATGCTAGGACAACGTTGTATCAAGTTCAGGATGACATCAATAAATCGAATGTCATACTCTTGTTGCGGTCTCAATGTGAGAATTTCAATGAACTCAACAAATAATAAAATACTAAATATTCAATCATGTCGGTGTCTGCTACCAGATAAATAGTATAGACAATTGTACTAGGAACCGGTAACGTCAATGAAGGCATCGTCTTGTGGTTAGAATGAAGTGAGTAGATGAAGTTGATACAGTCTAACGTGGAGAAAGAAGGATCACTGATGGAATCTTCCACGTTAATCATCGTCTCTTGAAGATATACATGGTCCAGATTAGGAGACTCTTACTCATAGTGGATATCTGATGCACATGATAGGGATAGGTCAGCAAGATCATCAAATACCATGAAGCAGGGCTCATCCTTACGAGGGTCATTGAGGAGAGCATATCCAAAAGATGGCCTCATAATTCGACAGATCAGATGCATAATCTGGAAGTGAAAGCGAGTGTAAAGAAGATGTGGCATCCTCCCGCAGATAACCCTTGGGGAGTAATGTAAACTCATCGGTTAGAACTGGGGTCATGCTGGTAATCCTATGGTCCTAAAAAAATCTATCAATATCATCAATCGTGAGGACACAAGGCTCATATGAGGGTTTATCAAAACCAGAAAAATCAAAACCATCACACTCATATTGCCCTTGTTAGAATTGCTCAAGATATTCATCGGAAACTAAGGTGTGCCTCAAGAGAGTGGGACTAGGAAGATCATGACACAAGAAGCGGATCGGTACATAGGACAGGTGAAACAATAATTGTAACTAGATAGATATGTAAATCGAAAGCTTTCCAAGGTTGTATCATCGTCCATAGTCAGAATTATCATATCATTTATTTCCTATGATTGGTGCTCATTCATTAGTTCATCAAGAAGCTCATCACACCGATCTAGCTTGTACTACATGCCCCAAAAATTGCCCTCCCATTCCAATATAATATTCTCCCGGTTCAATATATGAAGTATCACAGCCACATGCTCCAACTAGTAGCATAGCATGCCCTGGAGGAAGAAAATATGATACGAGAGGGTACAGAGAGGGTGGGAATGGAACAGAATACCAGACATGACATCGACCATACGTGGATCGATCTCATATCGGACGAGATAAAATTGTGATTGAAGAAGAGAGTCATTCTGAATCGGATCAGGGAGATGAGGTGATGTGGGTGAAGAAGAAAAAAACACAAAAATGACAAAGACTCGAAGATTGTTAAAACTCAAAGAAAGATAAAACACAATAGACCCCTATTCACCTACTCAATACAGTGATGGCCGCAGGAGTTCAGACGTTATATTTTCAATTTTAGAGTTAGGTGATTTAGATAATTATTTCAACCAAGCTCACGGATGTAGTCTCCTAGAGTAGTTGTGTCCAAGTCGGTAAAACACAACTGCTTAAAAACAATACTACTTGAATAAGGCTAGAGATAAGTTGTTGCAACCATATTAGGACCCGAAAGTGAGTCCAAACGCGTAGGACGCAAGTCCAAGGCTTGGAGCTCAATTTTCTTAAGTGTCTGTGCCTCACTCGGTCAGGAGAGTACGTGTGTCCAATGAGGGTGTTGCTCTTCCCAAATCAATGCATCCATTACGTTTCATTACCATAAAATGGAAGTGGAGAAAGTGACTGTGGCGACCCGTCTGTTAGCGGATAATTCTTAAAAGGGATTTTATCACTTGTACCCCTCCGAGATCTCGCAATATCAGTTATGCTCCTATCTTTTTGGTAATATCAGTTGTGCCCCTCACTTCTTTCTCCGTCATCAGTTGTGCCCTTCCGTCAGACTGAATGTTAAAAAATTAAAATAACCATAGTTTACTCAAACCATGGTGTGGTTAAGAGGGTATTATGGTCAAAATAAAATCAAATGAGGAAGAGGGTTGGGGAGGAGGTGCGAAGCTGCGGAGAAGGTGCGGGCTGGAGCGTGGACGACGGGGTCCGGGGGAGGTGCGTGGCTGTGGGAGGAGCGTGGGCGGCGGGGGCCGGGGGCAACGCGTGCGGGGGAGGGGAAGGGGGCGGTGCGGGGAAGGGGGAGCAGGGGCGGCGCGTGCAGGGAGGGGAGCAGGCGGTGTGGGGAAGGGGGGAGGGGGAGCAGGTGCGGCAGGGGGGAGGGGAGCAGGGGCGATGGATGGGGGAGGGGGAGCAGGGGCGGTGGACGGGGGAGGGGGAGGGGGCGGTGCGGGGAAGGGGGGAGGGGGAGGGGGCGGTGCGGGGAAGGGGGGAGGGGAGCAGGTGCGGGTAGGGGGGAGGGGGAGCAGGGGCGGTGGACGGGGGAGGGGGAGCAGGGGCGGTGGACGGGGGAGGGGGAGGGGGCGGTGCGAGGAAGGTGGGTGGGGGGGGGGAGCAGGTGCGGGCAGGGGGGAGGGGGAGCAGGGGCGGTGGACGGGGAAGGGGGAGGGGGAGCAGGGGTGGTGGACGGGGGAGGGGGAGGGGGCGGTGCGGGGAAGGGGGAGGGGGAGGGGCGGTGCGGGGAAGGGGGGAGGGGGAGCAGGGGCGGTGGACGGGGCAGGGGGGAGGGGGAGCAGGGGCGGTGGACGGGGGAGGGGGAGCAGGTGCGGGCGGGGGGGGAGGGGGAACAGGGGCGGTGGACGAGACGGAGCTGGGCGGTGCATGCGGGGGAGGGGGACGGGGCGGAGCTGGGCGGCGCGTGCGGGGGAGGGGGACGGGACGGAGCTGGGAGGAGGTGCGGGTTGGGGAGGAGTTTCGGGCTGAGAGGGAGGAGGAGGAGGTTGGAGGAGGAAGAAGAGGATGGGGGAAGAGGAGGAAGAAGAAGATGATGAGGGAAGAGGGTAAAATGACCCTATAAGCCTTTTTTAAAATTAATACCATTTATGTCCTCAAAGTTAACGTCGTTTGCACTGTGGATGGACGGTCACTAACCCGAGGGGCACAAGTGATAAAATAGCAAGAAGTGAGGGGCACAACTGATATTATCAAAAAGATAGGGGCATAACTGATATTGCGAGATCTCGGAGGGGCACAAGTGATAAAATCCCTTCTTAAAATATGCTAGTATTCCAGCGGCAATTTGATCTTGAAGCTCTGCATATGTCTTCTTATTAATTGTACTTAATCGTGATTCCAAATCCACCACTTTCTGTTGAAGTGCTGCCACATCCTTTTGATGAGTTGTCTCTATTGTTCGTCGAATTTCCATAATCCTATGCTCAATTACATCCTCTTGATTAGATATAGACCTACGACGTCCTCTACCTTTAGGTACATGTCCCTGCCCCCTACCAATGAGACAATCAGAGCGTCCTTCATTCCTTAGTACAATATTTGCTATCTCAGCATCGGTAATCGATCGTCCTTCTGCATCAGCCTTAGCACACATTTCTAAGATTGTACTCTGTAAAAGGAAAAATAATTTAAAAAAGAGATTCTTACATGGTTACTTTAGTTTGTTCACTCAAACAACTTACATATGTTTTTTTTTGCTTCAAGTGTTGACCAATGTCCATGTTGTCCTACAAGATCATCCAATGGTGCCTTTCCTTTTTTATCAACCCTAAACTTTATCTTTTTAAATAAAAGTATCTCTCCACATGATCCACCATCAAGTTCATCACGAGACTTACATGATTACCAAAAGTAATAAGAATTCCATCGAACTAATATATCCAATAAGAATCAAGATGGAGAAAATACATATTGTTTCTTGTCGAATGACAACGAATGACTTCGATCTAGTGGTTGAAAGATTCTTAACGAGGTTTATACGAGTATCCTGATTTTTTTGACACCATTCCTTATTTTTTATGGTAAACAATTCACAAAATAAAAGTTAAAATCAGAAAAATAAGTCGAAAGTAAATGATATTCATGCAATTATAGACTTACTTCATGTTCTGGTTCTTTCCATGTTTGGACCAAGACATTCCAAAGTTCAATAGGCATATTCTTGGGCCTAGCTGCATCTCCTTTCTTTTTCCAATCCTTCTTTAAATTGTATCGGCGCTCCCTAAGATGCTTATCCAATCGATGATTGATTGCTTCTTTTACTCTTATATCAGTATCAAATCTCTCGATTTCAACTAGAGCCTATACAAAAAATATTTAATTATTTTTTTGTAATGCGAAATTTTATAAAATACACAAGGCTAATTACACACCTTGATTCGATAATAGGCACCTCGGAGATCTGCGTCGATTAAGGCTCTGAAGTCTGCAACCAACGGAACATCCTTTCTTGCCGCGATTCTGCAAATCAATTGGAGGTAACTTGCTTGCTTGGCGTCTAAAGGTCTACCTTCATCCAAGTCAATCTTGATAATCGGCTTATGCCCCGTAACTTCCGCGTACTTTGCCAATATGATACCCCTTGACTTTCCCCTTCGACGGGCTGCATTTAATTTAAAAAAGTTAACTATAATATGATAACAAGTTAATATCATGAAACAAGTTAAGTATAATATGATAACAAAAATAAATTACTTCTTGTTCGGACAGTAGATGGCCTTTGTGTTGGACATGCGAGCCCACGGCGAGCCATTATGCAATAAATGTTATTGCAATTCACTCCTTAATCTGAAATAAAGAGTACATAGTTTGCATAATAGGTCCCTTAGTACAATTAGGGTTATGTACCATGGCCATCTTAATGATCATACAACTGTTGATTCAATTATTGAATCATAGAGGCTGGTGCTTAGATGAATATCTAATGAGTTAGATTGAGGACTCATCAAGCACCGTCAAATGACTATTAAGAGATGATCTCCAGCCTGAGTAGGAGATGGCAATCCTTTCTCAGTTAGGCTGATATCTGACCGATTTCTTGATGCAGGTCCTCTGCATAGGATTGAGATTCGGAAGTGTCAGATTAGTTAGGTCAAAGAGTTGACTTAACAAGATCGAGATAACCAAAGTTCTATATTATATGCTGTCATGATATAGGCACACATCCTCTGACCGGAGACAGATGTGTTACTATATGTCCGAGTATGTACATTTGGCAGACCAATAGGTTGATGGCCTAATCAAGGTCTATACACCGGCGCGCTGGTGTGCATATAAGGGCATATGAGTAATACGATCTCTCAAAGGGATCATACATGTTCACTACTGAACCGGAAGACATGAGCTCACTCATGAGATATTGGAAAGAATCAAATTTCGTGCGCACGGCCGTCTCGCTTTGGAAGCTTGACTGAATTTGTTGGTTTGATATATACTTTTGGAAAGTATATGATCAAGACCTAGGTATGATATATGCTTTTGGAAAGTATATGATCAATACCGACTCCCAATGATCGAATGAGAAACTTACTGATAAAACCATGAAGTAGACAGTATAAAGTTGATCCAATACTTCGGGTTTAATCTGGGTCTTCCAGTATGCAGGATGTACATGTATTAGGAATACCTGAGGGTGATGTGATCATAAACGATTGTATAACCATGACGCTTCCATTCCTAGGGAGTGATGAAACGGGTCTGGATTTTAGTGACTCCTCTCAGTAGAGAAGTAATCTTAAAGTAGTCCAATTATTGGACATTGATCTGAATATGATTCAGATGCAATGAGAAGATTAGATTTGCGGTCTTGATTTAATCAAGCATCTATGAGAGGCCCGCGATCTGGATTTGAGATATGATCTCAATATCCATGTCACTATACGTGGAACAATACAATCGCCCTGTCCTTATCTCCAAGTATTCGCGGAGAAAGCGCATTATCCTTGAAAGAGTTCATGGATAATTCTATTGTTGATATATGTATCCAAGCATTGGGGAAATGGATAATTAAATGTGATTTAATTATCAAGATTAATATAAATTTGATTCATATTATAAAGAGAGTTATCTTAGATAATTAGATGTGATTTGATTATCAAAGATGTGAATAATGTGAATGTGATTCATATTATTTGAACACATGAGATAAAGAGATCCAAGATGATTAAATATGATTTAATTATCAATGATAAGAATAATGTGGATAGTAATATCCAATTATTCATAATATATTATAAATGTGATTTATAATGTATTAGAGAGAGTTAAATATAATTTATATTAGTAGATTAATTATTAATGTGTATTGGATACACATTGTCTAATTAATTGAAAATGTAAATTACATTTTGTTTTGAGTTGTGAATATGATTCACAATATTCCAATGTCAAGATTGCAATATTCCCAAAATTAATTGAGAATTAATTTGGTGAATTAAAATACCAACAAATTGTTGTTGGAAAATAAGTAGAGAGAAATTCAAGGAGATGTGCAATCTCATGGATTGCCATGAGATTTCCCTCCCTTTTGGAAAGAGGGGGGCAGCACCAATTTCCTTGTGAAATTGGTGGTCGTCCCCCCCTTCCAAAGAGGAAGGTTGATCTCTCTCTATTCCTCTCTCCTTATTTGATTGGTTTAATATGGTATTAATATTTATTTGATTTATCAAATATATTTTTATCAAATTAAATCACAAGTTGTTGGTTTTTACCAAACAACAATCTTGACCATTGGATTGACATAAATCAATCTCATCCATTGATTTTATATGTCACATGGATTGAGATACATGGATCCCAAAACCCTATAAATAGAGAGGCATACCCATGCTCTCTCTTTACACATAATGCTTGAGAAGCATCTCTCTCTCTTTCTCTATACGTCAGCCCTCTCTCTCCCTCTCATGGCCGTCCACCATGGATGCCATGGAGAGGTTCTCCATCGCCGTGGCATCGTCGTTATGCTGCCCGTTCTTCTGCTTGTGGATCTCCGTCTCCTTCGGTGCGCCTCGCTCGTGAAGAAGACGTTGGATCTCGTGTGTCGAGATCAGGAGATCCGTCGCTTGGAGCATCAACATGGATTGCGAGAAGCACGCGGTTCATCCCCGCGCTCGCAAGCGTCTCCTCCGTCGGATCGGACTTGAGACAGGAGGTCTCTTCGTTTAGAGACTCGATCGCAACCATGCTTCAAGAGGTAATCCTATTACTTATTTGTGGTTTAGACGAAACGATTCGAGAAGTGTTCTTGGATCATGTGGTTTCGTCGTATAATTTTTTTTTAAATTCCGTTGCATCGAGCAACTAGTCCGACTAGTCGCTCCTCGTCGTATTCGATACGACGCTCACGCTTCCGTGATGCGCTTGAGTATCTAACCATATCCTTCAAGTGGTATCAGAGCCTTAGGTCGACAATTTCGAATAGTGATTCGCTAACCGAGGACGACTTGGGTTCGTTAAGGTCGCGAAAGTTTTCATCGCATTTGATTTCGTAGATCTGTTTAGTAAATAAACTCGGCACTGTTTAAATTGTTTAAACACGAATTTAATACTTGGATTTTGTTCTCCATTAAATAAGGAAACCATAGGATCTGAGTTTGCGTAAATCGTATTTCGTATGCTCTAGATATGGTAGTTTTAATGAACATGTATTCACTGTTACGGGAACTGCGGATCTTAACGTAATTAAGGAGTTAATTACTGTTTAGACTTGCCTCGAAATGCGTGAAACATCACTTAGGTTCTGTCCTAAATCAAATTAGCAAACTTTAGAAATTGACTTTGCTTAATTTGGATTTAAATTGATTGAGATATGCTAATTTTAGTAAGTAGGGGTCACTGCTGAAATTGCTTTCCTAATCAAGAACCATGTGATTATCAATTAATAAAATTAATTGTTAATTTCGAGAAATAATTATGGAAAATATTTGTGAAATATTAGAAGATGATTATTTCCTTAATTGACTTGGCCCCAATCAATTAATTGATTAGATTTGATCTAAATCTTAATTGGTATCACAATCATCAAACTTCTTGCTTGAATAGGATTGGGAATTTGTCTAGCAAATTTCCTTGTAATCAAAAAATGTTTTGATTACTATATGGTATAATTTCGGTTGAAAAACCGATGATCATCTCAAGTACAAATTAATCAATTTGGCATTATCCTTTCCCGAGGCGGATATGGTGTCTAATCGGGGATCGTTGGGGTAGCGGGTTGCAACGTATGCGGTCCGTCCCACTCCCGCCGGTACTGGCCATGATAGCGGGTAGGACCGGGATAATGTCCGAGGGATTATGATGTATTTTTCTAATTAATAAAATACGAATTAATATGTACTTTGAGAATAATACCATATATATATATATTCAAGCATAAAATTAAGTTTGATTGATTGAATTGGATTGATAATTAATTTAATATGATTAAGTTAATTATATCCAATTGAGAATAATCTAATATGATTAGAGTTAATAATTCCCTTGGAAGAATTAATTATATGAATGTGATTCATAGTAATTAATTAAATTTGAATAAGAGGTGGAGGATCACATAAGTGACATCCATGGTCTTCCGTCAAGGCGAAGGGTTTCCGTCGCCAGGGATTGTATATAGGAGACGCCTTTACGAAGTGACAGCTCCTATATGCAAGCGCATCTGGATCGGACTCTTTGCTTCTCGAAAGAGTAAGGCCGTATGCGTAGTGACCCCAATATCGGATCCTCATATTATTGGGGCGATATTGGATTGCGCATAGCGAGTTCTATTCCTGTTGACAGTTGGTTCAATTAAAGACGAGTCAACATCACCTTAAGGGTGGTGGGCCCGGGTGTTAAAGATCGAATTGGGAAATGCAAGTTGGACTTGCAAGGCGGAATGTGTTCCCGCTTCTTTTTATTGGAGTTGCAGTTTCTCATATTATTGGGATGTAACAAAGATAAAGAGGAGATCCCAGATCTTGCTGAGATATAATGGTAAGTATATCTCTTACATTGAAAGTGATTAAGGGAATGAACTTTCATTGTTGACATGGCAAGACAACTTTGATATAAAAATTCATGAATCAAAGTAAATTAAATATTTATATATATTTATGCAAATTTCTTATTTCAGATAATCCTTCATTAATCCCACTCAATGTTATACTCAATAATAACCAGTAGAATATCATGGATTGGACCCTTGATCCAGATATTGTACTTGCAATTGAACACATAATGTATGTGGTTGCAATGTGCAAGTTTCCTCATAATAATGAGGAATGATAATTGAATAAGACAATAGGACTAAAACCCTAGGGTTTGTATGTCTCTATAAGTCTTGATCTCATCGAATGTACTTCGGAAGTGATATGTCGATGATGATCACAATTGTCAAATAATCCTTATAAAATAAATAAAGATTTTTTGGCATACATATGTGCTCTTGATATTTAATCATGAATGACATGGTTCTCTGCATCATGTATAATGGTAGCTCTATTAGAGATAATGTATTCAAATTGTTTGAGTACCTACCTGAACCTATGCTTTAAGAGTTCAGATGGATGTAGATGATGAGTGTCATCATTCTACTATCTATACTCTAATCATTCATGAAGCTTCATAATATTCATATTGTATGAATTGGGTGAAGCATGTATAAATGTCGAAGTGCTCTTGCATTGAATTCTTTTGAATTTAACATAAGAGATCCTTAGTCTTAAGCAATGGTTGTTTATAGATGAAGGGAGCGCAGTGGAAGCATGGGTTGGACCCAAGAAAGAAGTATAATCAAAGAGTTGACTGTACTTCTGTGACTTCCATATAACATCCAAAGAGTTGGATGAATGCCAATACTGCAATAAATTGATGTGTTGATAGTATGACTGTCAAATCTATCTAGAATCATTAGAGAAGGAATCAGATAGTACATCAAAATAATCTACACATAATCATTGAAATTGACTTACTTATTTGATAAGATAAAGTCTAATAATTGTATCTCAATCTTCTAATGACACTTGCAATTGGTTGCATATGCTTTAGAAGACTGGAAAATTTGATCTTAAGGTCTTTAGTTATCCTTGAGAATTTTGATGCAATTGTTGCAACAATCTCTTTTGGATGAATAGACTTCATATTTTCAGTGTGAGCCCTTAGTCTTAGAGAATGTCTCTATGACCTAGATATTAGAATACACTCATTGTTTATTTCTAAATGTTGGGAATAAACATGAAATTTGGAATAGACCTATCATAAAAGGTTATGATGGAGATATTTCAGATAGTAATCTTACATCTAGTGGACTCCACTAAATTAGAAAATTAATGAATAGTTCATTAAGATTTCTAATACTGAAAATTAAACCTTTAAAGATCAATAGGAGGATAAAGATCATTTGACAATGATCTGACATAATGTTTTGGACATATGTCTGTTGATGAGATCAATGGACAAGTAAGAGATGAAACTTTAGAATGTCTAAAATTTCAAAACTTGCATACTTATGAATATTGTATTCAAAGTAGAATGTCCAATACACCCTTCTTTTTGGAATGGTGTAAGATGTTAAGGTATTCAAGATCTCATACATATTGATGTATGTGAATCATCTATATCAGAATAAACATTATAAATATGTGATATCTATTAATGATTATTTGTGATATGAAATTTCTTCTCTTCACTTAGAAAACTTTGAAATGTTCAAAGATTTCACAATTTTGGTTTAGAACCAAAGTTTGAAGGAAGATGAAATGAATTTGATCTAATCAAGGTAGCTTGTACCTATTAGATGAATTCAAGGAATACCTTATGGAGATGTGAATATCATTTCTATCTCACCCCTCCTAATGAGCCTTAACTCAATAGAGTTGTAGGGAGATGCAATTGATCATGTGTGACATGATTTGATCAATGATTAATCTTAGCATAATTATCTCTTAGTTTCCAGGTATATGTGGTAGAGACTACATTATACACTTAATAAGGTCCCAAGCTGGTAAGCTGAATCTAGCATCAGAGAGTGCTACTTCATTAGGAAAATAAAGGATGGTATTAGATACCTACTTTATGACCTTGAGATTTTTAAAAGATCTCATCTTTTAGAATATGATTCTTATAGGATGACTCTCTTGAGAATCAAGATGAAAATGAAGTAAAGGAACTCATTTAATCTTGAAAAGATAATGAGGCTCCTGAAATCGGAAACTAAAAATAGATAATTAAAGATGAAACCTTAATACCTCTTCAAATAAGTTTGAGGATGGATTCCATGTGTCAGTTAAATCTGAAAATGATCGGACTTCATGTGATGAAGCTCCTGAGGATCATGACATGGAAAGATGGATGTTGGCAATAAAAGTCTAATGTAGACTTCATATACAAGTGTTGTATATGGACCCTCGAGGATCCACCTATATGGGTCAGACCCATTAAGGTGTAAATGGATCTTCAAGAGAAAGAGGGAACCTGATGAGAAGGTAGAGACCTTCAAAAGCACGGTTCGTAGCCATGAGCTACACACCGAAGAGAAGACATCGCTTGCGATCAGACTTGCTCTCCAGTGACCTTGCTTTAACCCATCAGAATATTGCTAACTATAGCTACACAACTTGTCTATGACATCTTCATGGTGTGAGTCAAGATTGCATTCCTCTATGAATACCTCTCTGAGGATATTCATATGAAGTAGCCCCAGGGCTTCATGGTTGAGGAAAGCAAGGTGTGCTAGCTGAAGAACTCCATCTTTGGACTCCAATAAGTTTCTTGTAGATGGAACATAAGATTTGATGAAATCATAAATGTTGTGATTTCAGATAAAATCTTGATGAACCATGTGAAGCTTAGTGGGAGCGCCATTGTGTTCATCATGCTAAATGTAGATATTATTCTAATCATTTAGAATGATATAAGAATAATAACAAGTGTTTTATAATTTGGTTGTTCCATACCTTGAGATACGATTTCAAGGATACCTCTTAGATCTTAATTCTGAAGTCGTTCAGAAGCAAAGAGAAGAGGGTATTGGGACTGTCGCATTAGTAGTACACCTTGGACTTATTCCATTTTCTGGACAATTCCAAGAAAAGCTTCCTTCCCTTAAGATGTGGTAGTGACCTGTCTAGAGGATAGCACCTCAAATAGTTGAGGAAGTGAATGCTAGAACTTCTTGCACTTGTGCATCAGTTATGAGAAGCTGAATGTATGCTAGATGTGTACAAGAACCAGATGTCTACCATGCAGTGGGAGTAGTAAACTGTTACTAATCCTACTATGGAGATAAAACACTTGATTGCAGTAATAACAATATCTTCAAAGATGATGAAACTTAGAGATAGTAATCTCAAAGTCTTATCTTCAAAGGTTTAAGACCTTGTAGATAATGATCTATAAGGGTCTTAACTGTAGATACCTTAGGAGATAGAGATCTCCAGGAATGAAGGTATTCTAATAAGGATTATGGAAATACTGGTTATGATGTAGTGTCAAGGACACTATAACCAACAAAAATTGAGTATCGGTTGCATGAGATGCAACATTCGCATTGGATGCGAGCACTGTTACTAGGAAATATGCAAGTGCCGTAAAAGGACTTGGCGTAGTCTCTTGGGAACGGAGTGACTGATCAGCTTACCTAGCTATTTTCTAAATAGCCTATGATTGTCACATGAGTGTGGGTTTAAATGATTAGCCCATTAATGGCTCTTTGGGCTAGTGGGAGATTGTTGGACATGCGAGCCCACGGCGAGCCATTATGCAATAAATGTTATTGCAATTCATTCCTTAATCTGAAATAAAGAGTACATAGTTTGCATAATAGGTCCCTTAGTACAATTAGGGTTATGTACCATGAACATCTTAATGATCATACAGCTGTTGATTCAATTATTGAATCATAGAGGCTGGTGCTTAGATGAATATCTAATGAGTTAGATTGAGGACTCATCAAGCACCGTCAAATGACTATTAAGAGATGATCTCCAGCCTGAGTAGGAGATGGCAATCCTTTCTCAGTTAGGCTGATATCTGACCGATTTCTTGATGCAGGTCCTCTGCATAGGAATAGAGATTCGGAAGTGTCAGATTAGTTAGGTCAAAGAGTTGACTTAACAAGATCGAGATAACCAAAGTCCTATATTATATGCTATCATGATATAGGCACACATCCTCTGACCGGAGACAGATGTGTTACTATATGTCTGAGTATGTACATTTGGCAGACCAATAGGTTGATGGCCTAATCAAGGTCTATACACCGGCGCGCTGGTGTGCATATAAGGGCATATGAGTAATACGATCTCTCAAAGGGATCATACAGGTTCACTACTGAACCGGAAGACATGAGCTCACTCATGAGATATTGGGAAGAATCAAATTCCGTGCGCACGGTCGTCTCGCTTTGGAAGCTTGACTGAATTTGTTGGTTTGATATATACTTTTGGAAACTATATGATCAAGACCTAGGTATGATATATGCTTTTGGAAAGTATATGATCAATACTGACTCCCAATGATCGAATGAGAAACTTACTGATAAAACCATGAAGTAGACAGTATAAAGTTGATCCAATACTTCAGGTTTAATCTGGGTCTTCCAGTATGCAGGATGTACAGGTATTAAGAATACCTGAGGGTGATGTGATCATAAACGATTGTATAACCATGACGCTTCCATTCCTAGGGAGTGATGAAACGTGTCTGGATTTTAGTGACTCCTCTCAGTAGAGAAGTAGTCTTATCTTAGTCCAATTATTGGCCATTGATCTGAATATGATTTAGATGCAATGAGAAGATTAGATTTGCGGTCTTGATTTAATCAAGCATCTATGAGAGGCCCGCGATCTGGATTTGAGATATGATCTCAATATCCATGTCACTATACGCGGAACAATACAATCGCCCTGTCCTTATCTCCAAGTATTCGCGGAGAAAGCGCATTATCCTTGAAAGAGTTCATGGATAATTCTATTGTTGATATATGTATCCAAGCATTGGGGAAATGGATAATTAAATGTGATTTAATTATCAAGATTAATATGAATTTGATTCATATTATAAAGAGAGTTATCTAAGATAATTAGATGTGATTTGATTATCAAAGATGTGAATAATGTGAATGTGATTCATATTATTTGAACACATGAGATAAAGAGATCCAAGATGATTAAATATGATTTAATTATCAAGGATAAGAATAATGTGGATAGTAATATCCAATTATTCATAATATATTATAAATATAATTTATAATGTATTAGAGAGAGTTAAATATAATTTATATTAGTAGATTAATTATTAATGTGTATTGGATACACATTGTCTAATTAATTGAAAATGTAGATTACATTTTGTTTTGGGTTGTGAATATGATTCACAATATTCCAATGTCAAGATTGCAATATTCCCAAAATTAATTGAGAATTAATTTGGTGAATTAAAATACCAACAAATTGTTGTTGGAAAATAAGTAGAGAGAAATTCAAGGAGATGTGCAATCTCATGGATTGCCATGAGATTGCCCTCCCTTTTGGAAAGAGGGGGGCGACACCAATTTCCTTGTGAAATTGGTGGCCGTCCCCCCTTCCAAAGAGGAAGGTTGATCTCTCTCTATTCCTCTCTCCTTATTTGATTGATTTAATATGGTATTAATATTTATTTGATTTATCAAATATATTTTTATCAAATTAAATCACAAGTTGTTGGTTTTTACCAAACAACAATCTTGACCACTGGATTGACATAAATCAATCTCATCCATTGATTTTATATGTCACACGGATTGAGATACATGGATCCCAAAACCCTATAAATAGAGAGGCATACCCATGCTCTCTCTTTACACATAATGCTTGAGAAGCATCTCTCTCTCTTTCTCTAGACGTCAGCCCTCTCTCTCCCTCTCATGGCCGTCCACCATGGATGCCATGGAGAGGTTCTCCATCGCCGCGGCATCGTCGTTATGCTGCCCGTTCTTCTGCTCGTGGATCTCCGTCTCCTTCGGTGCGCCTCGCTCGTGAAGAAGACGTTGGATCTCGTGTGTCGAGATCAGGAGATCCGTCGCTTGGATCATCAACATGGATTGCGAGAAGCACGTGGTTCATCCCCGCGCTCGCAAGCGTCTCCTCCGTCGGATCGGACTTGAGACAGGAGGTCTCTTCGTTTAGAGACTCGATCGCAACCACGCTTCAAGAGGTAATCCTATTACTTGTTTGTGGTTTAGACGAAATGATTCGAGAAGTGTTCTTGGATCATGTGGTTTCGTCGTATAATTTTTTTTTAAATTCCGCTGCATCGAGCAACTAGTCCGACTAGTCGCTCCTCGTCGTATTCGATACGACGCTCACGCTTCCGTAATGCGCTTGAGGATCTAACCATATCCTTCACTTTGATCTGGACCTAGTGGAGTGGACTTTGTAGGTGCATGACAGCACTCAAATAGTTGTGCAGGTGTTGGTAGTGTATTAAGTTGACTCTGAGCAATGGATTCTTGTTGCCTACTCTTATCTTTCTTTTGCCTCTTCCCGAACGGTCCAAACATGATTCTGATCCAATTTTCTATACCCAAATTAATGTTCAGAATATATCGTATCTACATCAAAATAAGAATCAAATACAAGACGTTAAAATTAATAACGAAAAGCTTGCAGAGAACATAACGAAAAGCTTGCAGATCTCCTCTGTACATAACGAAAAGCTTGCAGAGAAATAAGAGAACCCAAGCCGCGATTATGTAGAAGATAAAGAAAAGCTTGCAGAGAAACAAAACGATACAAAACTGGAGTCCTATCATGAGATCACCAACCACGTTCTTTGCATGATATACAACCCGTTTATGGTGAAGGATTCAAGTAAATTTTATTGATTTTTTAATCTTTATAGTCAAACTTAACGATTTGACGAGTACACTATAACAATCAAACTATGATTATTTATATACCAACATTTAATTTGGAGGGATTACACAAGATTAACATGTAATCTCCTTCCTGCAAGAGAGAACCACAGCATGCAGGACAAATCGGTCTCCTCTCAAGATCCATCAAAAAAGTTTTATTATGGTACAAGAAAGGTACGTCGGCACCAACGCAACGCTCTCGACCGCTCGAAGCTCATCGATGGCGGCGACTTCATTTGGTCTCCCTCCTAAGATCGATTAATTACGAGATGATCATATATGACTCTAACAACGAATCACAATCTTTTCACGAGTTTAACCTAAAGCAGGTCCCAGAGAATTGATTTTGCGACGAAAGCCACACATTGCATGAGTTAAACGATGCACAACAAAATCATTATATACAACCCGTAAAAGAAGCCCCATACACCCTAAGGAGAAAAACACCTTACCTCTTTCGAGGAGGAGCAACCGCCGATCGCGAGAGGAGCGTGGGATGCCGCTACAGCCGTCGGAGGAAGAAAGAAGACAGGGAGGATGATCAACCGTCTTTGGAAGGCTAGGGTTTTCAAAAGGGCCAAGATGATTTTAGTAGGAATCTGAAAAGGCGGGATGGTGGGAAACGAATTTTTTGGTAACATACCTGACGTTTGATAAAAAAACGTCAACATGTGTTTAACATATGTGGACGTTTTAAGTGTAATGTCCTGAGATGTTTTTATTTTGGACGTTATAATTAATGTCCAGTAAAAATAGTTCTAACCCGACGTTCCTGGCAGTTTGGTGATCTAAGCAAACTTTTGGCCCGGATCACAAGATCTTTAATTGTTTTCTTAGTTGGCACTAGACATAATCGGCGTATAGTTCAAGGTACAATCAAAACTAAGAAATCTCTTTCATTAGTAAGATTAATGTTTGCATGCCATGAACTGTGGTGTATGATATAAGATACAACCCACAATTAAACCATGCACTAATCCACCGTTGGCACGATGTTCTACAGGCGTTTCTTAGCTACGTTGTGTGCACTTTTTCTTTTTCTTTAAAAACAAAACTTTTAAAATCAAGATCATTCATCTAATTAGTCAAAACTAACAACGATAAATTCAAGATGCAGTACTAGTAGATGATGCCTTTATGGAGAATATTTCTCCCAAAAATGAGAACACAAAGTCCTTTTTCCACCAAACAAATAGGAATTTCCATAACCAAAAGAGATTTTAACCTAGCCATCCTTCAATGCATTAGATGATTAATATGAGACGTATCTCGCATTGCTCGAGCAGATTTTCAGGTATTCGAATGTATATTAGTGATAGAATTTGCATAATATAACGGCATTTAGAAAACAGATGTTGGTGACTTTATTCTTTCTCCATACACAGACAACGGAGATTTAAGATTTTGCCAAGCTAATATTAAAGATATGGAGTGTGTGCTTGATGGTACAAGATAGCTCTGACCACGACAATGCGAGATAGCTTTGATGATGCAACTCTACGGCGTGTTATGAAAGAAGAGTTGAATGATGGTGTAGGCGGCGACAACGGTGGTGCCCCCAGTGGAGGCGTTATGACTCCCTACGAGAATATGGCAATGGGTTTCCAATCGGAGAACCATACTCCCGAGCGCTGATATGCTGCATAGAGGTGGCACCCTTTTGCAAGATGAGTTCCTGCATGGGAACCTTATGTATAGAAGCAAACAACATAGAAAAGACATGCCTTATTGGGCTTTGCTTTCTTTTTTGTTATTTTTTTTTCAGAGTTGGTCCAAAAAGGGTCTGGTAGTATTCTTTTGTTTGTTACAGCCCAGTGGGCCACCTTTGTTATATACAAAATGAATGGCAGAAGAAAAAAAAAGGAGAGAACAACCAACAAAAAAATGAATGGAATGGCTAAAAAACGAAATAATGGGACAAAAAAACAAGAAGGAGAAAGCTGTGAAAAAGAATACATAAGCAAAAAAAAGAGAAAACAATTGAAAAATGGAATGGAAAAGAAGAAAAAAGAAAGAGAAGTTTTTGTTGTATTCTATTCTTCTTCCAACTGAGTCGATTATCCTCAAGCTTTTGACAAGCATGAGAGAAAGATGAAGTGTTGATTTTAGTTTTCAAGACCTTCCCTTGCTTTAGGCACTCAATACAGGAATGATTATTTTTCAGAGATCTCCCGCGAGAGAATCATTGCAGGTTCCATCCTTCATTGATCGATAATTCTAGTATGAGATCCTTTTGATGCCCTTATAAGCAAGAATTCATTTTGAAACCCCTAATGCATGACTCATTTTTTGAGATCTGCGTATCAATATTCCCACTACCTTTATTTCCATTGAGGAGACACGTTGAGGGCTAGAGTACTTTATTATGGAGACTCAAATAGTGGCACTGACTCTAATGATGAAGATATAGAGAAAAAGAGCCAATTGTTTGCTCATATTGCTCAACCAGTCAGCATTCATACTCCAACCTTTCAATTCCCTCGCACCAACACAATCTGAAAAGCATTGTCATCAACAACAACCAACAAAATATGCATTGAGTCGATGTGGTTTTTATTATTATGTATTTTATTGTTAGAGTGGTTGTTTTTTCTGCCAGTCGAAGCTAAGCATTTCATACTCCATACTCCAGCGGGGTGTGTGGTTTGGTTGGGTATTTGAATTTTGTGATAAGTCTCACATTGCTCATTAACAGGGGTTTTCTATGACGTAGGGCTATATAAAAGGCATCACATCTATTATTTCCTAGAAAGAATTTATTTAGAAAAATACAACCTCTTACTGACTTTCTCATGTGATTTATTATACTCCTTCTGAAGTATATTCCACAAGTAAATCAAATTTCCCCTTGTTTTTTTGACTCCACATTTTATCTTGTGTATTTTCGCAAAATCCACTAGTACGGGCGACTTTAGGCCTCCTTTGTGCAGTTTGCTTCAGTTCGCATAATGATCATGTCGTCTCCTTGGTATATATTCAGGCAATTTGATTGGTAAGAAGAGCTTTTGTTTGGACAGATTAGTATCCATGAGGAAAATGTTCTTGAGCATGCAAAGGCTTTTTTTGAGTCTTGGATGTTGTAATCTTCTGATACACTTATACACACCAATTTGAATGTCCATCTTTTTTCGTTAAAAAAAAGAAAAAGGAAAAAAAAAGAAAAAAAAACGAATCAAGCACAGTGACTATATGTGTGTTGAGGAGGTTAATCAACTAAGAAAATTTTTCCGTCATTATCTATATCTGCCTGTCACTAAATGTGGTTTTACGATATGAGATACAATCAACATTTAAACAATGTACAAACAAAACCTTTCAGAAATTCTTGACGACTTTTACTTGCATTACTGCGAGGCATCTTAATTACTATTATTTTTTCTTAATTAAGTGCATCCGCAAGATACACTTGCGTGTTGAAGCTATCCCTCTCTTCCTTGAACCGGAAGCCAGTATATCGGTAGATGATCGCGACTTAGATGCTTCTTTGTTGTTCAATTGACCGTCGTTCAACTGTCCGAAATGAATCATGTGCTAGAGGGCAACATCGAGCTACTTATAAGAGCTCATATCAATCCTAGGAGGGGAAGGGAAATGGGATAATGCCGCTATACGAGACATTCTACCGTTTGATTTCCCTGTGAGAGCATCGGAAGTTTATAGATCTTATTGTCGATGCGGTAAGATGTACAATCTAACTTGTACAAGCAGCAGGAAAGAAGTGAAGTGAATGATACTTGCGATGGTGAAAGAGATGAGCGCGGTTGCAAGTTCCGTATCGATAATAACGAATCATATATACTTGTATGCAGACTAAGAAAACCTTGGTTTTGAAGTGTACCGACCTCTATCTCTCTTTACAGTAGGTTCTTCGTTTAACTGATTTAGGACGAGACGTAATCAAGTTCCATTCGTAACTGATTCTAGGTTCCTTGCATGAATGCTCGAAGCGTAGCGATAAGGTAACCTAGTGATAAGTATGTATGAAGCAAACAACATATTCTGAGTCGGACGAGGTAGATCCATTGTGTTATGACAGACATGAAGAATTGCAAGAGAGGCCCGAGCTGCTGTGGACTAGTGTTATCCCTCCTTGGTTGACGACCCTGTAGTCAAGGCAGTGATGCAGCCATGGGGGGCCATGGAAAGGGAAATCGTTACCGGTAAATTGAAGTCTCTGCAGACCGCGCAAGTATTCTAATTAAGTATGCGTTGGCAAATATTTTTGGTTGGGTTTTGTCGACTAAAATGACTGTCTAAAAGGACTTTCTAATTTTGTTTTTTATTGGACTACAAAGTGTTTTTTCTTTTATTGATCTGCACCAAATGCGGCACCGATCATTCGTTTGCAAACAGTAAATACACTCGACCTCGTAAATATTGTTATTCTCGTAAATATTGTTATTATCTTTTGATCCTATAGGGGGTGTTAGGGGGTGTTTGGATTGCAAACAGTAAATACACTCGACCTCGTAAATATTGTTATTATCTTTTGATCCTACAGGGGGTGTTTGGATAGTGGGTTTAGGTAGGTTAAACTGGTTGCAGGTAACCCATTTTTGAGTTTTGGTGTTTGGATAGAGGGTTAAAGTGGGGGTGGGTTTGGGGTGATGTGATTGTATTGGAGTTTGAAAAAGTGAGTAGTTATTGTGATGTGATTGTATTGGAGTTTGAAAAAGTGAGTAGAAGTGGAGTAGTTTATATTTTTTATATGATATGATGGTATAATATATTATTTTTTGATACGATTGATGATGTAAAACTTATTTATTTAATTTTTTTATAAAAGGAATAAAGTGGGGTCCACGTGGAGGGAGAAAATAAGGGTGTTTAACCCGGTATCCGAACAGCCCCATAAAGTTATTAATTCTATATTGCACACTTTATTAAATTTATAGTCATCCTTCCTTCTTTCCCTCGCCTTCCTCCTAACATCCATTCTTCCTCACATGGCCAGAGTCCGTCCCTTTCCCCGTGCATCGCCCAAAGGTCCAATCACAGATGAGAGTTGTTTGATGGCCAGAGGTCCATCCCTTTCCCTGTGCATCGCCCAAAGGTCCAATCACAGATGAGAGTTGTTTGAAGGTGAATCTACGAGGGTCGTCCACCTTCTTGAACTCTTCTATAGAAGCAACCTCGTGTTCTTCATGGACGATTGATGCCTCCTTCCTATTAACAAACCAGATAAGAAAACAAAGAACATATGCAACTATTAGGATGCGAACCATCATACGGATATGTGGATGCGGATGCACAGTCATTCACCAACTCGTAAGCATATGGAAGAACAATCAGATATAACGGTGGTCAATCACCTCTCGCGACCACCGAAGAAGAAAATCACTATAAATAGCACAATTACAACCCATAGACCTATTTCCTTTAGGATTATAAATAGAATAAAACTCAACTATTATTAGGATTAGGAGTCTAATACTATCAGGATTCCTAATCTTAATATATGACCACCCTAATCCTAACAACAACTACTATTGCAGCACCGACTCCAATGAGAATTATGGCCATGGTGTTCATCTTCATTCCAGCAACAGGATCTCTATGTCCACTCGACTCTCCTCTTCCAATATTGCTTTTACTATTGACAGGATCCTGTATGGTTGGATTCGAAGCTCCACGAGATGATTCTATTCAACTCGGCACTACTACCAGTTGATGCAGAGAAAGTCAATGGAGACCCAATCCGAGAATAAAGGTTTTAAATTGACGACATCCCTCCCCGCACGCTCCTGAGAGGTCTGCCCCTCCTCCCCACGCATCGCTCGGAGGTCCGTACCCCTTCCCACGCCTCGCCCAGAGGTCCGCCCCCTGGCCCCCATCCCTATGTTCTGCCTAGATGTTTGCCCCTCTCCCCACGTGCCTCCCAAAGATCCGATTGCCTCCCACACTCTGTTGCCCCCCCTCCCCCCCAACCCACACTGCTCGATCGTCGCTCCTGAATCAAAGAGGTCGATGGGTTGCATGGAAGGGAAAGGAAGAGGAATAAGGGGGGAGAAGAAGGAAGGAGAGAGTGGAAGAAAATCTATTGTTGGATTTGTTGTGGTTTGATTAACTCTTCCCTTGGAGGATTATTACACAAACACAAGAAACCTATTCCCACTCCTATGCTTGTGTTCCTATGGAGGAAGGTTGATGATTAAGGCTCCACTGAAATCACTCTTGACATCTCATCATAGACCACTTTGGATGCTCATGTACATCTTGCGTAGGCATGTGAAAATCCTGTTTGTTCATCTTATGCATATTGCCTATTTTTTCTTTGGCACTTAATGAATATATTATAGTACATTATCTTGGGACACACTATTTAGAGCTATGTAAAAACCGTGTTAAAAGCAAATAGTTGATGATGAAATGTGATTAATGATCTTTAAAGGGATGTATGATCTTGTTCCTTGATTTGTTGATGATATCAACTTTTCGAATGAAGGTTTATCTTGTGGTTGAAGATTTTACTCGAACATATATGGTGGATTATTTTGAGATGTTTTCTCATGTGCGTGTTTACAATAACCGTGTATTATAGTAATAGGATATCAAGAATGTCTTTTTTATTGAGATCTTGAAGAGTAAATATTCATGACCTAGCCTCATGGCTATGGGGTTGAGAAGGAGTATATATGCAATTGAAGAAAGTTATTTATGAAATGCAACAAATTCTAGGAGCATGATTTATTAACTTAGCAATGAAATTATCAAGATTGATTTCATCAGCTTTAACATCAATCTTTCCACCTTTGTTAGTAAGAAAGGACTGGAAATGTAGATTTAGTTGTGTAGTGATAAAATCATATTTCACTCACCTTAAAACTGAAAATTGAGCTATATTCCTTAACAATACAATAATGCATGCATTGACTTACATTCATCATACATATATACTTGTAAAATAAAAATAATTTTTTATCACTAAAAAATATCCTCAAAATATGCAGAAGAAAAATCTAAAAAACAATATACAAATACAAAAATATACTAAATTGTACACAAAATGACAGTCGTACAAATACAGATATAAACTTCAAACATTTATAATCAATTTTATAGAACTCTGATTCACTTCATTTATCTTGCATTATTTTAATAAAAATATATAAAAATTATAAAAATATCAAATGTAAATAATTATCAAATAGAACATGTTCACCTTTTCTATTATGCACATTTTTTGGATTTCAATTCTATAGCATATGAATTCCAATTCACGCCAACTCATTTTTCAAATCCATCACTTAAAATACTTTAAATTTTTAAAATACTTGAAAGTGATCGAGGTCCATTTGTGAAAAAAATTGATTTTGGGATCCATTTATACAAAATTTCACGGTGTTTTCTTTCTTTTGTACAAAATCATTTTAAATCCTTTCTTTTTATTTCAATTTTATTTTGCTACTTGCATTCTTTCTCTAAAATTATAAAATCAACTAAAATACAAAAATAAAACAAAAATATGTCGTTTCCTTATGTATCAAATTTGACATGCATTTTATCCTTATTTACTTTGTCTTTTACATTTCACAAAATAAAAAATCAAAATAAGTATGCTCAAGTAGTATATAACATGTTACTATAAAATATAATATAGTCTCATAGTTAACAAGAAAATAATAAAAAATTAGAAAACACAAAACATTGGTATTTTATACTAAAAACTGGTTCTTAATTTGCATCTAGAATTCTAAATATTTTTTGGAAAACTTTCGTCTATAACATTTTAGACAAAATTATGTTGAGAAAGTTTTGCATTTTAACTTTTTCAGTTTGAAGTTTTTTTCTATTACTTTTTCCTTTATTCTTCACTTTTGGATCACTCTTTTTTATAGCTAGGCCACATGGCCCATTCTACTTACTCCACTCACCTTCTCTCCTTTGGTCAACACACTTTAAGACTCATCCCCATTGGCCAAGATCCTTGCCACCTCACTAGACTTCCCCTTTGGGTAAGTTGTACCACAAGTCTACTGTAACCCTCTCCTCATTTTTCATGAAAGACACACACACATACACACACCAATCCACCCTCCTACCACCTCCCACCTAGGTTTTCCCTCGATGACCTCTCGATTGCCATGCCATGCTTCAACCTCCATCGTTGATCAAAGACGCCATCGGCTACCTTCTCTTACCTCGATTTCTCCACCGAATAAAAAAGACACCAAACCCTAACTTTCAAATGACTTTTCATTCTTTGGTGAGATCTAGATGGTTCCGCCACCTGTAATGGAGCCTCACTTCATCCAAGCTTCCATACTTCATCCACCATTGAGGCCATGACTTGCTGAAATCCTCATAAGTATTCCTTCAGATGATTCAACTATAGTTAGGTAATGGCCATTTTTTGTTCTTTTGCTTTATTTGTTTTTCTTAGTTTAGCTTAGGTACTCCCATCGGTTCTGCTCTTCTGCAACGGAACAACAACCACCTCGCCTCCGATTAGTTTTTGCTCACTGTCTCTCGCAGCCTAACCATCTCTGGGGCCTGCATAGTGGACGAAGTGCCTCTTCCTTCCCTCACCATTCACCGGAGGAGACACATTCATCATTTTTTTGTTCTGTAAACTTAACCCCATTGCCGACATATGTTTCTCCAATGTGATGGACCACTTCACTGCTGACCACAGAGCTTCTTCTCCTCCTTCCCCACACATGCATGAGGAGACAAACCCATTCACTCTCTCTATGTTTAGTACGACAATTATATCACAGAGAATGGCACAAGCAATTATATCATATATGTCACATGCATATAAACAATATCAAACAAGTAATAAATGTCATCACACTAACAAGATTAGGTTGTCGAAAGTACTCTGACTGCTATCAAAATAACTTGAAGAGCGACTTGCAAATCAAATAATGCTGAACTGAATAACTTGCTTCACAGCTTTTAAACAAAGGATATTCTTCTCAAAATATCGAATGGATCAAAGAATATGTGAACGAATATCGAGGAAATTAGAGGGCTTCTTGCTTTGTTAAAGAAAGATAGAGTGATTACTTGCATGGTGTGTATTCCAACAATGGTTTTGGGGAACCTTATATAGGTGCTCACGAAAAGTGGCCATCAGAAATAAGGATGGTATGAAATCAAAGTTGAGTTATTGATATGATTGATCAGGTTAACACGTATAATCGATCAACTATAGATGATTGATCATCTAAATTGCTATGATCAATCAGTTGATGATCGTTGAATGGTATTCAAAATAATGATCGATAATTTCAAGAAACATGATCGATCAATAGGATACATATAATCAACAAGGTGTGATAAATCAATGTTAAAGTGTGATCAATAAGTTCATCAAAACTTGATATTCCTGAAAAGGAAGCTTTTGGTTGAAGTTTGTTGTAGTTACAACTTTTGCAAACCTAATGCAAATAAACTATTACAAGTCTTTTGAATAAGAAACAAACAAAGCTGAGCTTCTGCTTCAGAACGATGACTTTACACAATCATGTTGAGCTGATATCCACACATGAAGTCATGCAATCATAAAGAATGTGCGAGATACTATGATATAATCTTGTGCGTGATCATCTTTAAAGTCACAGAGGATCAAAATAATAACAAGCTCCCCATGTTTAATGATTGATGAAAGTTTTTTCAAAAGCTTAAAAAGTTGTAAACATTTGAGCATAAAAATTATCAAATCAAGCTTGATACATGCTACTTATATCAATAAGTCAGAATAATATGAAATACAAGTTTCAATCTCGATTTTAGTTGCCCCCTTACTAAAAGAATCATAAAACTTTTAATTCTTGTAAGGTGAGTGAAGCTTGTAAAACTTCTTATTTTAGTTATTTCCTTAATTAATCTCTCCCCCATATTTAAACAATTAATTCATCTTTAAAGACATTTAAGCTTTAATTTTATTCTCTCTCTTTTTGTGATCGATTAAAAAGAACAAGAACAATGAAAGAAAACATGCATATTTCATTAATAAACAAGGACCAATTACAAAATTTCTTCTGTGGCATATAAACTAATTCCAATACAGAAAAATAACAACCTAAAATGATGAGTTTACTAAGGAAAAGAAACCACAAAGATTACAAGATACAACTAATAATAAGGTGCATAATCAGGATCCTCTTCACGAGGCGGCGAATTGCCATTCATTTACCTTTATTATTTCATTTTATATTCAAATCCTTAGCAAAACACTTAACAATACTGCTAACTTGTACATATTAACATTCATTATTCATATGTAATTAACACATGTATTTAAATCCAAAATTAAAGAAAAAAGAAAAGAAAAGAAAAATAAATGAAGTATTAAAGATACTCAATGACTGAAAACCCCGAAATCAAGTCAATATTGACTAGGTCGATCAAGAATTAAGTATGGGGAGATAATGGCCAGATACACACAGAGAAACCCTATTTTCATACTACGCATATAGCCATTTTATACCATTTTATTTACAGTTATACACACCTCAAATAATAAAGTTTTCAACATGAAACATGTACATAATAAGATATAGAAAATTTAAAAAATAATATCCATTAAAAATCACGTATATGCAATTTGTACATATAGATGAAAAGGCCATAAATAGAGCTTTGCAGATCAATATCTCATCCATATAAATTAAAATTGAACCAAACTCAAATCCATTATATTCTAAATTAAATTATCTATCTAATGACGGTAGATTCATTAAAAATGGAGTTAAGATACATTGTAGGTTGAGCATATGCATATAAAAATAATGTATTTTGATTCATCACATTTTTTGTTTCTTTACATTTTAAAATAATTGTATGTATTATGTAATACAAATTAAAAATACAAACATAGATTAAAAAGAAACTAAAAATACCTAGATAAATAATAAAGTAAATATATAGGTATAATATACATATAACACATGTATATGTATTTATGTACACATGTAAATAAAATCATAAAATCAAATAAAAATATATAAATATGTATATAATAATGTTATAAATATATAAAATATGTAAATATAATATTATGTATATTAAATACAAAATAAAATTAAATATGTAAAATATAAGTATACATACATATATATAAATGTAAAAATTAACACCTAACAAATAAAGTTATAAAAACAAATAAAAATCAATAAAAAAAATGGTTTATAAAATAATAAACATTTTTTATATTTTATAAAATTAATAAAATCATCTATTTTTTTCAATTATCTTTTCATTTTTATTTCTTTCTTGTCTTGTAGTGTCCTACGTGGACCAATCAAGACTTTCTTTTGTTGACCTCGATCAACTGTACCATTCGTAGGCCTAAGATATGTCAGATGCGTGATCACCCATCTTTACCATTTTTTCATGTGTGACACACTGCTCCATTCCACTCGACTCCTTCATGAAATCTCTGCGTATTACACCCTCCATCACGCCCTACACTTTGTTCCTCCTACTTACCTTGATTCGACCACCCACCCTAAGTTTTGGATGCCAACCTCGTCTGTTATAAGTCGAACCATCAACCTTCCATTATTTTTTTATCTGTCTTGAGCACCTTTCCCCACTTAAATCCTTAGGCTTGAGGTACACTCTTGTGACAGGAGGTTGATCTCACCGTTTCACTACGTGGAGAGGGAGTGGTGACGTGGTATCCCCTTCGTTGGAGATTAACTCCGACGTTGGCACTTCCAAGTCACTCCGAGACATATTGACACATAACTAGGTCTGATTTCTTATCGTATTTCATTCCAAATTTCACTTCAGCATTTTATTTCATGTCATTTGCTTGTGTTTTAGCTTAAATCCAAATATTAGAGTACGCTCGATGATGAATACCCATTCATCACTCTTTATTCTTTTATTTTAGCTACAAAACCTTTGCCAAACACATGTATATATCTGTAAATAATAATAATTACCATTTGACATGCATTGTGTAAAATACAATAATCAGCATGTTTTTGTGCAAAAATAAAAGAATAAAGAAACAAAACAAAAAGAGGGAAATATTAGAATAAATATTGAGCGACCTAATCCCAAGGGAGGGCTCAGCATGGGCCTGACCGCATAAAAACCAAAGTAGAGGGAGATAAGGAAGCTCACCCTTGTATATCTGTAAATAAAATAAAAATATTTTCCTCAAAATAAAAATAAAAATGAGTTTGTATTTATCTGTATATATTTTAAAATATAAAAGTAAAATAAAAATAAGAAAAAGAAAAGAAAATTAAAAAGAAAATAAAAATGCCTTCACCTTGTAAATAAGCCATGTATATAGAAACTCTTTATCTATTTATTTATCCCTACAAATAAATAAATTAAAATCCAATAAAAATATGTACATAGTCTATATTCCACAATGTAAATAAATAAAATAAAAATTACAAAAATAAAAATAAAATAAAAAGGAATAAAAATAAAATCAATTTCCTTCATTGTATATATACCATATATGTATATAAATAAACCTATTAGCCCTTGTAATTAAATAATACAAATAAAATAAAAATACCAAAATATTCCAAATTTTATTCTATAAATAAATAAAATATAAAATTGGAATAAAAATGTATAAAAATAAATAATTAAAAATCAAAATTAAAAATACAATATTGTATATACCTATGTATATAATACTATATTGTAAATACCTAATTTCTATTTCAAAAAAATAAATAAAAATCACAAAAAATAGTTTATAAATAAATAAACATATTTTATATTTTAACTTTTTCCTAATTCGGCCATTTACTATTTTATTTTTAATTTCTAAATCTTTTTGACGTGGCCGCTCCTGATTGGTCCACGGGGGATGTTGACCCCCGGTCAACTCCCCCCTGGACCACAGACTTCCGGATCCGAGTTTTTGACCCGACTTCTCGATATTTTCCACGCTCGATCCGACCACTAAAACCCTAAACACCGGGTCCTATCTCTTCCTTGCAGATCCGACACCTTCGCCCGGGGTGGGTTATCGGGGTCCGTGCTCCGAGTGTCTCGCCCGATCCCCAGGTAGCCGGACCCCTAGACATATATAACATCGCCTTCGGCAGCCTGTTCCTTGATCTTTGGTCCTCCCCCTCGACGCCGAGGAACTCCTCCTCCTCGCCTGGGTGACAGCGGTGCGATGTGGAGTGGAAGTGAGGCTCGGGCAGCCGAGAAACCTTGGATCCGGTGGCTTCGCCGCCGTGCGCAGCCGCGAGCGTGCCCAGCCTCGGGACTCGACGCCCCCTTGCAGGCAATGACCCCCGGAGCTCCCCGAGCTCCAGCACAGTCGGATTCCTCCACCAGGTAGTTGATTTAGCCAGTAGCTTAGCGTAATTTTAGGATCTTTGATTTTTCCCCTTTTGCTCCGCCGCCGCCATTCGCCACCTCCGACCAACCATCTGTCCACCCGACCGCACCACCACCTTCGTCAGACTTCTCCGCACCTTCTTCATTCAGCCACCCAACCCTGACTCGCCCCGGAGCAGGGACTTCAGTCCTCCTCCTCCGTCGCTCGCCGGAGGACCTCCACACCGCCGCATCTTTCATCCTCCACGTGCGCTAACGGGTCGAGGCAGTTTGCCCTCGACCCCTCTTTCTTCTTGTGCAGGTAGCGGGTCAAATTGACCTCATCTGGAGGTCAGAACATCAGAGCACAGGCGCTCCAGCTCTTCACCGTCGTCGGAGCTCTCCATAGCTCCCCGTCATCATCGGAGTAGTCCATTGGCTGCGGACCACCAAGGCGATTCTTCTCAGCATCTCAGCAGCCTCCGAGAAGTCCCCACGCGCGAGTTTCAGGCTGGCGAAGTTCGCCGGCCACCTGTTCTTCCTGGACCCTCAGCCATCGTCCGATTAGCTCTCTCGCTCCAGTTGTGATCCACGCCCTTCATTTGAGGAGCCACGTCACCGTCCGATCCCTTGGAGGACTGATCAGGACCGTCCGTTGCAGAGGAGAGGCACCCATGATTCTGGATCGTTCGATCTCCACGTGTCCTCTTTAGAGCCGTCGATTCACTGAGGGTTTACCCACAGTGCATTCCAGCCCGCGTTTCTTCGTTGAGGCGCCAGCGATTCACATCCGTCAGATCAGATACGTGGCGCCATCTCAGCCCTCGGATCATAATAAGGGGTAATTTTACTTAGGCCCCTCCTGTTTTTTCATTTACGTTCTAGTCTTGTAAATATTTTATCAAGTTTATTTTAGTTTGGTAAATTGCATAGAGGACCTGCTAGTTTATTTTAATTGCATTTCTACCCTTGCTTGTTGTGGACACGTGCATCGACACGTGATTTTGTGGAGAAATTGCATGTATGGGCCTGTAGTTTCTTGTTGTTCATCGAATGAAATATATTTTTGGATATTTGCATTTATGCCCCTGTGAGTGTTTTTAATTCTGCATGTGCTGAATATCGTGGGCATTTTACACTTAAGCCCCTGGACTTTTAGCACCTGTTGCTAATAGGTCCAGGAACTTAATTTATTTGCATTTGGGTCCCTGAGTGCCCAGTTCACGTGCCTTACGCGTGAGAACGTGGGATTTTTACATCGGGACCCTTGGGTTTCTCTTTTTGTTACTATTAGGCCCCCGGAACATATTTTTATGACAAACGGGTCCCTTTGACTGTGGGCTATTGTTTGTTGTAAAAAAAATATCAAATTGTCTACTAATTAAGTGAAAATTTGACACGTGGCTTCTACCACTGTGTAGAATTTTCACTAATTTTTGTGAAATTTTTGAAGCCCTTTTATTTTTTAAAAAAAATTCAAAAACACCCCTTTTTCTGCCTGTCCGGATATAAAAATCACTAAAAAATATTAAAACCTTCTCAAAAATTATTAAAAAATTAGGTTTTGTGTGTTTTGATGTGTTTAATTTTTTGACCACTTTTGGTCATTTTTGGATTTATAAAAAATATAAAATTTGAAAAACTTGAAAATCTTATAAAAATTCTAATAAATCATAGAAAATCCCAAAAATAATAAACCCAGTCTCTGATTTTTCCTTTTTATTTTTATTGTATAGGAAAAATACCTCTAAGCTTTGAAACAACATTTAGTATTTTTGAATGGTTGTCCAAGCCTGATTGGACAGTTTTCATTGGTTTCTGCCTTGTTTCATTTTTACAAAATTCTATAAAAATCATAAAATTAATAAAAATTCACTAAAAATAGTAAAAAATATAAAAAATCATAAAAATATTTTTATTTGATTTTTTAAGCATTTTAGAGTAATTAAATAATTGTTGAAAGTTGCTTGTGTTTATTGTTTTATTATTTTCTTTACAATTAAAAATTCCAAAAAATATAAAAATATTAAAAATCCACCAAAATTGTTTGTTTTTATTTTCTTTATTTTTCGACTACTTCGTAAGCCGCAAGGCCAACCCGTGCTCCTTGAGTTCGACCCTGGGTACTATACGAGGTTAATCCAATAGCCTGGGCCACTAGTTCTTTTCTCTGATTTTATTTGTGTTTTGGTGGTCTGCTCTTATATTTTTCTTGTTGATCGATTGATTTCCGAGATCCGGGTCGCAACGACCCTAGTTCTATTTTATTCACCCGAGTCTCCGTGAATTTTTCGGTCATCGACTAGGCTCTAACCTCTGTCCTCTCATCTACAACCACCGTTCCGACCACCTTACCCCACCATCTTCTCCCCCCTCATGTTCTCCACCTCTTCATCCACCCAGAACCCCTTGATTCATCCTAATTCAAGCCTTCAGGTCTTTATTCCATCTCCCCTAGGTGGAGACCATCGCCCCCACTTCATTTCCCTTTGAAGCCGCCCAATTAAAGGGCATGGAATGTTGCCCTTCTTCCCCCTATCTTCTCCTGCAGGTTGGCGCTTCAAAGATGGGGTGTGATTGAGTCCTGCACATGAGCTTCCAGGTGCTCCGCATTTCAATATCTACAGACCTCTTCCCTGCGAGATTTGGACCCATTGAGCATCTCCAGCAGATGTGTGTGGCTCCAGAAAATGTATAGACCCCATCAGCAGCTCGGGAGCATGCCCAGAGGATTAAAGGATCGAAACGAGAAAGGCATGTCATTCTTCCTGTTCTTGTTGAGCTGCAACAACCATTCGATCGAGTCCCAGCTCCAGTTATAATCTCGGACATCCATTTGAGGAGCCCAGCAGTCATCCGATCGAGAGGACTTGATCAAGATCATAGATCATCGAAGCGGTATCGACTAATCTCGGTCGTTGATCGCATAAGTGATGCACATCTAGCCGTTGATCGCCACGCATACACCCCTCACATGGCTCCTCTGGGGTAATTTTAACCAAGCCCCCATACCTTTTGTATGTCATTTTAGTCATGTAAATATTAAATATAGTAATATCTTGAGTGAAAATTGCAAATAGGACATCGTACTTTCCTATAATTGCATATCGGTCCTTCTACCTCACATGTTACACCCTGTGAGGCGCTGTAATATTTAAAAGTGTACCCCTATATTATCTAGACTTGTTATTAAATGTATATATAATTTGTTCAAATTACAAACAAGTACCTATAACTACAACATTTTTTATTTCTTATATTTATGCATATTAAGTATTTTATTGCTTTAAAATTTTTAGAAAAATAAATATAGATGCATATAGCCATGCTTATCTCATTTTAATTTTATTTTTCATTTTCATTAATTTTTACTATTTTTTAAAAAATCCAAAAATGGGTTTATTCCCAGTCTAGCTGTAAAAACCCATAAAAATTACAAAAGTTTTTCCAAAAAATCCAAAAAGCACAATATATATATTACACTTTATTCCAGCACATATCCAAAATCACCAAAAAAATACAAAATATAAAGCTAAAAAATCTCAAAACCCTAAAAATATTATAAAAATTATATAAATGTCAAGAAAAATTCAAAAATATTTCTTTATGTTTGTGAATTTTCTTTTTATATATACTCTATATTAAAAATAGTTTTAGGATAATTTTGGAATTATTTATATTTATTAAACCCTAAATTATCTCGGATAATTATTTGTTCATTGTTTTGGACATTTAATCACTTTAAAAATCTGGTAAAAATTAAAAAGTCTATAAATTTGCAAAAAATAGAGCAAAATTTAAAAAGACAACATTTATTTTTTTATATTTAAATATATTTTGACTAAATTATAAATATAATAAGATATATAGTACATATATACTATATATCACATATAAAAAGTTATATGATCTATTATATTATATATTATCATATATTATTTAAAAAAATCAAAAGAAATTTAAAAATTAAAAACAAATTTAAAAATAAAAAATTAAAAAATAAAACAAATTAAAATCCATAGGAATTAAATATCATTAAAAACCATCAAAAACTAAGAAAAAGAAGAGAAAAGACAAGAATAATCGTTATTAATTAGAAATAATTATTAATAATTACTACCCTCACCTTTGCTCGCATATACACATATACACATCTTTGTAGAGTTAGAATAAATTTTAACTCACATACTTTATTTATGTTTATATGTGAGTTGATTGTTATTTATTTGATGATTGGTTGACACAATGATTGCTGGTCTAGTTGCTAGTCTTGTCACACTGATTATCGAGTAAACAAATGGTGATGTTGCCGGGGAGCATACCGTCTTGTTTTTCGGGTAGCTTGTACATATAGCTCACGTATTCTCTTTTCTTTTTTTGTTTGTATTTCCTTGTATATATATTTGTGTGTGTATCTGTTCTAATCATCTTATGTTTAACTTTTTTGCGAGGGCATGTAGAGCGAGGGCGGATTTCTTAGATGTTCGGAGCACCCCGAGTGAGGTAGAGATCGGTTCTTTCTCCTTTGGAATCGATAGGAGAGAGCAGAAAAAGCTAACTAGGATATTGAGCAGAGTAATAACATTAATATAAAATGGTATAGATTTTATTTTATTTGTGCGAGAGAGTGACTTATATAATTTGTAATAATTGACACTCTCAGGAATTAGACACTATTCAAGTCCATTTCATCAGGTGATTGTTCATTTGGGAGGCCCGACATGATTTCTCATATTTTTATCGCTTCTTACATTATCATCCCTATTTTTTCCCTTTATTTTATTTTATTTCCATTATTTGAATTTTTCATATTTATTTTATTTGTTTTACATATTTGAGCCCTTAGCCTAGGATTCTATTTTTGTTTGAGCTCGATAAAATTAGGTCCAAACTCCCCGTAATAGAATAATTGTTCCTATAGAACATTCAGCTTGAACTTAGTCAACAATAAATGGTGCTTCCCGCTAATAGGACTTCCTGTTAGTATGGTTCTCTCTTGCACACATATATGATATATTTATTTTTATGCGTGGATCATATTACATGTAGACTGTTGGAGTCAGATATGTATTTCTCACTCTAGCATTTGCATTTATTGATTGTCACGCATCATTTTTTTCCGAATCCCCCCTAATTTCTTGGACTTAGGCAATAAAAAAGAATCGTAAATATCTTTGTACAATGTTTAATTTTGTTTGTTCCTTTATCAGATGCTTCTCAAGTGCGATCAAGAGCCGAAAAGTCTGGTGGTGTTGATCCTGACGTGGAGACTGGAAGAAGATGCCTAAATAGCTTGTTATCTTTATAGGATATTTAATGTACTTTCGGTTTGTATTTTTTGGAACCACTATTTCGGAACTGCATGTATTGTTAAGCTAATATGCAACTTTATTTCATATTTAAATGAATGAATAAACTCTTTCTTTGATCATTCTACATCCACATTCGATATTATTTTGCTTGTGCCCACCAATTTTCGCTCGCTCTAATAAGCATTATTCTTTTGAAAAACTAATAAACCTTGAAAGAACTTCCATACACGCTGAAATTTGTGGACGTCGACTTTAATAACGAATGAAAAAATTATTTAGTGGGGACATTCTAAAATGACCACATTTTATATACACCCGATGTTTATTAACGTCAACATAAACTATTTCTGTTAGGATGTTTCTCACAAACATCCACCAAAATGACTAGCCTGTGACATTTTTAAACGTCCTTGAATTTGAGTCTAATTAGATGTTCTTCATTAACGTCCAAAATAACTTTCTTAGACGTGGCCAGCCCGATAAAACTTTTGGATGTTTTTAACGGATGCATAACTCTTTACCGACGTTATAAGCAATCTGAGCAGACGTTAGTAGACATAGGTAAAATGCCTTTTTGTACTAGTGGATTCGTCCACCAAATCATTCGATTAACGATGATGAAGTTGAAGTTTGCTGTTTGGATTACACGCCAGCTAACATATATATATATATATATATATATAATCATTTCTAAAGTTTAGAAAATCAGATTGGCGGTTGAACTGGCTTCATATTTATTTTGATTTGATCGGTTGAATCACTGATCCGAACTGGTCGAATCGTGATGGCATCAACATGACATCAGTTTATAAAAGTCGGACCAATTCTATGGGTCATGCAAATCGACCTTATTGTTTTAATTATAAGATACAAATATTGTCAAATGACCTTTCATTTAATAAATCTACGTCACATAACAAGATTTATCATATTACTTAAAAATCAAGGTCACTCATTGAGATGTGAGATCAATAAAATAAATAAATACAATGCATGATGTTAAACGTAGTGACGCCATAATTCGTTAAAAAATTCTTCTTCGGTCGAACTTTCACATCTTCTCGCATCTCTTGATGTCCAAAAAGCAGCTACCTACAAGAAAATATATGAATAAGTATATTTTTAATGTGTACAATTTCTGAAATAATAAGCAATTGTGGTGATTTTCATTTTCTATGATTATATGTCATTAAGTTGCAAGCAATGCTGATATAGGATCATCAATCCAAGCATCTAAGTCATCCATAGAGATTGTATCAGTATTGGATTCTTCCACCCAATCACCATATAAATCCATATCTTGTAAAGATATCATGTCTTATATTTTGTTGCTTTAATTTTTCCTTCTACAAAAGAAGAATTGTCCAATATTTTATTGCTTTCATTCAGAAGGGGTTGATTTCAACAATTCTGTGACCATTAAAAATGCTTGTATAGATGGAGGCCATATGACTCTCTGTTTAGCATGAAACTTGAATGACATAATATAGAGAAATAATGATGAATTTCCATGAATTCATTTAAAAAAATAAAAAAAAGTGACGAAATGGGACTGGAGAGGAAGCAAATGGTTTGGGCATTCATATCGCTCTGCCGTTGTCCATTTTTAATCTGATCACAGCTCCGTATACTTACATCAAGAGATAGCGAAAATATATATTGTATCTTAATATATATATGGATTGAAATATATGGTCCCTTAAGAGATGTAAATATGAGATACCAATAAGTACCCATTATGGATATAGTAAACTCAATTTATATTTAATGAAATAGGACATAAATACTTTAGCACATATTTTTTCGAAGACATAAACACTACAAAACAATCGAGCTATAGTGATGATTTTTTCAAATTCCGTCACTAAATTAACCGTTGTTAAATATATAACGACGATATTATTCATTGCGAAAAGATTTTTCGTACTCGAAATTAGCGACGAATATCATATATATCGTTATATCATTAGCAACGGTCCACATAGCGACACTTATATGTTGCTATTTTTCAAACTTTTAATTAATCGTCGCTAAATTTTGAACTAAAAAATAGCGAGGGTTAGTTGATATTTTGAAAAATAGCAATGGATAAACGTCGCTATATAGGCTGTTGCTAATGATATAACGACATATATGATATTCGTTGCTAATTTTGAGTACGAAAACTCATTTCACAAAGAATAATATCGTCATTATATATTTAACAACAGCTGATTTAGTGATGGATTTTGAAAAAACCGTCACTATAGCTCAATTTTCTTGTAGTGAAAATAGTGTAAAATATATAACTACAAAATTTACTCTCTAAATGGATTCACACATGCAAATATAAATACTATCAAATTTAGAAATTATCTATCTAAAAATAAATGTAGAGATATAACTGGAAATTTTACAAGAAACGAACATGCTAGCCGGAAAATTGGGATTAATAATCCCCTCGGCAAATATTTATTTTGAGGAGAGAAGACTTTTGATACATTTTTAACTCTTTGAATTTTGCAATTTTTAGGGGTGGACATTATATGGGTCCACCATATAATCCAACTAAATCACTGAAATGGGTCAAACGAATTGGGTCATTTGGGTTTTGAGCATGGGTAACATATTCCTTAATAGGTATCAGGTTGGTTATTGGGTCTAATGCCTTCCACTCAATCCACCTAAATAAATCAAACTATTTCTTTGAGTGGTCTAAGGTTCAATTGGACCATCCAACCCAATTAATATATATATATATATATATATTTATTTATTATATAATGTTTAGAATTATAATCCCTACTATATCTCTTATTTTCAATTCTTATTCTCCCCTCAAGCTCTCAACCTGTTAATTATCCTTGTCTCTCCAAGTATTATTTAATTGTTATTATGTGTTGCATTCACTGTACGGTTTCTACGACGACCTCAACATGATTAATAGACACTATAGATTGTTTCTCCTCTTGATAACTCAGAGCCTAGCTTATTGCCACTTTGACACATAATTAACATTGCTTCAAATTCAATCCACTTCAGGTGACCCAAATTATACCGTAGAATCTTTTAGCTTTTACTCAACAATTCCATGGCAACTTTAACATATTCAACCATCTTCGTCTCTATTGACCTTGACTCATGCTTACTTTTGCATCCTTTTTCATACATCAATGGTCTAGAACCTTCAATGAACATGATTTTTCACATGGGTAATTTGATTTTCTCCCAACCTAGTCAACTTAAATCACTCTCCGAAACATCTCAATCCAAGCTAATTTGATCCGGTGGTATTCTTTTGTCCAAAATCAAATAAATTCAAACCCGCCCAAACCGATGGAATGCCACCCCTAGTAATTGTGAATTGTGGCGTTTAAGAACATTGGCATATAATTCATGTTTTAAGTAAAAAATAGTTGGTTGAAGTCGATATTTCATTTTCTCATAACAACATATGTGATGCATATAGGACTATTTTAAGAATACAATTTAGAATTCATGCATATTATATAATTCTTATTAAAAAATTACATAGGACTCTATATTTATGTACATTTGTCCACATTTATAAACCCGATTTAATCGATTCGGTTTTTAAACAAAGGATTGCGTGATTCTTTTCATCATATGCATATTGATGTCAAGCTCAAGACATAATCAAACTAAAATTATTGTAAGAACAATTTGGTTAGAATTTCCAAACCTTATTTTGTAGGTGGTTGTATTTCATTTGTGTCGTTTATTTAGATTGTTGGTATTCACATGGATATCTCATGATGGTGTACCAACAGATGACAATGACAACATGCATATCCCTTTGGCATCTTTTTTAGAAAATAGGATTCCGATCCTAATTATTTTGTCTAATCCCAGTAGGATAATATGACTAGGCTGAAAAAATAAAAGGAAGAAAATTCCAGAAAATCCAAAATATGGCTTATACTTGTATATATTCGCTTGTTTATGGGCTCCACAAATTTTACTGATTTTTTAATAAATTCATTTTAATTCCAAATAGCATGAACCCAACTCTGCTATGCAGGTAATATTAACCTTAATAAAAAATATTGACTTATTTTATGAAAGTAAACCCAAACTCTACTTTTGAGTCTACGTCAACTAAAAGATGAATATTTCACACATACATAAACCTAAGAAATACTCCTCATAATGCACTTTCATTTTTTAAACAAGGGATGTTTACACCCATAATCCTGAGCAATTCCGCAATTACAATCCCGCATAATCGTGAATTGCACGAGAAACCATGGATAGTCCCTCTGTCTTACACCTATAACCCTCCGTTATGAGAGCAGTTAACTCAACCATATCCTGGGTTAATCTAACCCATGGAGTATCCAATGGATATTAAAAATTTGTAAAATAAATGAAAAATCATCCTAACTCGTCACCCCTTCCCTCCATGTTTCGTGTGGGTTGTTCTTGCCAGGATGCTCGAGCTTGGGTATTCAGCGGGGCGGTCCGGGCTACAAGGAGGGGAAGCTTGGGCTGGGTGACGTCGGGGCCGGCTGGGCGGGCGGAGTGGGGGAGTGCCTGGGCTAGAGGGTGGGCGGGGGACGTCGGGGCCGGTCTGGCTGGGGGACTTCTTGCCTGGGCTGGAGGGTCGTCGGGGCCGCCTGGGGAGGGGGTGGGGGCGGAGGGGTGGGGGCAACTCCCCAGGAGGAGGTGGGGCAGGTTCAAGGGAGGGCAGGCGAGCATTTGGCGAGGGTGCTTAGGCAGCTGCCTAGGAGGACGTGGGGCGGCTGCCCAGGAGGACGTGGGGCTGGGGTATGGCAAGGGGCTGGCCTAGGCTGGAGGCGGTGGGCTGGAGGAGAGGGGTTCGACGGGGTCTTCCTTAGCTGGGAGGAGGAAGGAGAGGAGGAGGCGGAAGGGCTCCTCCAGTAACCTGGTGACAAGCCCTTTTTAGATTTTTTATATTAACAACATACTTTATAAATGTGATATGATTTTAAGGGTGAAATTGGTAAAATGTAACTTTTTCTGTGAGAGTTAATAGATAAAATAGATGGCAAGTAACACAAGGATATGCCATGTAAGAGTTAAGTATTTTTCGGGGTCCTGCGTGTAATTCGCGATTTCATGGGATTATGAATGTAATTTCGAAATTACTCAATATTATGGGTGTAAAAATCCCTTTAAACAATACCTCTTCTAGAGGAATAAAAGTTTATATGTGAACTTCAAGCTTTGAGCTTTATATATAGAGTACAATTGTACATTCAGAACATAGTTATTTCATGTGAATATTTTCCTCTTTTCTTTAAAACTCTTTTTGTCTTTGTTTCTTTAGTTTGTAATATAACTAGCTGCAAAAAATGGAAAATAACAAAAACAGAAAAGCATAACAAATGCATTAAAAGAATCAAGTCGCACTTGTTAAATTCACCTATGAATACCATCATATATATTTTATATTTAATTATCCTTGATATATAAAAATCCAAATAATTAGACTATATGTATGTAATATTATATTATTATTTAAAAGGGTTTTTATTACGTGTGCCCCTCTTAGATGTTGCTTTGACTTTCATGCACCGTTGTTGCGTGGCCCCTCTTAGATGTTGCTTTGAATAAACTAAACCATAATTTATTCAAGCCATGATATGGTTAAGGGCATAATTGTCAACATCCCCCAGACCATCTGACCATGGTTTATTGCTACCGGTGGTAGCTGTTGTTGAAGAGGATCAACCCCCTCCCCACCTTCGTCCAGCCCCACCCACATGAGCCTCTCCCTCACGAAGTCCACCCTCACCTTGTTCCCCAAGGCATCCATTCTCTTCTGCCCAGAGTAAATTCCAAGTTATGTGGCTCCAACATTATGCTTCCTACAGAAGGGAACACAGATGCGGGTGAAGCCCACGGTCTTCGTTAGTGCCCGTGAGGGTGAGAAGGGAGCCCCCTGCGTCGGAGAGGTATCATGCAAACTCCTCCACAGGGTTTATTAGCGGCAGCTCCTTTTATGAGTCGGTGATGGAGACAAAGATGTTGATGCTTGGGAGGTCAGAACGACCCTTTGGGTTGCGGGGTCCTTAGGACTCAAATCGCCCGCGAGGAATCGGTAAGTCATCCTCCTCCTCTGTTGCATGCTATGTTTTCTCCTGAAGAAGAGGAGTGAATGGAGTAAGAGGACTCTTGATGTCGCAACAGTAATCGCAAGAGCCAAGAAGCCGGGCCAAGGTGGTGCGGGATGGAGGAAGGCAACAACAAGGAGGCAAGTTGATCCATTTCCACGGTCCTCTCATATTCACGGTCGATGATCTCTTATGAGCCACCGCTGAGATCATGGGCAAGAGTACGTATAGCATCGCATACAATGCGACACTAGAAAATGGCAATCAGGTGGCCATGAAGAGGCTAATGGAGAACATAGCAAAGAAACATAAGGAGTTCGATGCAGAGGTCAATCTGCTGGGGAGGATCGGGAACCGCCATACCCATCCTTAGGTCACACAAAATCCATGTTCCCATAAGTTATCTTTGTCTCAATCAACCACCTGTTGTGATCGATGTCCCCATGGCCTTTAGTAGATTTCATGACACACAAACTCCTGTTGTTGGGCCTAAACTCTGCCTTTGAGAGAGGGGTTTAAGTAGGGGATGAGGGGGCTGGAGGAGGTAGGATGCGGAGGATGATGGGAGCGGTGGTAGAGGAAGGGGCTGGAAGAGATAGGGTTGGAGGAGGTGGAGCAGTAGAGGAGGCGGAGGGGGCAGATATGGTAAAGGCGGCGGAGGAGGAGGTGTCTAAAATTTCACCATTAGTCTTTGTGATCTTTCTAATTACCCTCGTATCCAAAAGTTAACGTCTATTTGGCATGTGGATGGATGGCAACTAACCTTAGGGTCACAAAGTGATAACATTGCAAGAAATCAGGGGCACAACTGATATTCCAAAAAAAGAAGGGCATAAATGATATTTCAACATTTAATATCACAAAATTCGTATATATGTAAATTACCTTTTTTTTATTTGGACCCCTTCATGAAAAGCATAGATCGCATTGAGGAGATCTACACCTTCCATGGTGACCATTTTTTTTACTTCAATTTATATTTTACTTTGATTTTAGTTTTAGTTTCTATCACTTGAATTTTGTCCTCTTAACATGTAGCATGATCAACACGAACCAACCATGCCACATAACGCACCCTCATTGGTCCATGCCTACACCTCTTGCCATATCACCCCCTTCATTGACCCTAGTTAGCAAACCGATAGCTTAGGTGGTGCCATCTGACGAAGCACTATGGAGAACTGTTCATCTTCTCTGCTCGTGGCAGCATCCTGTTCATGTCTGGAACTGTTGTGCCACCTCCTCCTCATCCCAACCAATATCCCAACCTCTGTCCATGGAAACCCTAATCGGTCACATAAAAGCTTCATTGCCAAATTTGTTTGCCCCTCTTTGTCATTTGTAATGCACTGACATCCATCTCCAGCATCATGATGGGCATGGCAAGCTCCTCTTCTTACTATGAGGGAAGACGATACTGAGCAGTTCTTCATGTGAGTTATTTTGTGTGAAGAGTGTGTCACATTTTGTGATATATATATGGAATGAAGTAGCATAAGATTTAACCTACTTGAAATGAACGATGATGGTGAGATACATTGAAGATATGAACCAACTTTGGATATTATAAGGGCAATACTTAAAAACATCCGTCGAACAATTTGTCGAACAATTTCTAATGAAGATGGAAACCTTAATCATTATTACATTTTCTACGTAGCTAGATGAAGTTGATTGTTTTTAAGAGTAGAATCCTACAAATATCCAATTTTATTATATGGTTTAACTAATATATTTAAAGACTAAATGCAACAAATTTATTATCAGTCCAGATCTTGATATAATGTAAATGGATTTAGATTCGGAAAAAAAATTCGATAAAACAAAATCACACAATTGTCATGTATAATAGTGCAGGCCGAACTATAATCTGAAATAAATGGTTATTATGGTGAAATTGTTGATATCTTAAATGTTAGTTTACACATGACTTTTGGTGTATTCTTTTCTAATGCATGTGGTTTAATATTGGTCACGAAGGAATCAAATATAAAAAAGATGAGCCCTTTACGCTTAAAACTCAGGTTGAATATGTTTTATGTTCCCGATAATTCTCTTAATAATAGATTGTACTTGTTAGAATAATATTCATAGATTATTTTGATGTTGACAAAGATAAAGAGTTAGCGAGTAATGATGATACATACCATAATTCATTAAATGACAGTCCGTCTCTTGTAGTTGACGTTGATTTTATTGTAAAGATCGGAAGATTTTGTGATAACGCGATCAATTAATAAGAGGTATCTTTCCTTCTTAACAAATTAATGTTTTTCTTACTAATCATGAAGCATGTTTTGCTTTTTTATAATTGTAATTTTCTACCATAGGTCGTTATGTAACCTCGTGTGAGACGTGTTCGGAAAAATCTTGAATCCGCTACTCATTTAGATAGAGACTCTTCGGATGCCACAGGTCGAAGTGGTTCTGTTAAACAGAGGGACCATCTTAATGTAGAGTATTAGATCGTCTCTAGGACAAACTTTACGGGCCCGTTCGATTCGGGAATAAGCAGGAATAAAGATTGTGAATAAGGAGAATAATGGTCTATTCTTTGTTCGGCTGGAGGATAGGAATACGGAGAATAAGGTGAAATAAAGGTAGGTAAGGTGAGATAAAGATATGAATAAGAGTGAAATAAGATGAAATAACGGGGAATAGTCGTATCACGGAGAATCGTGTTTGAATGAAAATGGAGGCTTATTCCCCTTATTCCACTCCCCTTATTAACTAAATGAACAGGCCCTACAGATTGTAAAAGGAGACACGGTTAGGAAGAACTCCACAAAATTTCAAAGTTACGTTGGACATGTTGCACGTGGTCATGTTCCCATTACTTGTCTTGACTTTCGGACTCTACACCAATTTAAGAAGGATGTTATACTTGCATATTCGGAGGCAAGTGATTAAATTAATTTATTATTAAAAAAATCAATTAATGACTTCTTATTTAAATTTATGAATATGTATTAAAGAGTAGTTTTTCCTAGGATGGAGATCCCGATGTTGATTCTCAGATTCTATGCCATGCTGTGAAGATCTTGTGTTGGAACAAGTACGCATCAGATGAAGGAAATATGCTTTCAGAAAATGTTGTATTGTAAAGAATATGCATTACTTATATTCTTCTATTTCAGTATTTCGATCCATAAGTTCCATCCGAGCAACTTGTACAGAATATTACTCTATTACTCAAGACAGTAACATCGACATGGTAGAGGGAGCTTATTAACTAATTTAGGGATGTTAGTGGATCGGATTTGGGGTGGGTATTAGTAAATTCCAAACACATATCTATTTATAAAATTACTATTCAAACCCACCTATCTATTGTTGGAAACAGGATCAGTAACATGGTCATTAAACAGTAATTTTCATTATTAATACGAATCAATGCATCACAAATTAACAGAGTTATAATCAAGCATAACAGATTCATATAATAATTACAAGTTGCAAGCCAGAACCAATTAAACCAGTTAAACAAAATATAAACTATTTTAGGGAGAGATCCAGGAAAGATAAAGCAATAAATAAATTGCGGCAAAACAAATAAAAAGATTAGATAAGAGATAGCTGAAGTGTACATGAAATGAATTGTCCTTAGAGAGGATATCACCCCACAATACCAGTGCGAAGGGTACTACTGGCGATCCGCTCCCAGGATACGACGGTACACGATCGTCGTCCATCCACACCGACGAGATTGTCCTCGAAAGTTCCCCAGAGAATTACAACCATGAGAAGACGAAGAAACACAGGCCGCATATGCGGTGAAAAAGCCAAGAAGCAAAAGCGCCATGAAGGGTTTTCTTGCGAGTAAAGAAAATTACGTCCAGTGGAAGGGTATATGAAGACATAGGGATAGCTTTTCACTTTCCGAAAACACCCTCCAGCGGACGCCTCTTCGAATTTTGAAACGACGCCCGGATCGAAGCTGTTGGAATCGAGTCAAATTTCCTTAATGTGATCGAATCACAATTAATTCGTACAATTAATTTATTCAATCCTGTAATGAAACCCGCAATAAAAATATCGAGATCCGGGATCCGAATTGACTCTCCCGAGCCGGAGCCGGTGCCAGAGCCGGTGCCGGAGCGCACACGCGTGTGTGGTCATCCAATCCTCCTCTCTACTATTTCTACAATGGATTGGAGTATGAACTCATATATAAGTCCACCAAAAATTTAGAAACACTAGATGTGGTACTAAGTTTCCATCCAAAATACTCCTTGTTTCAAATTTGAGAATTCTCAACATTCCCTCCAAAGCAATTTAGTTTTTCAATTGAAACTAAATTAAATTCCAATATAATTGCGTATGTTTATCAAATTAAAATCTAATTACATTAGCTTTAAATACGACAATCCCACACGAATTCAACATTTTGAAAAAAGATTTAAAGAGAGTCAAAACACATATTTTGACTGCCACACTTTCCTTCGGTAAAGGTACCTTCCGATTTGAACCTCTACCTGAGTTTACTACTTTCACTTTAACAGGAATGAAGTTACCTATGTCTTGAACTTCAGACCTTAGTGTTAAAGTATATAATAGAAACAACAAATTATTGTTCTTGGTATAATCTTCAAGGTTGGTGCTCCATGCACCCTTATTCTGTTTAATGAGCACGTTCAGTAAAGATCCTTTTCCTTTAACTGCGGTCCACAGTAACACTCACATAGGTGGCATTCTCCAAGGAGGCACTGCTAACATCCTATCTAAAGGTTTGAACTCGTTCAGAGCCCACGCTTTTCGTATACTTACAACTTAACTGACACTCAGGCTTACAGGGATAAGATACTCATGCATAAACATTGACATAAGAGTGCCAACCAGTTCTCCAAACAGCTTGTTATTATCACATTGAACATATTTTGTGAGATCACTCAAATTGGTTTGGTTGCTACTATAGAATAACTCCCAATGGATCTCAGTCTCATCCCAAGCTTAGACTTTAGGACTAAAGTCCTATCAAGTCTCTTATTTAGCGAATCTGTCGTGTTGTCTTTGGATCCAACAAAATCCACAGTCAACACTCCTCGAGACACTAAATCTCTTAATGTTTTATGTATGATTTGCATGTGTCTCCTTGTTTTCTGATTGAACTTTGAACTCTTGATCTTGGCAAATGTGATCATGTTATCACAATGCACTGAGATCGCAGAAATTGGCTAACCTACCATGGAAATTTCTGAAAGAAATTCCCTTAGCCATTCAACCTCAATTCCAATGATGTCCAAAGCACACAGCTCAGCCTTAAAGATAGATCGAGCTAGAATAGTTTGCTTCACAGACCTATAGGAGATTGCATCGCCTCCAAGGATAAAGACATACCCCGTAACACCATTACTCCCAGACTCCTCTATTTTCCCTATCCAGCTCGCATCACTATATCCTTCAAGTACAGATGGATGTCTACCATAATGCAAACTAAGGGAAACAACTCCCTTCAAGTACTTTAATACTCAATCCAGAGCCTCACAATGAGTACGGTTAGGATAGCTAGTATATCTACTCAACTTTGCAACCGAGAATGAAATATCAGGTCTCGTGCAATTTGCAAGATACATTAAGCTTCCTATCACTTGTGAATATCTTAGTTGACCTACAGGTACTCCACTTTTGTTCTTAAATGTGTTTTGGATGAATCAAAAGGAGTGTTTACAGCTTTGCAATCTTGATATCCAAATTTCTCAAGTACCTTCTCAATGTAGTGAGATTGAGAAATTACAATCATATCAACTGACCTTGTCAATTTAAGACCCAAGATCACAACAGCAACACCCATGTCCTTCATCTCAAACTTGCTACTTAAGAATGCTTTAGTCTCATTAATAATCATGTGATCCAAATAATAGTATGCCATCAACATAGAAGCACAAGACAATACACTCATCACTTTCACCTTGGCATAGACACACTTATCGGATTCATGAACCATAAAGTCATATGACAAAATGATTTTGTCAAATTTTTTATACCACTGCTTTGGTGCTTGTTTCAATCTATAAGAAATTTAGCAAGCTTGCAAACCTTTCCCTCATTTCCAGGAGTCACAAGCCCATCAAGTTGATCCATATAGATCTCCTCCTCAAGATCGCCATGCAAGAAAGCGATCTTTACATCCATCTAGTGGATAGAGAGATCATATACATATGCCAATGCTATGAGCATCCGGATTGTGGTCTTCCTAGTTACAGGAGAATATGTACCAAAATAATTGATGCATTCCTTTTGCTTAAAGCCTTTAGCAACTAATGACTTTATACTTTTCCAATTGATCCGTCAGGCCTATACTTTCTCTTAAACACCCATTTGCATCCAATGGTAGAGCATCCTTTCGCTAAATCAACCAGTTCCCAAGTTCCATTAATCATAATGAAATCCATCTCAGATTTGATAGCTTCTTTCCATTGTTTTGCTTCAGATGAAGCCATGGCTTCCTTGTAATTTGGTGGATCACCCTCGATCTTGTAAACAACAAAGTTACTGTCCAGATCCTTGGCTATCCTAGGTCGTTTACTCTTCCTTGGCTCAAATTCTTCTGAAAGGTCATTGTGTTCAGGTTGAGTCTCAACCCCACATTCGTTATCCTTCCACTTGATATGGAATAGATCCTGTTGTGGGGGCATTCTCAATGGTCAGATTATGAGGAATACCAATTTTCATGGGGAAGACATCCTCAAAGAAGGTAACATCATGGATTCAACAATAGTGTTGACATATATGCCCGGTATCTCAGATCGAATTATTAAGAACCTATATGCATAGCTATTTTTCAAGTAACCTAAGAAGACTGCATCAACAGTTTAGGACATGTTTTCTTTCTCTTGTGTTCCGGGATTAGTACCTTAGCGAGATAACACCACACTTTGAGATATATTAAGCTTGATTTTCTATTTCTCCAAAATTCAAAAGAATATTTTCCATATGTCCTGGAGAGACCCTATTCAGAATATGACAAGCTATATTCAGGACCTCTCCCCACATATAGATTAGAAGTCCGGAACTCTGTAGGAGAGCATTGATTATGTCAGTTAAGATTATATTTTTCCGTTCTGCCATCCCATTTGATTGTGGTGAATATAGAGCAATAACTTCATGAAATATACCAAATAGCTTGCATTGTTCATCAAACAAGTTAGATATATTCACCTCCTCTATATGACCTAAGGTGTTTGAGCACTTTTTCTGTTTGTGACTCAGCTCATTCTTAATATAAGAAATTTTCTAAGGCTTCGTCCTTGGTTTTCATTAGATATACATAGCAGTATCTGCTTTCATCATCTATAAAGGTGATAAAATATTTTTATTATCCATGATCAACACACCACTAAACTCACAAATATTTATGTGCACTAGATCCAATATCTCACTATCTTTAGAGACAGACTAAAAAGACTTCCTAAGTGTATTAGTTTGCATACAAATTTCACAATTTTGAGTTTTATCAATGATATGTTTAGGGATCAATTCTAAATCCATCATTCTTTTAATTGAATTCAGGTTCACATGTCCCAACCTATCATGTCATAGATCACAAGATTCTAAATTATTAACATCATGAGACACAAAGTTGAAACATTCAGAATTCAAAACATTCACTGAATCAATGTTTACTGAATCACATTTAATTCTAAATAACAAATCAAAATCTGCCCAGTAATCCTTTCCATAAAAAAATGATATGTCTCAAGATAAAAACTTTATTACATTTAAAGTTTAACTCAAAACCATTTCTAACTAAAATAGAGCCAAATATTACCGCTTTTCTTCACGTCAGGAACATACAACATCCTGTGCAACGTCCAGAGGATAACCTCAAGTTGTCTTATCCTGACCTGGCACCCTGGCTATAGAATCGTTCCCGGTCTTCACAATCCCACCACTGCAGGCCTACTAAAAAGAAAATAAAGTTCCATCAGAACATATATGTATATTGGATCCTGTATCCACGAGCCACTCATTAGGATCATGGATATTCTATAGTTCAGATTTTACAGAACCCTTCGCCAGCCCTAAGTCCTACAGTAATCATGATCGCTTGTAGACTCCCATATGTAGTCTTGAGTTTAGCCTTTAAGGATGGACAGTAATTCGCGAACCTGATTACAGTGCCAACATGATTTTTTCTTTGCCTTTTTTCCGAATCTTGCCTTTTGGTTTTATTTTATTGCTATTACTACTTCTTCCCTTCTTGTCTTTGCCCTTCAAGGTCATGAAATTGACCTTACCTTAACATCAACAGGAACGACATGCTTTTGTTTCATGTGTTCCTCCTCTATGACGATTGACATCATCAAGTCATCCATAGAAAGTTTTCCCTTTCTATGTTTCAAGGTCATACCAATGTCTTCCCAAGACTTAGGTAATTTTTCTATGATGCACATAACTTGAAACTTTTCTGAAATTTTCATCTCGACATCTTATAAACCATGGAGCAGAACTAAAAAACCCGGGTGCCTACTCAGTAACTGACTTCCTTTCTACTATGGAAAACTTTAAAAACTTAGCAACGAAGTATTTTTCAATACCGAGATCTTCGGTATTATACTTTCGATTTAATTCTTCTCATAACCTCTTCACAGTCTGCGTGGACAAACAGTATACGTCAAACAACGTATTTGATAAGGCCAACAAGATGTAAACATGGCATATACGGTTGCGTTCCTTCCACGCAAATTGTGTCTTCTAGCTATCGGGTGAGGGGTTTTCCTTTTCCACTGTAGGACATTCAGTTTCAAGCATCGAAATTAACCCTATAGTGGTTAACCATATTTTCATGCATTGTTTCCAACGCTTGAAATTTTGACCACCAAATTATTCAGGTATACCGATCATATCAATCCTCGATATAAACATGATTTCCGACATGATTTTAATTCTAAATTTCTTTATTAATATGAATCAATGCATCACATATTAGCAGAGTTATAAAGATTCATATAATAATTACAAGATGCATGCAGGAATAAATTAAACCAGTTAGATAAAATATAGACCATTATAGGACGAGATACAAGAAAGATAAAGCAATAAATACATTGCAACAAACAAAACAATAAAAAGATTAGATAAGAGTCACTGAAGCGTCTATAAAATGGATTGTCCTTAGAGAGGATATTTTCCCCACAATATCGGTGCGAAGGGTACTGGCGATCCATTTCCAAGATATGACGGAACACGATCGTCGTCCACGTACACTGACGAGATCGTCCTCGAAAGTACCACATAGAACTACAACCGTGAGAAGACGAAGAATCATAGATGCAGTGGAAAAACTAGAGAGCAAAAACGGTGTGAAGGATTTTCTTGCGAGTGAAGAAAATAACGTATGAGGGAAGGGTATACGAAGACCTAGGGTGCGACTTTTCACTTTCCGAAAACGCTCTCCAATGGGTACCTCTTTGGATTTTGAAAAGTGAGTCGAGTCAAATTCCCTTAATGCCGTCGAATCATAATTAATTTGTACAATCAATTTATTCAATCAACGAATGAAACCCACAGCAAAAGTATCGAGATCCAAGATCTGAATTGACTCTCCCGAGCTAGAGCCGGAGCTAGAGCCCAAGTTGGTGCCGAAGCTGAAGTCGGAGATGAAGCGGAGCACTCATGCGTATGTGGTCCTCTATTCCTTCACTCTATTATTGCTACAAGAGCTTTGGGTGTGAACTCATATATGAGTCCAGAAAAAGTTTAGAAACACTAAATGCGGTACTAAACTTCCACCCAAACTACTCTTTGTTTCAAATTTGAGAAATCCCAACTTTCCCTCCGAAGCAATTTAGTTTTCCAATTGAAACCCAATTAAATTCAAATGCAATTACATAGGTTTACCAAATTAAAATCTAATTACATTAGCTTTAAATACAATATTTATTAAGTGGGTAGTTCTAAGCAGATATCCATATATCCATCAGGTATCCATATACCTAATTGGTATTCCGCATATCCAATATAAAATGAATGATAAACTAACCATTCATGCAATATATTATTAGAAAACGGTAGTAAAAGTAAGTTATAGAGAAACTTCACACGCATCCAATATATAGTCAATTATAAATAAATTAAAGGGATAAATTATTTAAGGATGATGGCGATATATATCGAACGGAAATATTAAAGATGCACAACGCGTTGGCATTTAGTTCATGGGTGACACACAATGCATAAAGCCCATTTAGGGATGTCAATTATATACAACACATGTGCAGAAAATATCATAGACTTATATTAATTTGATGGTTTGTCTCTATTGAAATAAACATATATATATATATATACATGTTACAAGTGAAAAAGACAGTTGAATCCAAATCAGTTTAGGATGGGGGTAGATATATCGAGACATTACATAGTTGAATTTAAAATGACCAAGGGATAGAATTGGGTAGATTAAATATCCCGAAACACATAAACACACACACACGTACATTTATATATACATTTGTATGTAAATGTACATGTACATGTGTATTTATATGTATTCGGGGTCGGGGTTGTTCCAAGTATCCATAAGGGAATCCGAAACTCAAACTCGTACTTGTATGGGGCAGTAAGTTTCAAATTCAAAACCATCCAACAATAAATGGGACGATTTTCGGGTCAATAAATGGAGCAAGTTCGATCTGGTACTCAACAGATACACCTAGATTGTCACCCTTGATAACTACCAGAGGACTGCTTATTTTATGCTTTAACTTTAGTTTTTTTATACTATCTACATTAACAATTTAAAAACTATAGGCGATATCGACTAAGAACATTGTCAGCATGAAGAAGGCTTCAAGACTACACATAAAATGGGTAAAAAATACAACTAATTGAGCGATCAATTTGTAAGTATTTTACTATAAATTTAGCTTCACCTTTTCTAATATATGTGGCCTGTATTAATTTTGACTGTTGTGGATTAAGGGATATAATTGAGAGCTTCCTAGAATTGAGATATTTAAGCAATCGAGTAGTCGTGATATAGAAGGGGAAGTTCAATGGGCGGATGATGCTTATTGCTTACGCCTTGATTTAAGTTGATCTAATTTTTTATTAGCAATTAATTGATCGATGTTTGTAATATTTATGTAGGAAGAAATTATCAGATTCATTGTTGTGAATTGCGGAATCACACATAAACACGATCAAGCAAGCAAGAAGACACATGATTTACAAGGTTCACCCGTAACTAGGCTACGTCCTTGGGCAATGGCGATCGATTTTCAATATGTGGAGAAGAAAAAAATACAGAAGATTACATAGAACCCTAACCATAAGGGAGTTTATATAATCTTCCCGTAAAGACAGATCCCTAATATAATGGGATCCAAATGCTCTGATACAAATGAGAACACTTAATAAAAAAATCGTCAGAGGCACTACCCTCACATCCCCACAGAGGGTGAGCACACCTGCTAGAGGATCTAGAACATCCTCCCATCCCAAGGAACACAATGAGAGAGAGCTGATGCAGAGAAATGTGATTAAACTGAGAAAAAAGTGTAAAAAAAGAAAAGGAGATGCAAAAAGATGTGAAATGACACAGAATATTTTTTGCATTTATATAGCGTTAGCAAAGTGGTCTCCCACAAAGAAGCAACGAGGAAGAAGGAAACGAGAAGGAAGGGATCACAACTAGATCAACTAGGGAAGGCATCGTTAGTAGTTTAGTTCTTTTAGTGATGTGTCGTGAGGAACACTTTATTTGTTTTAATATTATTTTGTTATGATTAGCTTCCTGCTTTTCTGTGCTTTTGAATGTGTACTCAAAACATCGTTATATTAGGTAGAACCTTCAGTGTATCTATTACTCCAATTTGTAGATTGCATTGATAAGTTTTAAATGTGTGTGTTCTTACATGCTAAAACATTCAAGGCTGTGGCATTTTATTTTATTTTTAGCAGATGACACAATAGGGACGCATGTACTCTGTCCATATTGATTGGTAGTTTTATTCAACATTGCAACAAGGTAGGCATAGTCGGAGACAATTTCCAGGTTATGTTTAATTTCGAATTATTGTTTGTGAGCAGCCTGGATTGAGTTTAACGAGATAACCAGCTTTCTCACCCCTAAACTTTGATCACATTTATCCCTTGTGTATGTATTTATGTATGCCTATATCTACAAACATGAGCGTGTGTGAGTGTGAGCGCGTGCACATGCGCATGAGATTGTTAGAAATGAATCACGCATGCAATGTGAGAAAGGCTGAAGACCACTACCTCTCTTAGCTCACTAACAACTTGTTTGGGCAAGAATGGGCCAGAGAGGATAGTTTTGACCGCCCCTCAGGCCTTATGTGTCTGTCCCTTATGGTAGAAGGAATGAGAAGATGAGCACATGAGACTAATGCAACTGTCCCCTAATGCTATTGGAAGGGATGGTCGTAACTATCCCTCATGCCTCTCTTAGCTTATTGATAACTTGTCTGGATAGAGTAGGCTCAGATGGAATGGTTTTGATCATCCCATTGAGCCTTCTATGCCCATCCCTTACATGGAACATAATGAGGGGGCGGGCACAACTGAAACTATCCCCTAATTCTATTGGAAGAGATGGTTGCAACTGTCCCTCATGCATCTCTTAACTCATTGGAAACTTGTCCAGTTAGGGAAGCGTCATAGGAGGCAGTTTTGATCGTTCCCTCAAGTCCTTTGTGCCCGTCCCATGTAGTGAAAGGAACGAGGAGGCAAACTGTCCTCTCAAGGCTTTTGTGTTGATCCCTAACAAGGAAAGGATGAGGAAGCAAATGGATGGTTGCAGTCATCCCTCGTGCCTTTTATAGCTCATTAAACCTTGTTTGGGCAAGGAAGGGTTAAAGGAGATGGTCATGGTCTTTACCATCTCATCAAGCCTTCTATGTGCGTGCCTTATAGCAAAAGGGGCGACAAAGCGACTAGGAAGGATGATTGCAACCATCCCCTAATTCTATTGGAAGGGGCAATTGCAATTGTCTGTCTTGCCTTTCATATCTCACTAGCACTTTGTCTAGATAGAGAAGGGTCATAAAGGCAACACAGACAGGCATAAAAAGCTTGAGAGGATGATCAGAACCGTCCCTTCCATCTGTCCAAAGCAGGCATTCTTCGTTGTGTCCCCTATATTCAAATAAGACGGTGACTATGGGGATGGTTGTGCGACCACCCCCTCTGAGCAAAAGACATTACCTTTTAATCATAGGACATGCCATTCCCTCTAGTGGGTCGATTTGCAGTGATTGTAGCAGCTACTCCACCATGACTGCAAACCTTACACCACCTCCTCCTCATGATGTAGTCTTGGGGTGCAATGGTGTATGTCCCATCAACATTAAGGGCCCATAATAACACATACTTATAGGGCACACTATCATCTCATTTCGTCCTTCTGCTTGTTTTCCTAAAGACAAAACCATCACAACTTTTTACAGTGCAATCTCTCATACCTAAATCCCATAGTTTTTATTATTGTTATCGTTGTCATTTGATTGTTGATAGAACCCAAGAAAATCTCTATTTATTGTTGTTCATGTTACCCTTACTTTCTCATGTACCATTTTACAGAGAACGTTTGCTCCTCGCATGCTTTTTTCCTCCAACATGCAAGTAGCATGTGTGGCGAAGGAAGCTTGTTCCCTTAGGGTCTCGCACAAAGCCAAATGCTTAATGCCAATCTCACATCTACAACAGTCCTTGAGGTGTGGATTGACATCTCGATACCATCTTAGATGATTCTTCTTTGCATCTTTCATTACACATGCCAATGACTGCAATGTCCCAAGGAGGATCTCCCCTCCGATGTCACCCCCTCCCAACAAGGCCGCCACACCACTTTAGGGGCATCGAGCCACGTCCAAAACCCATCACTTGAAGCATCACACAACGTGAAATAAACCACTCGATCGAAGAATCCATCTATATCCCGAATCATTTATGTAAGGCACCCATCTCAGTTGTTTGATTCTCACCTTAAGCCACCAGCGTCGTTCAATCCCCTGATGAGGAAGCACGAGTGGAATTACGTGCTTGGTCATATTACGTCGAAGCTATTGGAGCTTCTGCCATTTTCCATGAAGTACTATACTTGGAGCACACACATACAACACATGAAGCAAGGAAGAATTGTGTCGATACCCCGTTGATCATCTAATATTCCGGATAATTTCCCTACCTATTTTTTATGCTTTATCTATTTTGGAAATTTTACACAATACAACCATATGTTTGGAACTAGTTTTATCGATCCATGCATGCTTTTCAGTTGTAATATTTTTGTTGGAGAATTCTCTTATCTCCCTATAGCTTGCTTTCTCCCCTACCCTCTTTTCTCTCTTGTGAGAAGCCCTAAACCACCCACCACCATTTCTACCCCCTCCCCCTCTTCTCCTATCTTCTCATATTCTCTCCATTTTACCGGTCAGTGCCAACACCACCCATAGCTCCATCTCGCCACCGCCGCCAATAACAACACCATCTCTAACCCGCCAATGCCTTTATAGCTCGATATCGATGCGGTTCCTCACCGTCATCACCCCCAATCAGGCCCAATCACTTCACTCATCACTACTATTGTTGTCGTAATGAGTGCTGCCATCCCTTATTTATCCACCTTATCTCTTGATTGCGGTTTGCTATACAACATTTTGGCTTTGGTGAATAAGTGCCTCATGCTAGCTGATAGTCGTCATGATATATATTCTAGATCCATAACCTGTTGTTTGGCCTATTCAGTGAATGTGAGGTTTGCAATATTGTCCCCAACTTCTTGCAACAAGAACCCCTACATTTTATTCCAATTTACCCACTACAATCCCAATGATCTCTAGTCTTCGATTTTTTTGTTATATTTGCCTTGTTGAGTTTCATTTATTTAAGCCATCCTTTGTAAATTTTAGGGATCCTCGTTTGTTAGAATTTATCTTTTATTTAACTAATCCTATGAGAACTTCATTTATATAATTTATTCTGATGCCAAAACACCAATAACATGAGCAACCATTAGTTTGTGCTCGTCCTTAATATTCCTCTTCATTTCAGAGTTGTCTAAGTTTCTTTTTTTATCTTTTATTTTTCTTATGCATCAATTTGATATCAGAATGTATCAATGCACTTTCATTTTCTTGTCTTACATAACACCAAAAACAGATAAAAACCCAAAATAAAAAAAGAGACCCATGGTTACGAGACCAAGTGCCTCTACAACCAAAAACACCCAACCTCCTCTACTTACATTAGAATCCCAAATTGAAGAGGTTGAACTATTATCGCATAGTTAATGAATATGTGATTCATTAACTTAATATCAGAATGTTAGCTTAAATCCATGTTAAAAAAATCAAATAAATATCCCTAAAATCAATAAACTAACAAAATACACATTGTTGGTAAAATAGACTAATAATGTATATTTATCTTGTAAATAAGTACATTAAATAATTATAAATAAAAACCTTAAAATTAAGGAGTTGAATCTTGTATATATTCAGCTGTGAATAGCCTAAACTCCATTGATTTTAGGGAGGTTTATCACTTGTGCCCTTCTTAACTTTTACAATATCAAATGTACCCCTATATTATTACAAAATTTACAGTTCTACCCTTTTGTAATATCTGTTATGCCCCTACTTGACCTTAACAGATGGGCAGAATTTGTGAATTTTATAAGAAGGCAGGAGCACACTTGATATTGCTAAAATGAAAGCAACACAGCTGATATTACAAAAGTTAAGAAGGGGAGAAGTAATAAAAACCCTTTATTTGAAATAAATTCACGCTAATTGGATAGATATGAAATCAAGTCTACATATCACTAACAAATTAAATAAAAAAATAACTTGTATATATGACAAATAAATCCAAATCCTAGTTTGGAGAAAAAAGTTGCAAACCTCTATATCTTCCATATATAGTCTCTTAGAAAACTACATTTGCACTGGAATTATCGCATGTTAAATTCCTTGCAAAACAATATCAAATTCAAAGGAATCGAAATTATAAGTGAAACTTTAGTTATGTGGCCAAATTGTACATTATACATTTTTACTAACTTTGATTTATCATGTTATGTACATAAATAATTCTTTTTTATTTCTTTTTCATTTATTTTCTTTGGTTGATGCTTTAATGAAATCCATTAAATTAAAATACAAAAATAGTATACTGTTTTTTATATATTTTAATTTACTTTTTCTTAATTACTAAAAATCCAAAAAAACTATAATTAATGTTAGATTTTATTTCTAGTATTTTTCTTTTATTGTGTAAATAGTTTTTATTAAAAATTAAATAAAAATGTATATTTGCAAACTTGGTATTTTAGGCCATTAAATACCTTCAAAATTTTATATCTTTTATATATGAGCTCTTTTAGTTTTGGAAACTTAATGAATATTGTAGATCTTATTTAGGTCTACACCTTTTATTTAGGATACTTTTTTATTTGTTGTTACCTTATAAATTTTATTTTTTTATTATCTTTTTATTTGTTGGTCAACGTCAATGTTGAGTTGTTTGTCTCTCATTAGCCATTCTCATCCAGGTCACCTCAATTATTAACCAATCATTCAATGCCCATTCCTCACTTGCCCCACGTCTCCACCCTCCTCCTCCTCCTCTCTCTCTCTCTCTCTCGGCCCATATCCATAGTATCTTCTCCCTCACCCTCGATCAACCCCACATCCTCCAAGCTTCTGGCCAACTGCCTATTTTCTGCCCCTTGTCCCCATGTTATCGTCAAGACTCTCCAACTATCGATCAACAACCAAACCTCATCTAACCCTAACTTCCAAACATTACAACCCAAAGCTCATCAACCGCCATCCCTTATCCACCATTCACGAAAATAAGGCCACCAGCTCGGCCGACAAGAACGCTGACAATAAAAGTTTAGGTCTTGGAGCGATTATGGCCATTTATCGACTTCTATGATGTGATTAGAAGGAGGATACACCTTTGTCGCAGCATCAACTCGACGACCGTTGAGCTTTGAGGTCCATTGCCAACCTCTGGAGTCAAAGATCATAGGGCTATGAATTCATCCAACTTAGGCAAAACACAATTCTAGGCAATACAACGTCGTCCCATTATCTTTCTTTTATATTTACTTCCCTTTTCTTTCTTTCTATGCCCCTTCAGTTTTCCTAGCCTTATTCTTCTTCTTCTTCCCAAACCATCCTCATTCTTCTTATCTTTCTTCCTATTTCTCTATTATCTCCCCTAAATCTTCATCTTCTTCATTGCTGTTCACCAAATTGAAACCCCTAAAGCCTTCGAGATCATTTCCTCACACATTATCTCCATGCCTTCCCTTATACTTCATTTAAAACCCCTTGCAGATTAGTCTTCATCTTCCACACTACTGCAAAGAGCCTCCACATCTATCATGAACTCAATTCTGGGTATCCGGATCTTTCCCTTTACCGAATATGTTACTCAGTAATAACTTTATCCAATAATTACAATTAACATTCAAAACAAGTTGCAATAGAAATGCTATAAAGAAGACATCTCAGGGTTTTTCATTCATAAAATAAAGTTCACATTGCAAGATGTCCTACTATATTCTCTTACATTTACATCAAGCTAAAAGGAAAGGCTACAAAAGAACTACTAACTACCTCATGCTAGAAGCTAAGTACTTGTGCATGGCTAGCTAAATGGCTAAGGTCCTTGTGATGGTTCTCTATTGCCTATTGGGTTTTCAGACATCATAATATAACGATTAGCGAGCGCTTGATAACAAAAAGAGAAAAGTAAAAAAAGTTAGTTTAATAAAACTCATTTACCCTAAATTTTCCATCTCTTCTCATTACATTAATTCATGTTCATTCTATTCCAAGTAAGGGATTAGTCCATGCGATTTACCTCACTTATCCTGCACTCCCAAATCTGTGGGCACTTCACGATTGGAGGTTGCGTTTATATCATGAGCTTATGCCATGCCATATTGCTTCCACCAACCTTCCAATGATATGCTAATAGATTTCTTTTACTTCAGTATCCCATGATTTAAACCCTCATCTTGTCAAACAAGGAAGCATACCATCCTAATGGACATGTTAACTTAAAACCACATGCTAAAAATATTTAATCATCTATATCAACAACTTTAGAATACATGTTATCATGACCTAGTCGCTATTAAACCACCCATGCTTCACATAGTACGACTACATCTTCAGCCAGTCAATCCATCCAATGTCAGCTGAGCACAAACGCATTGCAAATAATTTATTACACGTGCTCAACATATCCACGCAATCGTGTATCACCTAGGTTTGGCCCGCCATATGATTTTCTTCTGACAAGCCTACAAGTTAAATGCTTGTCATGCAATATCCACTCCAAGTCATCCTTAGAGTAGGACATAATATATCACTGGATCATTTTTAATTCATGTTTATTCCACATGATGCAATTCCATGCATAAATCTTTAGGTGACTTTCTCTATCTCGAGCTAGGTATAAATACAAACATGTACGCACACACAAATTCTTATATTTGTTTTTAGGGTTTTTATCACTTGTGCCCCTTCGAGATATCGCAAATATCAGTTATGCCCCTATCTTTTTGGTAATATCAGTTGTGCCCCTCACTTCTTGCTATTTTATCACTTGTACCCCTCGGGTTAGTGACTGTCCATCCACAGTGCAAACGGACGTTAACTTTGAGGACATAAGCAGAATTAATTTTAGAAAGGTTATATGGTCATTTTACACCTCTTCCTCATCCCCTTCTTCTTCCTCCTCTTCCCCCATCCTCTTCCTCCTCCTCCAACTTCCTCCTCCTCCCTCTCCGCACCCGGCCCTGCCCCGTGCCGCCCAGCTCCGCCCCGAGCTCCCCGCACCTCCTCCCAGCCCGCCGCCCCCGCCCCAGCCCCGCGCTGCCCAGCTCCACCCCGAGCTCCCCGCACCCCCTCCCCCCATCACCCTCGCCCCCCGCACCTCCCCCCTCCGCCCCCAGCACACCCCCTCCGCCCCCTGAACACCTCCTCCGCCCCCCGCACCGGAGGAGGGCTGTCAATGGAGCTGTGTCGGAGGAGGAGGACATGGATGCGGTGGTGCGGGGTTTTTTTTGAGCTCCTCCCAACCCACCGCCCCCGCCCCTGCCCCCTCCCCTCCCTGGCACCATGCTCCCTCCCGTGGGCCGCCCCTCCCCTCCCCGACGCCGCCCCCTGCTCCCCCTCCCCCTGGGCCTCCCCCTCCTTCCGTCGCAGTCTACCCTAGATCCTCCCTCGAGTTCCTCCTCCGCCCTTGATTTTGTTTTGACTATAATACCCTTCTTAACCACACCATGGTTTGAATAAACCATGGTTATTTTAATTTTTTGACGGTCAATCTGACAGAAGGGCACAACTGATGACGGAGAAAGAAGTGAGGAGCACAACTGATATTACCAAAAGATAGGGGCATAACTGATATTGTGATATCTCAGAGGGACACAAGTGATAAAAACCCTTGTTTTTATACAACATATATGTCCAAAAGACCTAACTTATCATACTTTTAGGAACGATAACCCTAAAGCCCTAAATCGACAACCAACACCCCACACCCAAGTAGGGCATTACTCAGGATTCTACATCACATAGAAACACTATTAACATGGGACGAAGAATCGACTAGTCTCATGACATGGGTGAGTGAAGCATGTTCACTGATGGCACAACCATCCCCATCCACGCAGGTCTATGCTTTGACTTTGCCTTTATGCTAATACTAACATGGAAAAGGAAAGGAACTTGAAACCCAAGAACAAGATAGACTTAGTTACCTCCTATTTGAAGCCATTGAGGAGAGGAGCACATTGTCTCGTTCTTCTCTTTTTTCTTGCGTCGCTTTGCTAGCTCACCGGTTGTGGTTACTGCCATCCCCAAAGCATCTTTGTCCTCGAGCTGCAACTTGCACAGCTGAAGCAAGGAGGGGGAGAGCTGCGGATAGCAGCCACCATTGGATCCACCCCTCTCCTTTTTATCCTAGCCATCCAACAAAAAGGTAGAAGTTTTTCGTACATGCCCTCTCCATTTTGAAATTTTACGTGCGTGCCCCGACCATCTAAGAGCTGTTGGACATGTCTTAATGGGGAAACTTACAAGTACGCTATCACAATTTGGGAGAATTATAGGAAGTTTCTTCAGTTCTATAACTTGCATTTGTGTTCTTACAAGATTATTTTACTTGCTAATCATTCATTTGAACTCTCATTTTATGTGAAATTTATTTTGTTGGAAAGTTGACATAAAATTCTAAATCATATCCAAGTTTCATGATGTTCTAATTATGAATTATTATTGGTGAAATTTTGACATCAGTGTGCCATTTTGACTTATTTTTTTAATAACTCTTTGAATACTTGATACCTCTTGCTCATTTTCAAATATGTTGTAGATTTTTTTACGTCGAACTTGTGCCCAAATTTCATCAGAAGATAACTTAATTTATGAGATGTGATATTTCTACAATATTTTGAGTAACTAATTTATTCCAAGAGCATTTTTATTTGAAAATCTAAAAAAATGTCCATGAGCCCCCGATTTTGCCCTACAGTATGGAATTTTGTTGCATTTATTATTTATATTGTTTAAAAAAAATCAAAAATACCATTTTAGCCTCTCGTATTCTTTTATTTTTAATTTATTCATTGTATCTTAAAAAATACCAAAAAATAATGATCCTTATCTATATCTAAATCATGTCTAAAGGGTATTCAATGTTATTTTGTTTAAAGTCCAGAAATTTAAAACATGCAAAAACTTACAAAAATCCTTAAAACTTTATATAGTGCCAAAAATCCAAAAACAAGGTTGTGTTTTCTTCTATATATTGTTATCTATTTAGGAAAAATAGATTCACAATTTTAGGACTTCATTGTGAGCTATTTGTAATATTTTTATGAGTGCCCTATTTGCCTTTTTGCTCGTATTTTATTATTCCTAAAAATTCAAAAAATATTTGAATATATTCTAAAAGTAGAAAACTACACTTTCCACACACACAGAGACATATATATATACATATTTAAATTTCTTGAGTTGTTTACTTGTATTTTGTGTCTTTTTTCTATTTATCTCTCTCGTATTTGTCGTGTTATATCGTGATGCACATATACCTGTGATTGTCGTATTTGTTTCTCTTTTCACCTCATTGTCGCACTTGATATAAAAACTGACTAAAAAGAAATCTTCTTAGATAATGTTCCTTGTGTTCGACATGGGATTACTTCCTCCTGATTAATTAAAAAGAAACTGAAATAAATTGATTATTATCTTCAGTGGGTACTACAACTTGATACTTTTAGAATATCGCTCAAAATCATTATCAACGAACAACCCTACCGTCATAATCCTTGGCAAAATTTCCAACTTGTTTATTGACATGGTAAATTACAATGTCGATAATTGGAATTAATAGAGTCTATATATTATAGCGTGTTAAGTTAACGAGTAAACTTCATAAGTAATCACGGTTGTAAGATGATGTGTTAACTTCATAAAATATTATCATGGTGATATTTATTAACATATTAGAAAATGATAAGAAATTCATTCATGGTTTCAATTAAATGATTAGATTTCAAATAGTTCCATGGAAATCTGTGGGTATATGTTACATAACAAGTTTCCACTATAACCAGATACCTATTGTATCGGGCCGAAATTACCCATCATGGCTCGACAATGATAAGTCAAAGCTGGATATTACTGAACAATTTGGGTATTCGATCCATAAACACCCCTAACTATAAGTACATGTCCATGATAAAAAGTTAGTAAAGTTTTTTTAGTTGCAAAAATATCATTTAATCATTGTTTTTTTCAGAAATTTGACAAATTTAAGGGTATGATGTAGTATCTTGGTCTAGAATCATTATCGAGAAAGACTATAGTAAAAATTTGTTAAGTTCTGATCGAAATTCAAAATACTAAACTATAAGTTGTTCAATTACCATGCACTCTTATAACGTAAACTCATGTGGGTATACTTAAACACGAAATCTAAGATATCTACAAATATCAATATTTAGTACAAAGGGATTTGAAAAAGAAAAGCTCATACAAGGAGAAGCGGGTTAATCTTCTTTAACCATCTCCAATTATTTTATTAATTTTTTGATAGTCGGAAACTGATGGCAATCCGCTTCAGCCTAGTGGTTTATTTAGAAGGCTAGATGGAAGACGATATTCGAAAACTCTTTTATCAATGTTCCTCTCCCGCAACAACAATTCCTTCCTATAATGAGGTTGTTTTCGACTATAGAGACCTCGAGATAGTTGAGCTTAACATGGATGAGCTTGATGCATAAATCAATGGGTCGCTTATAGGATGTAGCTATGGGGATGACTTAAAGTGAATTGCAGCTCAAGATCGATCAAGTCTCCATCCGAAAGTGTCAATTGGACGAGGGATAATGAATAAGGAGAAAAATTACTCCCAAATGGATCTACGGGGTGAATAACCGACTAATGCTTTCATAATCAATCCAATCCCTGGATCAAATTCGATAGAAATGCACGAGGTCACGATCCATAAAGAAAAGTTACGGGACGTGATAGATCAGGCGTAGACCTCCTTGTGCTGCCTTATAGGGAAGAACTCGTCTCATAAGATTGGGTTGCATACACAACCTTCACAGTCAAAACCCACAAATAGGCTAACTGTGGCAGAAGAATGACAGAGGAATAAGTTGACGTTCGGACCTTTGATCTACTTTTTTGTATGGCTATTGTGAAACTAAACATGGAAATCTCGGAGTGCATTTAGCTCGAAGGAGTAAAATTGAAAAACTCTGCGCCAGTGGCGATAGGCCAAATCTCGCAATGTTATTGTTAGATGGCACTTTCGTGTGGTGTCTTAGTCCCACATCGAGCGGTGCGGTTCTGAGGAGCCGAGGGGTGGGAATCTGTATAAGAAAAGGGGAGTGGGCTACGATGATCCATACTTACCTGGATGGGGTTTATGGGTGATCATTAAGGCCCATGGCGTAAGTGGGTCGCTTCCATTGCACGTGGGAGGGGTGCTCTCTTAACATCTCCTCAAGTGGGAGAGTGTACGTCATAATTTGTTGCTGAAATTAATTTTTTTTGCGTTAGAGTTACCTTAAACCGTGTTTCTTATAAATTTCTTCAAGTTCCCAATTTTTCTATAATCTTACGGGCCAAATAAAAATTAATTTTTTTGCGTTAGAGTTATCTTAAACCGTGTTTCTTATAAATTTCTTGAAGTTTCCAATTTTTCTATAATCTTACGTAATTTGGTACTTTCTTATAATGGTCAAATTCGGATAATATTTAAGTAATTTAAATTTCACTAAAAAAGTCATCCCTTTCTCTATTAGATAGTGTTCTTAAAAACAACATTATTGCTCATGAAATGGGGGCTTCGTTCAGGGAAATTGAAGAGTTGCTCAGTTGGGCCTGCTTTTTGACTTATCAGTTACGCGGGCAATTTATGGTCTAGTTGGATTCGATGCCCGAATATATATATATATGAGAAACTTCAAATGAGACGGGGTCTCATTGTGAATATGATGAGCCACAAATTACAGCCGTTTGATATGTATTGATGTTCATGATTAAATCCGGTTTTCCAATAGAAAACCACCATCAAAACCGCCTTCCATCCTCTTTTTATGGAAAATCCTAACATATTAACTACAATTCCGACTTTTATGTTCGATTTGGAAATATTAATTATCATCAACTTTATTGTCTCGATTTAATTAGGTAAACATTCCTATTATGTCTTATTTCTCATTCCAGCTTACCTCATTGTTCAATGTTCTCGAATATCGTCTCCAGTTTTAGAGCTGTTCATTCTGTCCATGTCTTCAGAAAATTTAAACGTTGGTGGTTTTCAGGTACTTATTTCATCTTGTCATCTTAGTTTTTTCTACGTACTCAAATTTCTTTATTCAATATTATTATAAACACATGATGTGTAAAATATCATTCATATTTCAGCAACTTCTTCTTCTCGGTTCATCTGGTGCTTTAGTTGAATACCATGATCCGAATCTCGTCCAGCACCAGGTTTATATTTTTTAAATATGTATCAGGTTCTTCCATGTTTGTTTTTAAATAATTTGTTTGATTTGTTTATGTTCTTAACAGGCGCACCTTCTACTTGATGGTCCTTCTGAACGAAGTAATGGAGATCATGAATTCCAAGGTTCGTACAGAATGTTTTCTTTTCTTGTATAGATGTTGTAAGAAATTCATAAATTTATTCTTTTCAATATTTTTCTAAAATACTTAATTAAAAGCCATTATTTTAAGTAATTATTCCTTTTTTTAATAATATTCGATATATATTTGAAATTGTAGGTAATCTTTACAAATTATTAATTGTATTTACTTTAGGCATAAATTAATTTGAAATAACCAGTATATTTTTTAAAATTAATAGTCTTTTTTTTAAATAAAAATATAATAGTTTAATAAAAACAATAGTTATTTTAATAATTTATTTATATACGTTCAACAGTATTTTAACGTATTATACTCTTTAGATGTTACATTTTTCTTTTTCGCATATGACATCTTCATAGAATAATTCCGTAAATTATTTTTTTTACAAAATTTTGTTAAATTTAGAAATATAGTAAATATTTTAAAATTTGTTCATTTTATTTTAATAAATTACATATATATTTAAATTTTAGATCATTATAATAATAAGTACTGAATAACTTCAATACTTTATTACGTTATCAATTGCAGGTGAGCTGTAATATCTAATTCGAATTACATTAAATCATATCAAATTATATAAATTGCAGTAAAGGTTATAAAGTCAATAATATGTTTATAGTTAGTTTTTATTTACAGAAGACTGCCCTACACCACAAAGGTCCACTGAATATGAAAATCCATATACTCCAATCATTGGAATGACTTTTGGATCTATTGAACAAGCATACCAGTTATATGAGTCTTATGCTACTATTGTTGGATTTAATGTTAGAAAGAGTAGTACTCGTCACGGTGTTAACAGAGTAACAAAGGAAAAGATGGTTATTTTTAAGAAATTTGTTTGCTGGAAAAAGGTTTCATTACTCTTAAGAGCAATCGAAAAGTACATGTTTCAGTGGATAGCGATTACAGTGATGATATTGAATTTTATCATGAAGAACGTAGAGTTGGTTTAGTTAGAACTGGATGCAATGCAATGCTTGCTATTCGTCATAGGCGTGAAGAAGGTGACTGGATTGTTGTTAAATTCAGTGAAGATCATAACCACAACCTTGTAACGTCCTCTAAACGTCGTTATTTGAGACCGAATAGAAGGTTTTCAAGGGCTACGAAGTTGCTTGTGAAATCAATGACTGATATTAATATTTCTACATCCAAGCAATCAGCTTTCATCGACAATGGTTTTATCACTAATAGTCAAGCTGGTGGTATTGTTCGTGATATATACAATCTAAATAGAACTGAAAAGAAAAACAAAGATGATTTGGATGCTCATCTGCTACTTGAACACTTACGCAATTGTCAAAGGAAGACTCCTGAGTTCTTCTATTCCTATAAAATAGATGAGGAAAACATGCTTACTCATTGCATCTGGATTGATTCAGAGTCTATTGTTGACTACAAACTTTTTGGCGATGCAATTACATTTGACACCACCTACAGGACTAACGAATACAAGCTTGTATTTGGATCATTTTGTCGTGTCAATCATCATAACAGGACCATATTTTTTGGAAATGCATTTTTACATAGAGAAAATACCGAATCTTTTGTTTGGTTATTTGAGAAATTCATCGAGGCAATGGGAAAACACACTATATCTATTGTTACTGATGAAGACCCTGCTATACACGCTGCTATTCTAGTATCCTTTTCAAATACTATTCACAGCTATGTGCCTGGCACATAATGTCAAAGTTAAAGACAAAGCTTGGTCGTATACAGGATATAGATAAAGCATTAAAAACTTTTTCTGACCTTGTTTGGCGTACTCATTTTATTGAGCTTTTTGAAAATGGATGGGTAGATGCAATTGATCAATTTGGTTTATCAGAGAATGGATGGTTGGCTGAAAAGTTCAGCATAAGACATAAGTGGCTTGATATATACATGAGGGATAAATTTTTGCAGGAATGCGGAGCACCCAAACAGCGAGAGTATGAATGCTTTTCTCCAAAGCCACATAACTAAGCAAAATTCACTACTTGAATTCATCTTCATATTTCAGACATCACTTCAGAGGCTTAGAGAACGCGACAACGACTTGGATAATGATTCAGATCAGAAGAGACCAATTACGGACACCACATGGAAGATGGAAGATCAATTATGGCAGGTATATACAAAGACTATGTTCTTTGTCGTTCGTAAGCAGCTAAAGAAAGGTATTGAGATGAATGTTGTAATATCTGAGAGCTCCAGCCGCAGAATAATCTATAATGTCAACAAGATTGGTCGATCTAAAAAAAGCAGGGAGATTTCATTTTATACAGACTCAAATCTATTTGTTTGTTCTTGTGGCAAGATGGAATACGAAGGTATACCTTGTCAACACTTGTTTGCTGTTTTTAAGACAAGAAATTTTGAGATTCTGGACAGTGGATACATATTAAAAAGATGGACAAAGAGTGTTAAGAAATCTGGAAATTATCCACTCTACAATCGGAATGTTCAAATTGAAAGGGCTGGTGAGTTGAATAGATTATGCTCCAATGTTGTTGCTTTGTCAGTTGATGATTCTTCTTCATTCGATCTTACTCAAAAGAAACTTAAAAGTCTTATTTCACAGCTCCAAAATATTAGCTTATCACAGCCAAATAATTTTAATGATAACAACTCTAGCCAGATAAATTCTAGTGCCAATGCTCCAATTATACGTGAACCCAACACTGCGAGAACGAAAGGAAGTGGTCGTGGTGGAAGACCTAAGGGCAGTGGTAATCGGCAAAGGCCAACCAATGAACTCAGGAGAAACAAAGGGAGGCAATGCAAATCATGTGGCAAGTTCAATGTTGGTCACGACTCTCGCAACTGTCCTTCAAACAAGTTGCAAACTTCTAACAGGTGATTATTTATATGTTTCAATTGGTAAGTATTTATTTAATATAATCTTCATTAATAAGCTGATTTATATGTTTAATGATATTCTTCTCAGCGATTCATCAATGAGCTCCGGAGACACTGATTCCTAACATTATATTTTTAGTCTATTGGTTTTTTGACATGAATCTAATAAGGTACTTTGTATTATATATTATTTTATCATTTCATTTAAATTTTCAAAAGTATACTTGGTCAGATTTGATGTTATTCTCATATAATTGTTATTGTTTTTTTTCAGGAATTGCTTAAAATACTCAAGAGGATTCATCAAATTCCATGAAGATACTGTTATCAGCAAACTGCAGCTATATTCAGCTACAATGAGCAAACATAGGTTGTTTTTATAGGACATTTCCAATGTTTATAATGAAAACAATGTATTCAAATTTCGAATTTTTATTGTATAAAACAGTGTTTAGTTTTTAATGTTTGTTTTGTTCGCATTCAACTGTTTTCTATATATTCTGTTCATTTGCTTGTTTTTCCAACCAATGTATATCATGCCTGAAAGTTTAGTGTATTGGTTTTTTAACAGGAATCTAATAAGGTACTTTGTATTATATATTATTTTATCATTTCATTTAAATTTTCAAAAGTATACTTGGTCAGAATTGATGTTACTCTCATAGAATTGTTATTGTTTTATTTCAGGAATTGCTTAAAATACTCAAGAGAATTCATCAAATTCCATGAAGATACTGTTATCAGCAAACTGCATCTTTATTCAGCTACAATGACCAAACACAGATTGTTTTTATAAGACATTCCAATGTTTATAATGAAAACAATGTATTCAAATTTCGAACTTTTATTGTATAAAATAGTGTTTAGTTTTTATTGTTTGTTTTGTTCGCATTCAACTGTTTTCTATATATTCTATACATGTGCTTGTTTTCCAATCATTGTATATCATTCATTGTAATTTAAATTCCAAACTCTTTTAATATATGGTTGTCTTACCACTCATTACTGAATGAATCATATCAACTTTCATGTATAAGTTCAATATTCCAGATTCCAAAAGTAAACCTGTCAATATACCAGTTATAACCCATAAACAGATTCATGATGCCATTAAAATCGTGTATATAATATTTCTTTCTTAATTGTAAAAAAGCAACATCAAATTTTAATAGTTTACTCAGGAATTACAATCGTTGCCATAAATTTTCAACAGCACCTCTTCGACTGAAATTATTTGACCTTCCAATGATTTACTTTTAAAAAAGAATAACATTTAGATCTATGGTTAATTTAAAAGGTTATATTTCATAATGATATAACATTACTGTATGAATCATTTCAACATTCATATATAACTTAAATATTGCAAAATGACATAAAGTATCAACATCATTTAATCACCTGAACTTAGTGGTCCTTCCACTGATTTACTGTAAAAAACGTATAACGTATAGATGTTTTGTTATCTTAACATTTTATAATTCACAATTATTTAACATTGTAATATATCTTAGAGATATATACTTCTTCAGATTATAAACATTGTCATTTCCCTCAATCTCAAATTCATTACAAATGCAGAAAGCAATAACCATTTTCATCATAAAGGTAAATAATGGTCCAAAATGTACAATTAGTTCTACATGCTAAGGTTTGAATCAAAAATATATAGAGTAACATTGTTTCTATCCATTCTCCAACTACTGATAACACATAGCTAATGTATCATAAAAAACTAAGTTAAGGTTCTGCATCATTTGAAACTCGAATTTTCCACCCTGCTAGTGCGCAACAGTTGGCAAGCAATTTCTGCTCTAAATCGCGGGATGTCGTCGTAACTGAAGTTTAATGCTTTTCCTTCACATAAGTACTCGACCATCTTCATGACATAGATTCCACAGTCCAAGCTTTGTGCGGGTTGCTGAGGGCAGTCTTCAACAAATATTAGACCCCAATTGAAAAAGCTATCTCCCAAATGTGTTGTGCTGAAGTATTCTTTGATCCATCCCATCTGAAAATAAGATTGTAGTTAGATAAGTAAATTTAATAGAATGATATAATATAAATTTAAGATATATTTAAATTTTCAATACCCATTTGTAAAGATCCTTCTTGTGGAATTTGTTGCCTTTCATTGAGTTTTAAGAGTAAAAATTCATTGTTTCCAAATCTGTAACAAGCAAGTGCCAATGATTCCTTGTATGAATGACCGTGAATACTTTTGATAAGCTAATAAGATCATCAGGGTCATCATATAATTTCTTCAAGTTGTTGAACTCTTCGTCTGTTCCAGCTTCAACATTGTTGATGAAGAATTGCTGTGCATTTTTAGATGTAATATGTTAGTTTGCATCATATTTGTTTATACCTTTATATATAAATTTTTTCACTAACTTACCATTTTGTAAATCGAAGTGAATATGAATGGAATTATGCCTTCGTCCTTACGGTGATTATGACAAACAATTTCCAACATCTCGATTATCTACAAAGGTTCAGACATTTGTTTAAATAGTTGTCTTACTCATAATTACAGTTGTTCATTATATCCTTATTTATAATAGAAAACAGCTATAAACATACCGAGTCTTCAATCATTTTCTCGTACAAGAAGTTATGTATTTCCCTCCCTTTGCAGTAACTCTTGTACGGCGAATGATAAGTTGTATTTAACCTATAATTATATGGTTAACCAATAGTTTATTAACATATATTAATCATTGAAGCAATAGTAAGATAATTAAAGAATTGTACTTGTCAGCAAGATCTCTCAGGAATCTCTGAATTATTTCCCTCTCTTCAGATGTTATGAATTCATATCTTATGAAATCTATCGGAGCATCGCAAAGATACTGCACAGAATAATTTTTAACGTTATATAAATATATTATATAGTTTCTTAGTTAATTTCTTACCTCTGATTCCGAGTCAGCATGATCATGAAGTTCTGACGTCTTTGATGCATTCTTTGATGACTTCTTTGTCGATTTATTCTTCAGATCATTGTTCTTAATTTGATCCTTGTATGCAGTTTCTGTTCTTGTTCTTGTTGCCTCTCTCCTTTCCTTGACTCTTTTTGCTAGAGAGCTTGGATTTACTTGTGTCTTTTCCCTCTTCCTTTTGATTGGTGTTTCACTAATCAGTGAACATGATGTTTTCCTTTCTTCATTAAACTCAAGTTCAAATGAAGGTATATCCATTGCATTCTCAACATCATTGTTCGGCAACTCTTCGTGAACCATCTCCAATCTTTCCTCAACCATTTTATTAGTTCCAATTTTTTCCTCATCTCCATCTTTTCCTTCAAAAGATATGTCAGCTTGTTCTTTTTCAAGCATATCTTTCTCTGTATTTTTTTCACAAGTATCCTTATCATCCCTACCTTGTTGATCACATGTCTCAATCATGCTTCAAGTAACTGTAATGCTTGAAATATGCTTTCCCACATTTTCTACCAATGGTTCACTAAGGGCTGATTCTACATGATTCAGCAACTTCATGATTTCTTCTTTAAGCTCTTTATTTTCCATCTTCAAATTCATGATCTCAGTATCATACCGAACAATCCTACCATCATTGCCTGTGTTTTTTGAATCCCCTCTAAGATGCACAATCAGATTTCTTAACTCTGTTACTTCTATTTTCAAAGATTCACACTGACATCATTTTTTTGTTGAAATTTTCTTTTCATTCTCAGTTTCTTTCCCATCATCACTCACTATTGCATGAAACACACCCTTCTTGAAACGTCCTCTCTTCAGTGGACCATCTAATGGAACTGGGATGACCTCTTCAATTATTATTTCTGGTCTCCTCACAGAAAAGCTACTTAAGAGGAACTTCTCATAAGGGAAGACATACTCATCAGGTGCTATCTTCACTATCTCATTCTTTGTTGGATGAATGTTGGGCAAGATCTGGTTTAAATCAATAAAGTACAGTTTATTAACAGTTCATTAAACAATTTATTCCAAAGCATTGCATAGTATCTACATATTAATTCATTTATTAGAATTTTTCGTTTATCTCTTTACAATATGACCTAATAATTTTATGTAATATAAATACCTGGTCATTGCTTAATGAAACCAATCTCCTTGACAACCCTTTTATTGTTCCACTCCACTTCCTAATTCTTGGTCTCAAATCGCGACTCACAACTAGCTCTTTGCAACAGTATTCAAGCATCCACACCTGAAAATAATTCAATCTTAGAACAATATATAATAAAATCTTTTATAATGTAAATCTAAGAAATATCTTACGTATAAACAAGCTACGCATCCTGTAAGATATCCCAGTGTTATGCGTGTTGCTCCATTTCTTCGCTGTTGAATCCTATGAAAGACATCGTCCATATTTGACAATATCATCCTAGCAACAGCATCTGACCAGTTGAAGTATCTTGTGTCCTCTAATGACTCAACATAGTGAAGCAATTCTTTTGGAAAAGAATACGCACAATCTGGAAAAAGGAACGTGGCAAACATGAACAAAATCAAACATGCAACATATATGGTCACAGAGTTATCATCATCCCGATCATAGTACTCAATCAACACGTGAATCAGCTTCCTCCTGTTGAAAACCATGCCATTGTCAAATAGCTCAGTTGATATCAAACTTTTCCAAGGCATATGCTTCCCCCTAAATGTAACTAGAAATCTTGTACTTGGTAAACCAAGTATGATAACAACATCATCATCGCTGAATGTCACAACCTTATTTCCAAATCGGAAATCCCTCCCTCCTTGGTATTTCTCCACCAGCCATTGCAAATTTTTCCTCTCTATATCAATATTTCCTATGTTGATAAGTCTTGAAAAAGCCGTCTTTGATATAAGAGATTGTTGTTTTGGAGTAGGTCTATGCCCATCTATGTAATGGACGAAATGTTCTATGAAATATCTATGTTGCACGTAGCCTTTGCCTGAATTAAAAATTTATATTTAAATATGTATTATAACTAATATATTATTCAAATTCAAAATAAATATTCTAGAATTTAATCCGTACATCCGTATATCTGAAACATCTCTTCTTCTCTACACTGCTCGGAGTCTTGTGTGGTCTTGACATTCAATTCATCTCGTGTGTGATTCATCTCTGAAATTGAATTGTAACAGTAACAAGTTTCAATTATTTAAAATAAAAAAGTTCAACAGGAAATCGAATAAATCTAATGTTTATGTTCTTTATGTACCTCTATGTTTCTTCAAAGAATGATCTTGCACATTTTTTCCTTCTGGTGATCTAGTGGATATAGGTAACTCAGCATTTGATCCTATGTCAAAATCCTCATAGTCGGATTCAGACGAAGACATCTCTAACCTGCATCAAAACGATTAATATTTTATTCTTAACTTACCTATAATTTTATCTAAATTTATATGTTGAATGTATTTACATTTAACATGCATTATTCTCTAACATTCATTCTTAACGCTTCCCAGAAATCAACAATCAAAATTCTTCCATCATAATATTCCAATTTATCAAATTATTACTGTTTCGACGTACTCTAAGACAATAGAAAGATATTACATTGCAAATTATTTAGTTAAAATCAACTTATAGATGACCTTATAATGAGATATCCATGTGAACTTCTATAATACCTTCATAAATCATGTTTCCCTCAAATTTTTTATTACGAAACCATACTGAAACCCTAAAAAATAAAAAATCTAATGTACTGTACAAAGTTTAAATCATTACCTTCTCCGCATCATCCTCCTACCAGCAACACGAGAGGCGGAATCCTTCCCCTTGTGACTTACCGCCGCAGTCGTATCCTTCCTTCTGCTCATCATCTTTCGTCTGATTCGTTCGACAGACCTAATCGATGTTTGGCCTCCTCCAGCCACAACCGTCTCTCGTTTTTTTGGGCGGAAATGTCGGAGCAGAATGAGAGCTCCCTTTACGGAAGTAATTTATTACTTTCCATATTTTTATTATAATAATAATCAGCCGTCAATACATTATCTTAATTAGCTAATCAATGCTTTCCATTTTAAGATGGATTTGAAATTTATATATGTAAAGTCGGAACATGTAACAGGAATTGTAATTTACAATGCAAGAAATTTTTGTAATTATCTATAAGATATTTCAAAATATCTTCACATATTTGTAAAATTCGAACCAACTTTATTAAAAAATAATGACAATCTAATAATTAATAAGTAATTAAATTCAAAATTTTATATTTTTATTATTAATTTAAAAAAGCATAGTATACTTTGTTGAGGCCATCATCTTTTAAATAAATTCGATTAATTTTTAAATTTGAGTAGTATATGTTATTTCGTTTCATATCATAATATTTGTATTATTATACGTAACAATTTCAAATTATTGTCACTTTTTTTAAATTATCAACTAACATTTTCATATTAAATCTGTTAATAAATTTTACCATCTAAAACATATTTTCATTGTTCAAAAAAGCAAATTGGTCGTATTAAAACATCGTTTTCATTAGGATTGGAATTTTATATCCTCCTAATGTATTTAACTAATCCTCATGTTTGCTTTTAAAACCAACAAAATATGCTCAACTTTTTTTATATTTAGTAGCTTCATTTCAAAAAAGTATCGTAAAATATCAATTTGTTAACGTGTTATTCAAATAACAATCTCAAAAAAATATATATTTTTTAATTTTGTTGACAATCAATATATAAATTAGACCTTCTTGCGTCTGTTTTTAATAAATTAGTTTTCTCAATTTTGTAGATCCGCACTTTTCCCTCAGTCCCGCCTTTTTAAACAACAAAATATGAACAAAATTTTGTAATTATAATGGTTTTATTTCAAAAAAAGCTCATACAATAGCAACTTGTTAAAGTACTATTCAATAAACTACATCAAAAAAGTAATATTTTTTGAACTATTTGCTAGTCGCTATATACATTAGCAGTCCTGGCGTCTATTATTAAGAAAGTAGTTTTGCCTAATTTGTAGTTTCGGCTTTTTCTCTACTATCCCATTAAAATCACACGTTTGTTTTCTCTATATATAGAAATGTTATTTCGTCAAAACCATTTCATATAATGATAGTGGTTTTGATCCGGACCTTCCGATCTTAATCCAACCGTATTTATTGATGGCTCACTATAATCACTATGAGACCCCACCTCATTTGAAGGGGTCCATATATATATATATATATATATATATATATATATATATATATATAAGGGTTGGGGAAGCTGCACCGGCGGATGCAGCTAACTAGCTGCATCCGACTATTTTTTTCATTGGTTTTTTGTGTTTTTGAAATGAAACTTAGTGGGATTTAAATCACCATATATCACCATGATATCATATCAATTTCAACTAAATTCGACATTTCTATCATCTCCATCAAGGATATAACATTTTAATGGTTTCAGAATTATTGAAATTGACGATATCTAGATGGGCATGCTAGGAGTGTTTGTTTTGCATGAAATTTGAAACACATATTCTTGTCAATAAATTAAGTAAATCTCCATAAGTTTTTTTCAAAAAAAAAATAAAAACCAATAAGAAAAATGGCCGGGTGTAGCTAGTTAGCTGCACCCGGCAGTGCATACTTTCTTTTCCCATATATATATATATATATATATATATATATATATATATATAAGACCGTAAAAAATGATATATATATATATATACATATAGTAATTTTATATTATATTTATAAGTTTACATTTCAAGTAACACGTGTAAAGTATAACTACTTCCATTATTTATATAAATATAAATAGCGACAAGAAAATCATTTAAAGCTATTAAATAATATGAAAAAAATCAAGGAAAAAAATAAAGTTAGTCTATAAACCGAGCTTGAGTTTTGAAGTGTGGCCCATGGGTTTGCCTGGTCTGAATTTTGAATAGAGCGTTTTAGAACCTCGGTCTTCAGTTTGGACTTTGGAGAGGTCTAGCATGCGCCAATTCCCACGGTAGGAAATCGGGAATGGATTCTCTGTTGTGTGGCTAATTACATCATAGGATGTTGTGTAAGATGGATGCACAACACATCACAATGGAATAATGGGAGATCTCATATGAGAATTCTTTTCCCTTCCCCCTTCTCCTCTTCGTGCACCAGAGGATAGTATACTTTTTCCTCCGATGTTATTCTTATTTATTGAATTTTTCATGTCCGTTCGATTTCTTTGAAACATCTTTGGAGTTTCGGATATAATAGTATCATTAACTTCTAATTAGTTTCCAAGCAATCTTTCGTGTACTATTGCTTTTATATGTTACTGAAGAATTTGCAAAACAAAATTCAATAGTTTGGTCCATGTTGGGTAACCTCATGTAATTCCATTTTCAGCAATTGGTTTTACATAAATTACCACCATTACCGAGTTCATATTTGCAAATATAATTTAAACATCCATGTGTTTGTAGCTTTTCAGTTACATCAGTTTCATTTTACTTAATTTACAAATCATCCCCTTTCTCTTTTATATAATTACAATTAGGCCGTAAGATCATATTTTCTCTAAAAAGTTACTGTAAACATCACAGAAAATCCCTCAAAGTATTAGAAATAGTTCGGAAGAACTTAGGAAAGATTCCATTGTGTTTTGAGGCCTTTTAATGTGAAATCCGAAATAATGCCTCACTTGATCATTTAGAAACCGAATTGAACATGGAAAATCAATGAAAGCTTAAAGGAAGCTCGTTAGATCCCATGGATTTGAACCTTGATTTGCCTGCTATGCATTTATAGTATCAATTTGACATTTTGTTGTATATTTTATTTGAATTGTTGAGATCACATGCACTAGAGCTACAAGGTAAAAAACACTTTTTAACGGACATAAAATCTCATTTCTTTTTGGCACCATTGTTGTGAATTTGTGCCATGCCTCACATTTTTTCTTATTTTATTGACTTGGTTTTGATGTCTAACGCACCTAGAGTTTTTTTTGGGAAGATTGATAATCTCTCTTGAAAAGTTGCGACCGCACCCATGATGATTTTTATTTTTGCATTGCATTTTATTTTGAGTGTTAGAATTATTAGAGTAATAACTTCTTAATTTTATCTCTCCCCCTTTCCCTCTCTACTTCCAATTTTTTCCCATTTCTTTTCTTATTTATTTTCCACCACTTAAGGCCACTAGCATAATTACAAAATCATAAAATTGAAAAGAACACAAAATTGCATGTGACACACTATAGGAAGCATATACATGCTAGATTTCAATTCTTCTACCAAATCTGCATGTTGATTGTCGGAGTGAGGAACGCTTGGGTTAACAGGTTTTGGGGGACAGATGAAGATATTTGTTGCAGATTGATACACAAGTTGTATGTGGTTGAATTAAGCGGTCCACTTGGTGCTAGCGACATCCACAACATCTCGCATCCGCGTTCTGGTAAGGGATTTCCTCATTGCTGCCTCATTTTCAGGATCTCTTTCGGTCTGTCCTTCTGTGATCGCAACTCTTTCTTATTTTGGCAGGATAGTTAGACAGATGAAGGGGCCTTCTCAGGGTGCTATCCACGGTTGTTTGCTTTGGGCAGGGATCGCAAGATTTGTGTCTTGGATTGTTGGGTCGATGGGAATTGGATGCCCTCTTTCTCCGCAGGCATTTTTGATCAAAGGTTTGAGGAGTTCCTCTCTATTCTTGAATCCCTGCAACACCTCCCTAGACCTTTCGATGGTAGGGATCATTGGGTTTGGAGAGATAACTCATTTTCTGTTACTAGAGCTTATCACACAATTTGCAGACCTCCCCCTAAGGATGGATACAATGATTCGAGATTGCAACTTCATTTTGGGGCTCCATCTATCGGAGAGAATCCATTTTTTATGTGATTGTTGCGAAGAAGATGTATTATTACTAGAGACCATTGTGCCAGACTGTTCCCTGGCATCTCCAACAGGTGTACCCTTTGTGACCTGCACACTGAAACGGTGGATCACTTGTTCTTCAATTGCATGAGGACAACCCCAATATGGGTAGCAATGAACCAGACATGACTTTCCACCCAAGACTTGGACAGCTTCTTGGATTCTTCGGTGACGACGAGGACTCATGATAAAGACGTTATTCTTCGACCCATGGACATAACCTGGGCTATCTGGTTAGCTTGTAACCGTGCACTTTTCTCTGCTCAGTGTTTCTATTGCGAAAATGTAATCTTTCACTATAGGGCTCTCCTTGATTCCTGGCTCATGTAACTCACTCTGTAACTTTAATCTTTCAACAATAAAGTTGGGACATGTCTCATAGCGTGTTTCCCTTTTTTTTTGGTAAAAAATGGAACGTTTTTTGCAATGCATTACAAGAACCACTCTCATTTTATTAATTTCAAATACCAAAAAAATTATTTGAAGCGGTAGCCAAGAGAAATCAAAATTTTATTGTAAAATATCATGGAAATGATCATAAATTTGTTTGTGCAATTTATCTTTGGTTGGTTTGCTTGACACAATTGGCACCGCATCACACACTTATGCATTAAGATAGAGTTCAATTCCTTGGTGAAACGTGGGGCTGCAGGTAGATCACAATTTCTCGATGCACTGGGTACGAGTTCTTGCAAGAATATCTGAGCTCCATTGATTTGAGTACCATCATTACATATGCTAATCGAACTGAACATGTTCGTATTCATTGTTCGATAATAGTTTGAAAAATGTTTGTTCATTTCTAAATGTATCGAAAATGAATGGCAAGTTTTAGTTCGTTAGCTTATCGAACTGAACACGAACATAACATACTTTCATCGATAAAAAGTCTGAGTTCGATATGTGTGTGTGTGTGTGGTGTGTGTGTGTATTTGTGGGTAACTTCATATGTACACATGATAAATTTTGATGTTAAAGAAATTATGTTATTTATTGAGCTTTGAACCACTTTAATTTGAATAATTTCTTATTTTTAATGCTTATGAACTTTATTATGAACCTTTATTATTAATTTTAGTTTCGAACTTGTTCATATAAACAAGTTTGAGTTTGAAATCGTTAATGAACTATTATGGATCCGATCGAACGTTCCTTTTCTAAACCAACTCGAACTCGAATATATCCTATCTAACATTTATTGAACCGACTTGAACTCTCGAAGTTTATCAATGAACCGAACTCGAACATAGGTTTATTCATTGCAGTTTGGTTCGAGTAGCAATCCTACCCATCATGACCCCCCTATCCAGATTAGAGCATCAATCGCACAATCTTCCACAAAACACCTCATTTAGGGTAAAATCTATAATTGTGTGCATCGTGTGTGTCCAAAAAAAGGGGAAAACTCCCTAAAGCAAAAACACTTAAAAAGTGATCTTGTATTTTGTTTGTCTACTTTGTATTCTGAATTGCTTTTCCTTGACCTTGGGTTGGTTACTACGGAAGAATTGTGTGCCCAATTTAATCATATAACCACTAATCACATATTTTATGTTTCTCAAGATCCTTCTTCCCACCATAATGATCAATTTCTACGTTGAATTCATGGGTTCAATCCAACCCCACTTGAGGAAGTCACTCAAATTTCCGACAACCTCAATTCATTCATCAACCAACTTATCATGATTTCTTCCAAAACCCGATCCACATTTCCCTGCATCTTAACCTATATGAAAATCACCCTAAGTGTGTAAAATGATTCTTTCTTTCAGTATAATTATGTGACCTCATATTATTTGTGTCACGTCCCAGACTTCGAAATATGAGAAAACTTGCGGAAGCTTCCCGAAACAAAGAATAATTTTCCTATCGAGTCCAGGAGCGAGACAATTGATTCAATAATCCATTAACTATAAAACATCAGAGTGTCATGCAATAATGAAAGAATAAAAGAACCTTAACCAATAAATAAAAGACTCATCAAGTCTGAACTACAAGATAAAATTAAATAAGTCTATCAATTACATCCGTACATTAACGTAATGAAGTAGAATAAAGCAATGACTCCTCAATCTAGCTGATGGCCCAATACCTTGTTCTTCGCTAAGTTGCACAGTTGAAATTCAATATTAGTCAAATGAATTTGACTAAGTATGCACCATCAAAATATGAAACATGCCATAATTATCCATACACCTCGAACATAAAAAAATTCTTCATTGTTTCGAGAGGCTTCCACAAGTTTTCCCATGTTTCGAGGTCCGGGACATGATAACGTGGTATCGGAGCGGGTTCCCTCTGATAGTGGAAAGGGCTACCGGAAGAAACCTAAGCTGGGAGCGTACAACCGTCACTGTCACTGGGAATAAGTGATGGGTCATGTCGCAACGAGGACGTTGTGAATATAAGTGGGGGAGGTTGTAATTACTTACTTGACAATTTGGGCTTACGCATTTTGGGTGATTGTCAACGGGTCCATTTGTATCTGAACACAACAAGTTGTCGGAGTCAGTTTTCTCAATAACGGATCGGAAACCTAAGTCGGACGTTACAATTTCACTTACAACTCTCCTCAACTGATTTCTGACCCAAACACATATCTTACCCAAGAGACTAAACAACACAAGATCAATATCTTCTAGAGTCAAATTTATGAAATTACAAGAAACCAAAAGGAGCAAGATGATAGACTTAAACTATAATTCGATGAAAGACATATGCATCTGGGTATTCAGTTACCTAATAATACCACATATCTCAGCCAAGGGATCAATCAATACAACACTGATATAACCTCTAATTTTCAAACTCTTAATTATAGAATGAACATTTTAATAGATCAAATTTTGGACCTCACGGACAATCTACAATTCGTACCCACATATTAGTTCAAACGCTTATAAATTCCAATGCTATAGTGGATTATGATGAAATTTCTGATGATGCCCTTCTTAAATCTGACCTAGCTTGGGACGATTCGGAACTTGTTATTCATAGTCAAGTGGTTGAAAACAAGGAAGGCAAAAATTTTGAGGAAAACATTGATGCTGGTTTCATGACATTTGCATCTCATAGTGATAGTCCAACTTATGAACTTGATGAGGAAATTAAGGATAAATTAAAGGGAGAAATCGATGATGAAACTGCTAGTGAATGTATACTACAAAAAAAACGAGTTGTGATCACGGAATGTGACTACGGAAACTTGTGGTCACGGTAATTGTGTGGCCATTAGTTTCTCGTAGCTACAATTCCGTGGCTAAAGTCTTCAAATATATAAGGAAGATATTTATGCAAGAATTGTGACCACGACAAGTTCTGTGCTTACTTGTAGTGGCCACGACATATTCGTGCTTAGAGAACTCTCGCAACAAGACTTGTAGCTACGGCTACTGGCCACGACGTGTTGTGGCCAGAGTCCAATTCTGTGGCCACAAGCCCGACATCCATGGGCATATTTATGTAGCCACAACTAATTTTCTGTGTAGCGGTATCAAAGAATTTGAGGTTGAATTACACTGTGAGAGAGAGAGAGAGAGTCAAAGGAGAAAATTAATGTTGAAGTACTGCATAAGGATTTCCAATAATCGACTTCATTCGCTACAAGAAAAATGAGTTGAGGTCACGGAATGTGGCTACGGAAACTTGTGGCCACGGTAATTATGTGGCCATTAGTTTCTTGTAGCTACAATTCTGTGGCCAAAGTCTTCAAATAAGGAGGATATTTCATGCAAGAGTTGTGGCCACGACAAGTTCTGTGGTTACTTGTAGTGGCCACAACATATTCGTGGTTAGAACTCTCGCAACGAGATTTGTAGCTACGGCTATGATGAACGTGAAATCCACCTCTTTAATAATCGATAATTGTAGTATAGGAGGCGAATTTCGGTCGATCAAAATACCACAATCTTTGAATGTTGTGGAATATTTTTACTTGACAAGTCTACCAAGGTCGAACGCAGGGAACGGTGATTCTTAGTTGCATGGTTTTTAAATCAAATTAAATAATTAATTAATGTTGGATTAATTTCCGTGTTGGGACCATATATACAACGCAATGAGATGCAAAGTGATGCAAAGAAAATACACAATAATTCAACACAAGATCTGAGATTAAGAATTTTAATCCAAACAATGATAATTAATTTCCTTTATATTAAATCACAGATCAAAAGATATAGTTCAAGAGATATATTCAAAATTAATCCCAATTTACAAGCATAAGAGGATTATCCTATTTCTAATCAATCAAGGAGAATATCTACGCATAGAATCTATCCTCGAAATAAGGTGATTAAAATCCTCAAATAATTCAAAGGGGATTAATTAATGTAAATTCCTTAGCAGTGCTCCTGCAAAAGAATTCATCAATTTTTCCAAGGAATATATGACACATATTTGACAAAAATTAGCCTGCATATGTCATCGAAAGTCCTCAAATAATATTTCTAAAAAACGACCTCAGATCTGTCAAAAAACTATGCCAAGTGATAGAGCATGAAAAGATCTTCAAAATGACATATTATATGCTCAAAACGGAGTTCGTATGAAAACGATATGATAAAATGAAGTTTTAGGGACTAAAATGTAATTAAAATAAAGTTTTTCCTTCAAAATGGTCTCTGTAAGGACTTATCTGCAATTTTTAAAAGTCGGAGGGGTCCCGGTGCAATTTACCCACTGGCAGGGGTATTTTTGCAATTTCAGAAAGTACCGGGGGCCTTAATGCAATTTGCCCCTAAGCGCACGTGCGCAGCACGTGCGCAGGAGGCTCGGAGGTGGAATGGGAGGCTCGGTATCCCGAAGCAAAGGCTCGTACACCTCGAGCCTGCGTGGCAGCTGATGGCGGCTCAGGAGATCCAAGCTAGAGGCTCGGAACTCCGAACCAGAGGCTTGGGTGCCGAACCCGAGGCTCGGGTAGCAAGGCTCAGGCTCAGACGCCCGAGCCTACGTGGCAGGCTGATGTTGCTTCGGGGACCCGGTCCTCGAGGCTGGGGCCGAGGCTCGGGGATGACGCGTGGCGCTGCTAGGGACGTTGGATCAAGGGCTATCAGCCCTGATCCGACGGCAACTTTGCCTTGGAGCACGCCCAGGCGGTGAAGCGGCCCGACTGAGGTGTGAGGCGGAGGCGGTGACCAGCCGTAGGCGAGAAGTGGGGCGGGGGATGGGCGGCCGGGGGAGGCGACGCCGCACCTCGGCCGACACACGACACGAGGGGCAGCGCGAACGCGGCATCGGAGCACTGCTGGGGCAGAGGAGGTCGAGGTGGAGATGCCCGGGGGTGGTACGTGGCGGCCGAGCCTGGAAGGCAGAGAAGGCGGGGGAGCGGGTACTCCGTCAAGGCGCGGCCGGCGACTGGAGTGTGCGGCGGAGGTGGGCCGGCTGCAGAGGAGCTGGGTAGCGTCGTGGTCCTGCAAGGGGTTAATAACAAAGGGTGGAGCTTTGAGCAACGCGGCGAAGCGCAATGGTCGAGCCGGAGTCAGAGGTGCGGTCAAGAGGGGGAATCGAGTTTGCCTGGAGGGTGAGGAGCGTTTGCCCTCTTCCGATGCTCGCCTCAATGGAGCCGGCGAGCTCCAGAAGCTCTGTTGCTCACGGAGGAGCAGCTGCACAGGAACTAGCCCTGTGGATCACGTCGGTCGGCTGCTGTCACCAGCCGTCAGGGGAATGGCGGATGGTCCCAACGTCGGAGGAGGGAGGGGATTTATAGAAGTGCGAGGGGTGTAACGGTGATGAGGGATGGCGATCGTAATGACCGGTGAGCGGCGCGACCGTTACTCGTGCAAGGCGGAGACGACGGGGAGGGGGTTGGCGCTGGGAAGGGGAAGGGGCAAGGTCACGTGCCGCGCACGTGTGCGAGGGAGGAGGAAGGCGGCACGTGCGTGGCACATGCGCCTGGAGAGAGGTGCAGCAGGTGGGGTGCCACGTGGCACGCCCAGGGGCTACCACGTGGCACCCCAAAAAATTCATAATTAAAAGATGAAGAAAATTAGAAAAGAATCAGAAGGAGATCTCGGATCAAAAAATTTCCTTCAGAAAATTATTCGTCTCGACGAGATCTACAACTTTCATGAAGGACCCGTGAGCTAAAGAGGTCATCTGTGAGAAGTGGTATTTTTGGTGGTTCTCCATGTGTATTAAAAACCTAATTTTTGGGGTTTTGTAATTTTTTTGGTGGTTTAGAGAGGATAAAAATCTAAAAAAATACGATAAAATATAAGAACATTAATTACACACTAATCTAATTTTTTTGGATTTTTAATAAATAAGAAAATAGGAAAATAAAATAGAAATAAGAAACACACAACTTTTATACAGACTTACAACGAACACTTGGACTCGGTCAGTTTCTTTGATTTCAGTTTTAATCTGGATTTGGATTTTTACGTTGCTCAATAAAACTTTCATCAAAGAACACAAATAAAGAATAAATAAAATTATAAGGATTAATTATGAATATAAAAACTCAGGTCAAAAATAGCAAAAGGTCAAAATGCACAAAAGAGGCCCAAAACCCAATTTTCACAAATGAGCTCCGAATTTCACAAAATTGGTCTTGTTTTGAAGGTAATTGAAAATGGAGTACTTTAAAAGTGAGTAGACTAAAATCAGACACTGAATGTGGGAGATATACTCATTTTAGTCTGTCAGATGTGAAATTAGCCTTTGGGATTATTTGACACTTATTGCGGTTAGTAATTTTTTTGTATTTTTAATTTAATAAAAGTGCTAAGCCTTCTCCCACTATAAGTAGGGTCGGCTACATGGATTCTTGCTCAAATCCATGTTGAAAGATTCGACTTTTTTTTACACTGGCCGTCGACTACCTAACGCAACCCCTGCAAGAGTGGGATTTGAACCCTGGTCTTTTGTGTGGTAGACACACTATACTACCACTAGACCATTAAGTGTATTTTTTATTTAATAAGGTTAGTAATATCTACACAATGGAGGTGGTTTGGGGTTAATCGGAGTTAGGATGAATTGACTAAAAATAGGAGAAGTTAGCGGCTTGTTGGGCTAATTTACACTTGGGATTTTTAATGCAATTTATGCATGATGAAATGCAAATATTATATACACATGTATGAATGCTAATAATGCTCTATTAATGATTAATTGCAAGTGAATGATGGGGAACAATGCATAAATTACTGATTTTAGCATGATGAATACGAGATTCATCATACCCCTATACTTAGACCATGCTCGTCCCTGAGCATGAATGAATTACTTAGTTTGAATACATCCCTGACTGTGCATGTGAATTTTCAAGGCTCAATCTTTCAAAGACCCTTAATTTAATAGATCCTAAAATTCTTGGTTTATCCAAGCCTTAGTCAGAAGGTATCCAACTTCTCTAATTTTCAGACTCTTTGTTTGTACATATAGTATAAGGATATGATTTTTAGTGTACTGCATTCATGAGAGTCAAGTTTAGACATCACCCAAAGTTCTAATCCAAGAGACTCATTTCTAGACCTAATCCTCAACACTAGGGAATAAGTCTATTCTTGCTTCAAGTTTGTCAGACTTGAAAGTGTAGATGGACAACCAAATGATGGAGGGCATAGGATTGTGTCTGATTTTCTCTCCCTTACATTGGAACAAGGTGCCTCTCGAGTGCCTTATTACTCAACACAAGTATATTTTATTTTGTTGATCAATGTGTCCGTCAAGAGAATTTAGAGTCGTCTGCACTTGTTTTTCTGGGAGTACACCGAGGTGTGTCTCTTTTTAGTATCTAAGATACCTTCGACACCCAGACTTGTATCGCTTACGATGTAGAGCCCTTTTATGGTGTTAGCCCGACTCTTGGTCCTAATTAGCGCTTGGTCCAAGTGGACACTTTGAAAATGTTTGGGAGTGCTCGCCATTATTGGAAGCTCATTTGAAATTTGACTTTGGATGATAGAGCTTTTCTTTGACATTTTTTTTCTTTTCTTTTGTTGGCTAGCTCCACTGCTTTTACCAAAAGTTGGCGCACACTGATCAACAATTTTCATTAAGTGTCATCACACCCTGGCACTTAGGTCAATATCAAAAAGATAGCATATGAATCTTGTTCACATACTGGCTAGGGTTTTGCTGACACTCAGGTTTTCTACAACCTTCATTAACTTTATCCCATCCTCGAATATCATCAGATCGGGTCTAAACTCAAATCTCTAGTCCCAGTTCCTCAAGTAATAACTCAACTCATCTCATCAATCATGCAGTTGTGAAAGTGATTGTGCTGATCATATTTTTTTTGAAGGTAGAGATGAAGAGTGTAATATAGCGCTCAAATCTTCCAAACTAGGGAAGTGTGGATTATTAAGTTCAAAACCCTAATGACTAAGGCAGGCTAACTCAGAATCTCTAGATCTCAAAAATCAAGTGTCCTCAAAAATCCTCAAGCCTTGAGTGATGGTGAATGTGTCATGAATATATCAACCAAGGAATGCATGAAATGCTTGATGAAATGCAAGACAATGAGTGATGATTTTTTTTAATGCAAAAAGTTTTTTTTGAAAAACAGGTATTATACACACTACTTGCACCCATCCCTGATGTTAGATAAAAATGATTAAAGTACGAGCTATGGATAAAGTAGATAAAATATATACAAACACACACCCCTATACTTAGCATGTGTTATGTCCTCATGGCACAAAGTGAAATGTTGACATAGCTCGTACTCAGTATAGACGGGTTCAAAATAAAAGAAGAGAAGTGATGTATAAACAATGGTACCGATCCCCCTATACTTAAGCTAAGGTTAGCCTAAGTATAATCGGATAAATACAGATGGGGAACCGGGTAGATTTGCGGATGCGGATGTACAAGATCAAGGAGGTCTGCGACGGACCTTCTTGCGGGAGTGTGGAGGGAGATAGTATGGAGATGGGGAGTGTGATGAAGAGGGGCCCGATGAAGAAGATCAGCCATCGTCGGAGTCGTCCTCAGGAGAATAGTAGTCGTCTGCAGAGGATCTCCAACTTTTGTCGATCAGAGGTAAGTGCCCTTGGATCAGAGCTGTACCTATTGCACTTATCTGATGGACCACCTTAGGACCGGACGAGGACTCTTCAGAAATCACCTGGTGTCTAAGGTCAAAGGTAACTTTCTTGGTCGATTTGTTTCCTTAGGAAGTATTGGGAGGAAGTTGGACAGTCTTCATCTCCATGTCTTGAGAAACCAATTTGGCATTCGTGAGTTCCTCATCAGATGAATCCCCGTAAAAGTCGACCAATTCTTGAAGGGTCATGCACTGCTTTGGTCGAGGGAGATTGTTCCTGGTGATTTTGTGGTTTATGGCTGGGGGTGTTGATGTCACTTTCGGATGATCGTGAATTTTGGTGACATCGGATGTTTCCGGAGTCGGTTCCTTATATGGTTCAAGTATCTCATGAATTATTGCCAACTCAAAGATTGTACCACTCAAATAATCGTGATGATCTTCAATAATATGGTCAAATCTTCATAAGCTCCAAAATCTTGATTTTTCCTAGGAGCAGTGATAGGGGGTGAGAATCCGAAGTTTGTCCAACAGTTAGTCTTTTAGGTGACTCTCCTAGGGTTTGTCTCAGTGTGTCATGCGGAGATGTCTGATAATGTGAAATATAACTGTCAGTTTCAAGTTGGTTTTCCTCAGAGCAGGTTGTGTTATTGGGGGTTTGTTCATCGTGGTCCGAGTTCGGGAACTTAATTTTCTGAGTCTCACAATCGACGATCGCCTTAGCGGAGGCTAAGAACGGCTTTCCTAAAATGATAGGAGATCAGACATCCTTCCGGGTGCTCAACATCAAGGACCGTAAAGTCCACCTTATGTTCTTTACCTCGGAAATTTACGACGACAGAAACGATCCCCCGCGGTCTTTTGGTAGATCGATCGGGTAATTGAACGATCACCCTAGTCTTTTTCAGTTGTCCGAGTTTGAGTTGGTCAAAGACGGACTTAGGGAGGATGTTTAATGTGGATTTGTCATCTAACCGAACATGAGTGAATGTTGAATCCTCAAATTCATATGTGATCCGAGTCAACCGCTTGACTTTGCGGCTTTTGATTTTATGATTCATCACCAAAGAACTAGCCATAGATATGACATGATATTCAGTCCTAGATCGTTTCTTGCCCGTCTTTTTGGGGTTCAGTCGACTCTTCACAAATCTCTTAAGATCGGCACATATTCTATGGATTTGATCAATGGAAGCTCTAAAATCAGACTCTTGCAAAATGCTTCCATTTCAGAATTGTCCAATTTTTTTGAATTTTCAATTTTTTCAATTTTTTTGGTATTTTCTATAATTTGGTCAGTCGGGGGGGTTAAAGGTCAGTGGTCGTGTCTGATTATGATGATCCAGTGGTTTGCATGGTGGTGGCCTCACTTCTTCTGAATTTTGCATAGACTGGATGAGATCATATATTCTCTCAGTTAAAGTGTCTGCATTATGATTAATCCGAGCAATCTCATCCTCAAACATCTCATGACTAGTGATTGAATAATCATTCTCCATGTGTCGTGATTCTGGCATGTAACCTCGAATAGAGTATTGATTGTTCATAAACATTATGGTCTGGTCATGAGTTATATTTCCTTGACTTTGATTTTCTAGTGGATTGTCGAAGGAAAATTGATTGTACTCAAGAGGATAGTCATCTTGAGTAGGGGATGGTTCAAGAGGTTTTGAGATCATAGTAATCGGAAATCGTGTTGTACTATCAATATCGGTCATTCTATTGTTCATCCTCAATTCTGGTCTCTCTCTCTCATGTTCATAAGATTGTCAGAATGTGAGAGAAGTCTATTACAAGAAGAAAAAGTGTGGTCATAGGGTGGGATGTATGGGCGGGAAGAGAAAGATGGCTGAGGGGAATCTGATTTGAAGCTCAGGTTCTCTTGAGGAGTGTGAGAAGAAGAATATCAGGACAAGGTAGTGGAGATCGGAAAAGAAGACCACTGTGCTGAGATCTTGTCAAGAGGGATGGAATGATCAACGAACCACGATTTGCTTGCGATTGCAAAGTCTTTGACGTACACAGAAAACAAACATGTCGATTCACCCACTCAACACTGGTGAAGGCACGTTAGGGTTCGGCCGCTTATCTTTTCAATTTTAATTTAATGACAAAACAACCTTAAAAATTTAAGTAGAGCTGTTAGGTATCGAAATATTTCACAAAGACCGTCTCGATTTCATACAACTAATTGCACCTACTTTCAGCCAGTATAGGTGTAAGTACGGACCGTTTAAACGGCTACCCGTGTTACTTGAGGACGGAGCCTTCCGCGATGTCCTCTAAACCACCTACTCTGCTAAGGGAAGTCGGACCCTGAAACGGCTACCCGAGACCCTCACTGAAAAGTAGCTAATTGTTTTGAAAATCAGTAGTCTGAATGAAGCACTTCGGTTTTGGGCTCTTTCCTAAGTGTGCGTTCTGATCCTTACAAACAATGAGTGGGTTTCTCTTCACCAAACACAGGTTAATTTTAGGTCAATTTTATTTACATTCGCCTTGATTAGCAGTCCTGATTTTAGATTGAGGTTGTCACTGAAGTTTATGTGAGCACAAAAATTCACGCCTAACGAACAGTCCCAATTCCTTTAAATCCTAAGTTGCAAAACTTTAAGAAAGGAGGATCGGAAAAGCCGATGCAAACGTAAATCAATGATGCATGCTTAAGAGAAGGACTTACAGTGAATCCTCATGCTCTTCATGCGGGATGCAAGACAAGGAATTTAAATTACTCTAAATGATATGCACAGATGAAAAACGCCCTAAGCAGATAGTTCTATTAGCGGGAAGAATTGATTTAAATTTTTGGCTAATGTTGAACGATCTACAGTGCGTTTAATTAGTGAAAGTGTGGCCTAAGAATTACGAGCACAATCAATGATAGAGAAATAATCGTATATGTGCCTAAGTCCTACGCCACTCAAGTCGGGTCCCAACCACACAGAAGGGGTTGAAACAGACCCGACACACCACAGAAATGTTCAGTCTGAATTATTACAAGGGTTTAGAGAGAGGGACCCTGAGAATATTGCAGAAATTAAACATATGCTAAGCTCTCTCTCACAAAAATTAAAAATCAATCTTCCTTACAGGTCCTTGATTAATATCCAAAATTGAGCTCATAGTAGTCTACGAAGAGAGAATTTGCGGTTAGTAGCAGAAGTAAGAGAGAAATGCAAAATAAAATGCAAAAGAAAGAAAAAAAATGACACAAAAATTAATCTCAGAAAAATTAATTACAAAAACTGATTTAAAACCCTAAAAACTCGTCGTTCCCCGGCAACGGCGCCATTTGACGAACGTGAAATCCGCCTCTTTAATAATCGATAATTGTAGTATAGGAGGCGAATTTCGGTCGATCAAAATACCACAATCTTTGAATGTTGTGGAATATTTTTACTTGGCAAGTCTACCAAGGTAGAACACAGGGAACAGTGATTCTTAGTTGCGTGGTTTTTAAATCAAATTAAATAATTAATTAATGTTGGATTAATTTTCGTGTTGGGACCATATATACAATGCAATGAGATGCAAAGTGATGCAAAGAAAATAAACAATAATTCAACACAGGATCTGAGATTAAGAATTTTAATCCAAACAATGTAATCAATTTCCTCTATATTATATCACAGATCAAAAGATATAGTTCAAGAGATATATTCAAAATTAAACCCAATTTGCAAGCATAAGAGGATTATCCTATTTCTAATCAATCAAGGAGAATACCTACGCATAGAATCTATCCTCGAAATAAGGTGATTAAAATCCTCAAATAATTCAAAGGGGATTAATTAATGTAAAGTCCTTAGCAGTGCTCCTGCAAAAGAATTCATCAATTTTTCCAAGGAATTTATGGTACAGATATGACAAAAATTAGCCTGCATATGTCATCAAAAGTCCTCAACTAATAATTCTCAAAAAAACAACCTTGGATCTGTCAACAAACTATGCCAAGTGATAGAGCATGAAAAGAGCTTCAAAATGACATATTATATGCTCAAAACGGAGTTCGTATGAAAAGATATGATAAAATGAAGTTTCAGGGACTAAAATGTAATTAAAATAAACTTTTTCCTTCAAAATGGTCCCTGTAAGGATTATCTGCAATTTTTAAAAGTTGGAGGGGTTCCGATGCAATTTACCCGCTGGTAGGGGTATTGTTGCAATTTCAGAAAGTACCCGGGGCCTTGATGCAATTTGCCCCTAAGCGCGCGTGCGCAGCATGTGCGGAGGAGGCTTGGAGGTGGAACGGGAGGCTTGGTATCCCGAAGCAAAGGCCCGTACACCCGAGCCTGCGTGGCAGCTGATGGCGGCTCGGGAGATCCGAGCCAGAGGCTCAGAACTCCGAACCAGAGGCTCGGGTAGCAAGGCTCAGGCTCGGACGCCCGAGCCTATGTGGCAGACAGACGTTGCTTCTGGGACCCGAGCCTCGAGACTGGGGCCGAGGCTCGGGGGTGACGTGTGGCGCTGCTAGGGACGTTGGATCAAGGGCTATCAGCCCTGATCCGACGGCAACTGTCCTTTGGGGCACGCCCAGGCAGTGAAGCGGCCCGGCCGAGGTGCAAGGCGGAAGCGTTGACCAGCCGTAGGCGAGAAGTGGGGTGGGGGCTAGGCGGTCGGGGGAGGCGACGCCGCACCTCGGCCGACACACGGCGTGAGGGGCAGCGCGAACGCGACGTCGGAGCGCTGCTGGGGCGGAGGAGGTCGAGGCGGAGATGCCCGGGGTGGTACGTGGCGACCGAGCCTGGAAGGTGGAGAAGGCGGGGGAGCGGGTACTCCGTCGAGGGGCGGCTGGAGACTGGGGTGTGCGGCGGAGGTGGGCCGGCTGCGGAGGAGCTGGGTAGCGTCGTGGTCCTGCAAGGGGTTAATAACAAAGGGTGGAGCTTTGAGCAACGCGGCGAAGCGCAGTGGTCGAGCCGGAGTCGGAGGTGTGGTCAAGAGGGGGAATCGAGTTCGCCTGGAGGGGAGGAGCGTTTTCCCTCTTCTGATGCTCGCCTCAATGGAGCCGGCGAGCTCCAGAAGCTCTGTTGCTCACGGAGGAGCAGCTGCACAGGGACCGGACCAGCCTCGTGGATCACGCCGGTCGGCTGGTGTCACCAGCCGTCAGGGGAATGGCGGATGGTCCCAACGTCGGAGGAGGGAGGGGATTTATAGAAGTTTGGGGGGTGTAACATCGATGAGGGATCGTAACGGCCGGTGAGCGGCGTGGCCGTTACTCGTGCAAGGCGGAGACGACGGGGAGGGGTGTTGGCGTTGGGAAGCGGAAGGGGCAAGGTCACGTGCCGCACACGTACACGAGGGAGGGGGAAGGCAGCACGTGCGTGGCACGTGTGCCTGGAGAGAGGTGCAGTAGGTGGGGTGCCACGTGGCACGCCCAGGGGCTGCCACGTGGCACCCCGAAAAAATTCATAATTAAAATACGAAGAAAATTAGAAAAGAAATAGAAGGAGACCTCGGATCAAAAAATTTCCTTCACAAAATTATTCGTCTCGACGATATCTACAACTTTCATGAAGGACCCGTGAGCAAAAGAGGTCATCTGTGAGAAGTGGTATTTTTGGTGGTTCTCCATGTGTATAGAAAATCTGATTCTGGGGTTTTGTAATTTTTTTGGTGGTTTTAGAGAGGATAAAAATCTAGAAAAAATACGATAAAATATAAGAAAATTAATTACACAGTAATCTAATTTTTTTGGATTTTTAATAAATAAGAAAATAGGAAAATAAAATAGAAGTAAGAAACACACAACTTTTGTACAGACTTACAACGAACACTTGAACTTGGTCAGTTTCTTTGATTTCAGTTTTAATATGGATTTAGATTTTTACGTTGCTTAATAAAACTTTCATCAAAGAACACAAATGAAGAAGAAATAAAATTAAAAGGGTTCATTATGAACATAAAAACTCAGGTCAAAAATATCAAAAAGTCAAAATGCGTAAAAGAGGCTCAAAACCCAATTTTCACAAATGAGCTCCGAATTTTGCGAAATTGGTCTTGTTTTGAATGTAATTGAAAATGGAGTACTTTAAAAGTGAGTAGACCAAAATTGGACACTGTATGTGGGAGATATGCTCATTTTAGTCTGTCAGATGTGAAATTAGACTTTGGGATTATTTGACACTTATTGGTAATTTTTTTGTATTTTTTATTTAATAAGGTTAGTAATATCTACACAATGGAGTGGTTTGGGGTTAATCGGAGTTAGGATGAATTGAGTAAAAAAAGGAGAAATTAGCGGCTTGTTGGGCTAATTTACACTTGGGATTTTGAATGCAATTTATGCATGATGAAATGCAAATATTATTTACACATGTATGAATGCTAATAATGCTCTATTAATGATTAATTGTAAGTGAATGATGGAGAACATAGTATAAATGACCAATTTTAGCATGATGAATACGAGATTCATCAGGCTACTGGCCACGACGTGTTGTGGACAGAACCCAATTCTGTGACCACAAGCCCTATATCCGTGTGCATATTTCTGTAGCCAAAACTAGTTTCCCTTGTAGCGATTGGATATCAAGTTGTCGAATTCTTGTGATAGCATTCCCTCTTACCCTTTGTTGATCGTAATGGAATCCATTTCTGAGACATCTATCAATCGAGAAGCCGAGCATTGTAATTGGGATAATTGTAACCCTTTGCACTGCGAGTCGTTATCTTGTGATCTTGAATGGTGTGAGATGATAATTGATTTGGGGATATTATTAAGATTGACTTGCATAATAAAAGTAAAATGGGAGTTGATGCTAAGTCTCAAGACAATTTTGAGGTTGAATTGGATTCTTAGAATACAAATGAAATTGAACCCTCGATTGTAAGTTAAATGTCTTTCATTATGACTCTCTCGGGGACAAGAACAACATTTCCAACTCCTTTTCTGCTCCCTTTCATGGGGGTGAGTTTCCTCACTCCATGTATGATTGCTAATACACATTTTCTGACACCAAGTTTGTTTCATGTTAGGTCGACGCATTGTATCATTATCCCTTGAGGGACCTCAACCCTTCAATTCTACCTAGTCGGATCCATTATTTACAAACACTTCTCCCCATGTGTTAGATAAAGAAGAGAACCACCACATCACCTACGCCCGTACCCCCTCTTCTGTTTTAGAATTACCAAATTATCATGTTTTGACCCTGAAAAGGGCTTGTAAGAATTAGAATATCTGCTTAACAAGACTGATCATTTACCCACCCACCCACCCTCCCACTGATATTACCAATGACACTATATATAGGATATTATATTATATTATCAATAGAGGGATTACAAAGAAATAGGAGACAAGTGGGCAACAAGCTGCGCCGCTAGTCCTTTTTGAATTGCAAAACCAATCACTACATCATAAATCTAGGAACCATCACATTACTACTCATGACTTTTCGGATCCTCTTCAAAAGCTCAATAGCTTCTGGTGCTAAGAAATTAAAAGTATTAAAAGCAAAAGGGATGGAGGCATGATGATTCTCAGTGCATGCTTTCTCATGCTTCATCACTTTTCCTAAAGAAGCTTTAAGGGTAGCTTTCCCTACTGTGAAGGTCTCACTCTTTAACCCCACCAGTGGAGAAACTCGTGTCAAGTCTACACAAGCATGTTTCTCTCCGACCCATCGAAAAATCAAAATATCAGCGGGTCTAAGCGTGGATCTTCCCTCCTACATATTAGTTAAAAAGTTCATAGGTGCCTCTTTCTTAGCAGCAACACCTGCATGTCTGAGTACATCAAATAAAACATCCCTAACAAGATCATGCCTGTACTTAAAACCCGTAAGCTCCCTGCAATGAATTGCATGATCGCTAAAATTGTCCAAGCATGTCTTACGGCAGACTGAACATACATCATCCGCTAGAAATAAGGGAACCATGAGACAATATCTAAGAATACTGCGATACTCCACTGGTGACATGTGTAGCCCAAGTTCGTCAATAGACAAGGTAAGAAGAAAATCTTGAGCATGATCAGTTTGAAGACACCGAAAAAAATAGCCTTTTGTTTAATGAACATATTAAAAATGACCTCCATATCCTCAATTATTTTACTAAAAAGAACACTCGCCAAAACATTTTGGGTCTTTGGGGGGACAGTGTCCTTTCTAAAGAAACAATTGAGGTCGAAAGAGGGAATCATGCCACGAAGTCCTTGAAGAGCACGATCAAAGTCAGTGCCCATATTGTAAATTTCACTGTCTCGAAGGATATGATCCTAAAGTTCCCAAGACTGCACCCTGGAAGCCACACAAGCATACAAAGAAGCATTAACAGTTGAGGGAAGCCCCAAACCGCCAAGCAGAATGAGCAAAGAAGCCACCCTCCATTAGAGGTCTACAAAAAAGGGCCTCCACAAAAAACAATGTCTTCAATAGCATCTCATAAGCCTCTGTCGAATAATATTGCGGCTTCCTCCACGTACTTAGGTTGGCAAGTCCTCAATCCAAATAAAAGTTTTGATATACTCATACATGAACGGAGTAAAAGAAGCTCACACTGGGGATCATTCAACTGAGGAAGGAGATGCATCAACTCTACCGCTTTAGTGGCCCTCTCTAAAGTCAAACCTTCAATAAAGTTTTTGTCCCTACTAAATACCCCTCCAAGCAACTTCATGCCTAATAATGGTCTTCCAATACTGATTGGGAACAACCCTTTGCGAAGCTTCTTGCCATCACATGTAGGCTAAAAGAGTTCTGTTTTATGAATATTTAAAACTAGGCCTAAGTCTGGTCCACGTTGCTGGTCAGAACCTTGACCACCTCATCTATATCTCCAATTACTGTACCATCATCATGACACTTGTTATGAGGACTTCTCCAGGTGGTTTGATATGAGAACTGATATTGAATTCACTAAAGTGCCATATGGGATGACCATGGTGATTAATTGAAGGACAATAATTATGAATCAACATGCATGTTCAAGGACCGCATACTAATTGTTGTCGGCAGACCATCCTTTCTTGAACATCAATCTGATCATACCAGCTCCATGCTACTCGTACATCCTTTCTTGAACCTCTTGCACCCATTATTGCCCTTTTCTTGGACAAACACCTCATTTATCATACCAGCTCCATGCTACTCGTATATCATGTCATTGTACGAGGTTCGCACCAGGTGCCCACTTTACCCAAACAATTCCCAAAACGAATCATCACTATCATCGATGTTTCTAAACACACACTCACACGCAATACATGTCACTCTTGAGAGGGTGACCATTGAGTTGGGATGTTAAGCTAACATATTTTGTGGTTCTACACTCATATACATCTTTCTATATTCCTTGTGTTCCTTTGTTTCTCTTCATTGCATTAGATAAGTATTGGGTGTCCCCTTTAGAAAAACAACATCCAAAAATAATGAAAAAAACTAAAAAAAACTAAATTTCTCCAACATGCTTTCTCCTAATTATGGAAATGTTTGCATATTTTTAATTTTCTAAATCTACATTCTTTTCAAATTTGCATGTTTATTTTTTAAAAAAACCAAACCCTTTTTAAAAAAACATTTCCATAGCCAAAATCTCATAAAAATGGCAAAATCCTTCAAAAATATTTTTCCCAAGAAAACATTAGCAAAAATTTCAAAAAATCTCCCAAAATATGTTCTTCTTTCCTATTTTGTCCTTTCTTTTTGTAAAGCTAAGTCTTTATTGAATAGATGGACTAAATCTGAGTTGACCCTAAGGGGTTGTTCGTTCGAGGAATAGGGAGGGATATCCTTCATAGAAGGTCAACAAAGGGACAAGATTTCCCTCGTTATTCCTCCATCATAGGCACCTCCCTCCAAAATATACAAATAACTACCACTTATCTAACAATCTTATCTAACCCCCTTATCCCTCCTTATCCTCTCCATCCTATTGAATAGAGAATAGCAAGTAACTACCACTTATCCCTCCTTATCCTCTCCTTTTAACCGAACAAAAAACAATGTCTTATCCTTCCTTATCCTTTTACCTTATTCCTCTACTGAACTTCTCCTAACACACTTAATTCTTCCAGAATTTCATTAGACATGAGTTTTATTTTTCATCAGGTCCATCATGGACTTTGTTCCTTGCATTCCGCTGATTCTAGTGGCGAATGAATTTTTGTGTCTAACAAGATCACATAAATAACTTGTAGTATTCTTCAACTCGTAATCAGATATTAAACAGTTGTACATCCCACATAGCTTGATTGAGTTGGTTACAATATATTGTTACAATCTAATTAGGGTGAGGATTTATCCTCTTGGTTGTGCCAATGACTGAACCTTATCTAAGATATTCTTTCTATGTAATAAAAGTAAATATTAGATCGGATACTATCTTGATGCCAAGCCCAAGACAAAAAAACTCCACAATATAAGAAGGCATATCACAATACAAAGAGATTCTTGAGCCACCAAATATATACACAAATGTGCAAAATGAAGCAAAGAATGAAGATATATCGGATAACCCTACTTCACCATACAAGACATGGTAGCAGTCCAATGATATTACCCAAAATTTTAAAAGAGAATAATGAGGCACATGGTTATGCTCTACAAAATGAAAAGAATGAGAGCAATGGACCAAAAAAACCTACGAAAAATCAAAAAAATAAGTCCCGCTCTTTACATAAATTATTCCCTATTTTTATGCTGACATACCTGGATGAAATGAGATTATATCAAGAATAAAGTGAAGACTGACTATAGATCTAGGGAATCGTTGGGTACCTCGGTTAGGCTGTAGGGATGATCACTTCCTCAACCCGTGAAAGTAAAACTTCACCAACGTTGTTTATATCCACTTAACAAGAGTATTTTTGTTGATTAGGAGGATCTGACTTGACCGATTCTCTAAAACCGCATATATATTATCGTAACTCAAGAGATATTGAACCTAAAAACTCAAGCTTAGTTGATAATTCGACAAACATTTAACCTATGGACCGACTCTTCCGATGTCGACTTTGTTTTCCATTAATTAGGAAATCATTTGTATACAATCACCATCTCTTGAATTCCACGTACACACTAGAAGAAAATATGTTTTAGGTGATGAATCTATGGCGACGGATTTATGGTTTCAGGCGACAAATTCATGCATGCCGACAACTTTTTCATCACCGCACAGCTGCCACCAAAACCATCGTCGTCAAAGACTTTGGTGACAGATAATCCGTCACCATAGTATTATGCGACGAACCATCTGTCACCAAAAAATGTTTCATATGAAACATTTTAACGAGCAAACTGGCATCGCATGTTTTTAAAAATTGGCAGGGATATTTCAGTACATCGCTTCGAAATAATTAAAAGACATTCAATAAGAGACAACGGATATGAAAAAGTAATCGTGTACAATACAAAGATGTGTGCATATGGTACATTGAGCCATCACTTTCTAACTAAATGGTGAGAACATTAAAATTGAAACAGAAATGGGTATTCTATTCGTCTTCAAATTATCATGTGATTTTGTAAGCATCAACTATAACCCCCGATAACAACTCCTCAGGAGAAATGATCTGCAGGGAAAAAATCAAGTTAAAAATAGAGTACAATATACTTCAAGTTTAAAATCAAGCTTACAAATATTAGTGCATTGGTCTCCAAGTAAAACAGACATCAACAGCTAGATATGTATTGATACAATAGTTCGACTAAGATGGAATTAGTGGATTAGTCCTCACAAACATTAGATCAATGGCAGAACTCCTCTATAAATCACACATATACTCAAACAAGATATCCAAATGTCCAAGATTCATTCATCTCGTAACTATATCATTGTCAAAAGAATATATTAAAATGAGATCGCACACCAATATAATTAGAATCAACTTTTAGTAAAAATATTCTACCAACATCCATGCTATCAAGGCAAAAATTAATATTAGAATTGAAAATGTCAATGCCATTAAAAAATATTGTTTTCCAGCTACTACATTATTACTGCCAATGTAACTCAACTCTTATTGAAAGGATGTCGAAAATTGGAAGTCAATCCGACCTAAATAATAATAAATTATGAACAATGTAACTCATCTGCCTTCAGAAATCAGCAGAAGTTCAATAGATCCCAATGAGCATTGCACTGACTTTTTTCCAGATAAATGAGACTTAAACTTACTCTTACAGATAAAAAGTTCTAACGTTATAGATTTGGAGACACCTCCCTTTCTTCATTCCACCCCCTGTAACTCAACACTTTGCACAGTGGTGTGAGGAACTTTAGTAAGGTAGAATTTTCTTGATCTTATTATCAGTCATACATTATTATCCTGCAGATCTAGCTTGCTTTTTTAACGTTAAAAGTTCTATTAAGATATGTGGACGGTTCTTCTCCAAGATAGAAATCTAATTATAAAATCGACTTCTTTTGGAGATACATTTATGTCAAAAGGTTTGGACCTTGTAGCTTGCTAAAAAGAAACGATTTAGACCTGCAATTTCTTATGAGTAGGTGAACTCCCTTAAAGTGTTCATATATGTTTCATTTCTTCGGTTCTATAGTTCAGACTTCAATCATTGTTTAAAAGGATCAGAGACGCAATCAAGGTATATGTAAGGGAAATGTCATCTCTTGCAAATTAGTTTCAAATCTATCGGTGCAAACTGAAATATGATAGATCTAGTATGATTTCCTTTAGCATTTGAAATATGCATTAAAACCTGAATCCAATAAAATTGAAGGTTTTCTCTATGCATTAATATCATCTACACTTTCAACAGACATAGAGCATGTTTGTTCGTTCATATTAATTTGAGCTAGGAACTACATGTGCTGAGAAATTATTCAGCATGTATCACTTGGTGTGGATTTAGATTTTGTATGGATATAACTCTATGAGAATATGGAAAACCATCTTGAAGTATTAAGTATGAATCAAGTCAGCTATTTGAGCCTTCAGAGAATTTTACTTGAAGTATCAAGTGTGAGAACCAACATGTGTAAAACCTTACCCAGTAGCTCTGCGCGCCCTTTGATTATGACCATCATGTTCGATGGAAGGCCGACCTTGTGCAAATTTCATGCCTTGATTGTTGCCAGTATCCATGTTTGACATTCGTTTTCTCGTAACCATTGTGATCCTACCACCAACATTCCTTGCACTTTATCACCAAAATCCAACCATATGAACATGTTAATAGGAAAAAAGCATAATAATGATGTACCCAATACATATAACCCAATTAAGCCAAATGATTAAGGATAATTAACACAACAACATAACATCCATGTCCATATGAACTACCCTCTTACAAATATCAAAAATTGGAGCCAAATAAATCCAAATGCAATGTGCAGAATGACAAAGATTTACAGTTTGCTCTGTGTTTCAAGAAAAAAAGGATCCTAATGACAATATTTCACACAAAGAAAATCATACTCGACAGAACATGGTTAACATGAAATAATAAATCATCCATCGCCACCACATATTGGATGAAAAGATGAGATCAAGAGATTAGTAAGAAAAAGACATTAAAGAAAAATTCAGTATTCAAGAGGACAGAACATGGTTTTAAAAGTAGATCATTACAAATATATGTTATAGCCAACAAAGCTTAATATCTAAATTTCACATCACTATTGGCTATGTGAAATTTTTTAAAAGTAGATCCACAACAAAGTTGTCCTTTTTGGATTACCAATTTGAATTTCTCAAACAAAAGGAGAAAAGATTCCTTCAAATTTCAAGGAATCATATAACCAAAATAATCAAATATTATTTCAACAAAAATTGGAATGAATGAATAAATTATAATCACATGATTAGATACCCATTTTTTATTTTTAACTACACTTACAGAAGCAGAAATTTGGCATAGATCTAGTTAAACTGAAGATAATTTACAATGATCATAGAACAAACAAGCTTTAAAAAATACCAGCGATGTTAATCATCAACTTTATGAATTTCCAAGAAGGAAACTCTAATTAGACTTTATATTCAACTCAAATGCACCCCTGGTCTCATGGATATAAAATGGAAAATGCTTATTATGATAACTCAACGAATCATGACCAATTTTGTTAAAAATTACATGTATGTTTTTGGGGTTTCCATCTGCTTGGCTTTCATGATGGTGAAATTGCACCTACAATTTTTTATTATATAAATATCTTTATAATCATTTAAATAAATGAAATATAAAAACTCTTACTTGTATAGGGAATGGAAATGATAAGCATAGTGGAAAGAATTGCAAACACAATGATGATTATGATAGCAAGTAACACTGTAACAGTAGCCAGTTGGAGAGCTGCAATTGTCATCCTAGCGATGTACATATTTCTAAGGATAAGCCAACCATTGTGTAATCGAAAGAGATAGAAACTACTAAGCAGAAACCGAATCATACTTCTCTATTAATCAATTGCGTGCATCACCAACTTCGTAAGGATACATCGATATATAACAATTAGCATTTACATCGATAGAAATCTTACCTTCATAGAAGAGAACAAATTGAGAGATGCCATAAGCCAATGAAGTGAAATCCACCCCTATATACCACATAATAAATACTCACATGCGGTGTCGAGTAATTGGTGTATCCTTCTTTATTGAATGTTAGCATCTTAATATCCAAGGCTCTTGAAAATCAGATATCCTTTTCCATTGGAAACATATGTATTTGAATAGAATATTGGGAAAATTTTACAGTTGGATAGATTGGTCGTAATGGTGTGAGTATATAAAGATACAACATAAATCCAACCAATGTGTTGCAAATATAGTGCAAAAAAAAGTAATGGTGTGAGTATATAAAGATACAACAGAAATCCAATAAAGTTGCAAATATAATGCAAAAAAGTATCATAGGACTTCTCAGGTAAGTAGATAGTATCACCCAATCTTGGGCAAAAGAACCAAGGCCAAGGCCTTTAAGACAAGATCCAATTTGATGCGCGTTATTGAAATTTTCCATATCCAACAGCTGAATGAGAGAGCAATGACAGAAAATTGTATCTTAGAAATATGGCATTTCCTACTCCTTTCCATCTCATTCAGTGTCATCACTGTCATTAATACCACAAGAAAATGATATTAATATGTGAAAGACTTCTCCCAAGTCAGGAAAGAAGCAGCTGTTAGATACTTTTACCTTTGGGAACAAGAAGACAACTTTGAATTCATATACTAAGTAAGATTCATAACAACAGAAGTTGCTAATTGTCGACTTAAAAGAACTGATTATATTGAAAAAAAGATTAACAAAACCATCAAAATTTGATTACTAACCTTAAGAATTTGCAGCCCTTCTTTTCCTATCAACTGCCCAAAATTGAACAAAAGGAAAACTAATTAGACGCAGAACTAAATAAAGGAAAATAACTCAAAATTTATATAGCAAACTACTGGAAATCCGATATGTGCTGATGCAAAGACAAATGTCCAATATCCAACAATTAACTCAAATAATAAACATGTCATATAAAATTAATTGCTAGCCTTGTGCAAAACAACGTCGAAAGGTCCTTGATTTGACAGAGGCTTATTTGGATCAACTACAACAAAAGAACTTCCTTTCTTCTTGTAAAATATAGGAATGCACATTCTTAAATACCTTTAGAGGTACAACCAACAAAAGATAGAGAAAGTTGCGCTATGAAAAGTTAGAAAACTCTTCATTTAAAAGATAGGAAGAAGAGAAAGATGCAGAGTGAAGACGTCAGTAACATATGCTTGCGAAAGGGTGGCCACTATAGAAATAGGGACTTTGGATGTGCTTCAACAACATAAGGAATTAACAAATGGCAAACTGGTGGAGGAAACCTTGAACTTATTCACAAATCATTAGGGCATGGCCAAATGAAGGTCTAAATAAAGCCCAAGGATCCAAGTAGTTGTGCCCGCACACTGAGGAAAGTAGATATGCTCTGGTTTCAGAGGTGATGGTCAAAGTCTTAGCTTTTCGCTATGACATCTTTTCATATACAACAAGCTTGCAAGAAATTTTGCAAGTGCATACAAGATTAGAGCATCCTGATCACAATTAACTAACGTGCTGAAAAAAATCATGTAGTCTGGAATAGATGCTAGTTTTGTGAAACAATTAAGCTCAAAAGCATTATCTATATTTTAACTAAACAAAAAAAAAATATGGCCAATTCTTAGTTCAGAGATCAACAGTAATGGGATATTTCTATAATAGTTACACTAAAAGGACATGCGACCTGGAATTAGAAGCATCTTCAAAGAAAAAGAAAATGAAACGGAGTTGGCCTTATCATAAAAAAGAGAACCCCACATGTCATGGCAACATAAACTATTGAAAACAGTACTTCACAGAAAGGGCTCGGGTTGTCTGTTGTAGTGCTGTAGTGAGCACTACAGCACTACAACAGAGGATCCGCACTCACAGAAAACAAGTAGGCTGTGATGCCCAAGTAGACAACCTCAAAATTGACATTAGGCTTATTTAATTCCGTAAAATGGTCGTTTCCTACGTCAACTTGAGTCTTCCAGCTATTGATAAAACATTGAGAAGGATCCTAGAAAAGTCAATACAAAAATCCTAACTTTTAGAAGAAGAAAACAAAGGCTGGGAAATGTATACCAGTTATCTGTAATGACATGTGCAACCCTCTGATGAATCCACGATTCATCATCTCAATATCTTGATCTTAGCAAAATCCACGAGTAAATGCTCTAATAAATGTTTATAAAATCAATAAATTAACAAAATGACTCTTGTAAATAAAACACACTAATTATTGTATATTAGATTGTACAAAATAAATTAGCAATAAAAAACCGTAAAATTAAAGGAGTTTTCCTCATGTAAATAGATCAAAATTTCATGTATTTTTAGTAATTTCATTTCAACTCCTTTTTGGCTAATTCTTTCTCTAACTTGTTCATAAAAATGTATATAAAAATACAAAAATACAAAACAAATCTCACTTAAATAAATCCTCCTAGATCCCAAAGAGAAAAAGGCGTAAAGACCAACTTCCAAGCCAAATTACCGCTCCGTATAAACTCCAAATTCACCAAACTCACTTTTAAAGTTCAAGTTAGAAAATTATCTATCCAACGGAAGTGGTTCATTAAAATCGGAGCTCATTTGCAAAAGTTGAGTTTTGGGACCTAGATGTACATTGTATATTATGTATATATTCATTCTTTCTTCATTTTTTATTTTATCTTTCCTAATTACTAAAAATACAAAAATATTGTTGTGTTGTATATTGATTATAGTATTTTATTGTATTTTTATGTTGTAAATATCTCTTATTAAAAAGACAAAAAAATACATATTAGAAAAGCAAACAAAAAATATGTACATGTTGTATGTATTCCTTTGTAAATTCACCACTATTTTTCTTTCTTTATATTTTTGTTGTATTTAAAGTAGCCTACTTTATTTATTTATTATTTAATCTCCATTCTCTACAATAACCACCAATTCAACTTTATTATTCCACCATTTTTTCTAACTTCCCATTCAACTCCGTTAATAATACAACCTCTCATTCAACTACACCAGTTTAATAATCTCTCATTTTTTTCTCTTTATATACATCTCATTCTCTTCATTTTTGCTTTTGATCCATCTTTATGTGAGGAGAGCCTAGTTCCCAGAGTTGAATCGGTGATAGCTACGCAACTGCGGTCGAGCGACGACAATCCTCTCTCCGGTGAGATCCGTTGGCTTTTTGGCCAACATCGCAGCCACACCCGTACGCTGCTCGAGCTCATCGCTCGCCGGCGATTCGAGAGAAGATCGTGCTCTCGTGATCACATCATAGGCGACCGTCTCTATCGTAGCAACTCCACCGCCGCCGCCCCCCATCCCCCTTCCTCCACAGGCAGGGCACCACCCGCCGTTCGCCGCCCCTCCGCCGGCGGCCCCCTCGCGTCGCCCCTCCATCGACGCTACCATCGCTGCCAGCTGCGCGCGCGAGCCATGCCTCGCCGCCAGCTGGCCGTTGTTCTTCAGCCGCCACCACCCGTGGGGGCCGCGCCGCCACCGCGTCGCCAGCGCGCCTCCACCTCCAACCCTCGCCGCCTGCGCACGGTGCGCGTCGCCCTCCTCGCGGCCGCACGCGGCCGCGCCGACCGCCATCGACCTTCCCCCGTTTGGGTTCATTTCCACCTGCGAACCAAGGAAGAAGAAGGAAAGGTCTTTTTTTATTTTATTTATTATGTAAAAATTGCACAAATTTCCCTTTATGTTCTTATAATTACAAATAGGTCCCTGTATATAGTTGTTTGTTTATTTTGCTTTCAGAATTTACAGAAAGACCCCTGTGTTTGCTTATTAATTTGGACATATGTTGAGAATTATTTTATTCAATGAAAAATGTCATTATGTTGAACAATAAATTGTCTACCATTTGAATATTTATTTGTATTTTTTAAGTTGTGGGTAATTAATTAAAATTGTCTAACTAAAATCATGCATATTTTACCCAAATTAAGCTCTTAAATTTATATCTCACACACAGTTGCTCTAAAAATTTCACAAAAATTAGTAATAATACCTTGATATGTGATTGATTTACTATCCAAATTTCATCCAAAGTGGAGTTGTCTTATGTCTGAAATAAATTGTAGAATGATTTTAGTATTTGAATTTTAATTAAATCTATGTAAATCATTTTTGTGAAATTTCAAGTCTCTTGTATGCCACATGACAATACCTTTTTGGGATAATTTTCTCTCTATCAATTTGATAATATGGATTTATGACGAATTAATTACTCACCGTCACTCTATTTTCATTAAAAAATCCATAAAAAACATATTTTGTCAAAAAATTCCAAAAATATTACTGTAGCTTCCTTGCATCATGTTTATATTCCAACAAAATTTTCATAATTTTTGCTTACTGTTTGTGTGAAACATTGTGAAAAAACCCATAAAAAGTGTGTATTTTTCATTGTTGCATTTTAACCCATAAAATTCCAAAAAAAGTGTCTTGCATTCATCACTGGATTAGTATTCTAGGAAAAATATAACTTGGCTAAATTGGATTTATTTCTCATGAAAATTATTTTGGCTAAGTTGTATGCTTTCTTAGTGTCGTAATTCACTTGCATTTGCATTCTTTTTGCATTAAAAAAATAAAAAAAATCCGCACTGAAAACCTAGATCTAAATTTTCGAATTAAACCCGAAGTTGTTCCTTTGCCTCCCTGTGTTCGACTCCGGACTGTCCCGGGATATAAATTAAGCCGAGACACTCTTCACGGAGATCCTTCTCGCGGTTCTGATTGAATCGCTAAGTACATGTACTACAACGAACCCGAATTAAAATCACGTATTTAGTGACTCGTCAGATGGCGTCGTTGCCGGAGAGGCAAACGGCTTAGGGATCAATTTAAAACTTTGGATTTAGATTTTCACTTACTCGGGTAGTCTGACCCCCGAGCCACTTGTAATTAATCCATTTTCTTTCAATTATTTCTCTTCATATTTTTGTATATATTTTGTTGTTTATCTCTCTAATATAAATCTTATTTTCCTTGCGAGGGCCCAGTGGACTTGGAGTACATCGGAGGTCGATGGATGCGATGCGTACCGACTGTTGAAGAGCTAGGAGAATCTATTTTATTTCGAGAGAATTTTTGTAAATTGTTGTAATTATTTAGGTAGTTTGCTTCTTTATAGCGGCTCTTGTTTGAGAGCTCGCGCGTGTAAAAAGACTTGGACATTATTTGTGGTGTGTCGAGACATGTTTCACTCTCCGGTGAGGGTGGGGCTCGACTTGAGTGGCGAACATAAAGATTAGGCACACGGTAGTCTAGCATCAAATTTGTTTGTGCCCATCGTAATTTAGGCCACACATATCTTAGAAAATTCAGATATCTTATAATATTCATAATGAGACGCACATAGATACATACTACTTAGCTCAAATCAAATCAATTCTTCTCCGCTAATAGTATACTGTTTAGGTGCGGTTTTCTCGATCTGCATGCATTTAGTGTAATATTTACAAATTCAGTTTTGCATAACGTATGGAGAATGCTGGGATTCACTGTAAGTATACCTTCTTCTAAGCATGCATCATAGTTTCCCGTTTGCATTCTGATTTCCGATTCCCTTTGTGTTTTACAACTTAAGGTCAAAAGGAAATTGGAACTGAACGGTAGACGTGCTTGTGCGTTCATATAAATTGCAAGTGATAACCTAACTCTAAAATTGGGACTAAATTGAGCAGGTCGATTAAAAAATTGGAATAAAAAGAACCCTTGTTCACGAGTGCATAAAGCCCTCATTGTTTGTTTTACTTGCAAGTGAGAGAGAGACGACCCTAGGATAGAGCCAAGCCTGGATTTCTTACTTACTACTGGTTCTTTATTTTTAGGCGATTAGCTACTCTTCAGTGAGTAATACGGGTAGCCGGTAAACGGTCCAGACTTCCTTAGCAGAGTGGGAGGTTTAGAGGACGCATTAGTCCTCAAGGAACGGGTAGCCGTATTTATATGGTCTGTACTTACTCCTATACCGGCTGAAAGCAGGTCAAACTAGTCATAAGAACCGGGCCAGTCTGTAGGAAAATACGGGCACCTAACAGCTCGTTAATCTTTCCAGGATTGTATTCTCACCAACTAAAATTGACCAGATAATTCGGCCGGACTCTTACAGCCATCACGTGTTGAGTTGGTGAAATTAAGGGTTTGAATTGTGTTTGTACTGTGCAAGTTCACTCCGCACATTTACGTGCACCGTAGAACTAGCGCCTCATTGAATATCATGTTCTAATCGATTTTTTTGACATCGAAGATGACCGATTGGGGGGATATTTATTCGGACTTTACGAATCTCTCATTGAACCCTCCAAAAAGTACGTCTTCTCCGGTCCATGCGCAACTTGGACCAACCTGGACTCATGGCCCTCTTGAGCCCAGGTGCACCCACTCTCGGGATGGTTACTCTCAAACCATTCCATTTCTCTCTTCCCACCTCACCGAAGAAGACCTTCGCCTCGATGAGAATATCTTGATTCATAAATCCTCTTCTAATCAAGAACACCTTGATGATTCAGGACCTAAAGAAGACACAAGAAAAATGCCTCCAAAGAAGAAAGAAGAGGAAGAAGAGAACCATGAAGACCCAATGAGAATGATACTTACCAGATTAGCTGCATCTGAGCAGCAACACGCACTACTCCGAGCTCAGTTAGGACATCTCAATGTTGGGGTCACCACCAATGGATGCGGCGTACAACCCCGAACAATATCAAATTCATAACTACTTGAGTCCGGTCGAACCCAATGTTGATTTTGAATTGAAGCCGTACTTTCTGAACCTGCTGCCACATTTTGATGGGAATGCATCTGAGGAGCCATATGCATTTCTAAGGGATTTTGAGCTCATCTATGCTAACCTCAAACATCATAATGTTAGCCAGGATTATATTAGGCTCAAAGCCCTTCCATTTGCCTTGGGTGGCAAAGCTGACTACTGCGTAAAGAACTTGGGAGTTATAGTCACCACTTATACCCAGTTCAAGGACATGTTTCTGAAGAAGTTCTACCCGTTGAGTAGAACTAACATGATGAGGACGCACATTACGAGTTTTTCCCAGTTACCCCATGAAGCCTTTTGTGATGCTTGGGAAAGATTCAAGGGCATCCTGCAGAAGTGTCCCTGTCACAATTTAGATGATAACATCTTGGTCCAATCGTTCTTCACTGGTCTGAACCCTGAGATGCAGGGTTTAGTGAGCGCTGCCTGTGGAGGCAGCTATACATCACGAGGAGCGGATACCATCTGGATGGTATTCGAGCAGATGGATGAAACTAGCCGCTCACAGATGGCCAGCAGGGCCTATACACCATCCCCCAGTTCACTCTCATCTGGAGGGGGAAAAACAGCTGTAGTCGATCTCTCTCAGGACGTGATCCCTAGCATGGGACTCCTTGCTGATAAGCTTACTGTAGTTGAGAGGATTGACAGGAGAATTGATGAATTGGACCGGAGCGTCTCCAAGATTCCAAAACAAATGGAGGAGTTGATTGATAGGGTATCTAAGATAAAGATACCTGCCGTGACTGCACCCTCTGCTCCCGTATACCGAGTTCACCATGTTCAAGAGCAGTTGGTGTCAGGGCAACCCCAACCGTGGGAGCAGGACCAATCCTACACCCACTCTTTCCAGCGGCCACCTCCACTAGTAGAGACAGTTCAGGAGGAGCCTCCACCAGTTTGGGAGGTGAATGGAGTATGGTATACTCAGGACCCTGCCAGGCAGAGAAGTTCGGGAGACCGACAGACCTACCAACGTCCCCCGACCTTTCACAACACTGCATTCACCTCCGCACCACCTCCTTCACAGCAGAGCCATGGATTCCAGCCACCCCAGCAGCAGAGGCAGCAATACCAGCAGTATGGCCGACAGGGCCATTACTAGACGGGCCAGCAGGGCCCGCAACCCTAGCAGCAGCAGCAGAGGCAGTACCCTGGCCAGCAGAGCCAGTCTTCCCGTTCTTCTTCCAAGTCTTATCCACTTCCTTCTTCATCTAGTCCCGTGTATATACAACAACAGATACTCGACGAGCTCCGTTCCTACAGGAACGAAATTCATGACTTACGGGTGGATGTCAACCGCTTATCCAGATGGTGAGACGAGCAGACTGCACCCTCTACCTCAATCCCAGCCCAAGTTCAGGCTAACTCCAATAGCCTAAACCGATCTAGTTCTCAGCAGCACTTTGGTCAGGTATACTATTCAGCATCTCCTAGATCTGAACATGAGATTCTTTCATGTGATGAGGCTAACCACATGTCACTCAGGAGCGGAAGGACCGTGACCGTACCTGACCGGGCGAGGGACACGAGGAGGGGCATCTCTGGAGCTCTACATGAGGAGTCTTCAGAGGACGAGGAGGAGAGGCAACATATTTCGAAGCCCCATCAGCACCATTCGAGGATTTCGATTCAGGGAATCGAGAGGAGAAGGAGAGTACGTATGCAGCATCGACAACATAGATACACTTCTGATTCTACGGAGGAACTTGCATCTCCGGTTGTGGCGGATACCACTCCAGCTTCTATTCCACAATCTGTAGTAGATAGTTTTAATTTTGATCCCATGTTACATCAAAAAGATTCATGTATGAAGAACTCTGTTTCAGTTAATGCAAAGAATGATCTTTCAGTTCATGATTCCGACTCTTCATCTTCTGTTTCCCTAGCTTCAATCCCTTCCCCCGTGCTCTTACGGCAGGAAAGCGCATAAAAAAGATTCAGAAAGATGACCCCGATATGGCACGGTTTTGTAAAGAAAACATCATTGTAAAGGTGCCATTTGATGAATATGTGGCTAACCATCCTGCATTCCAAAAATACCTTAAGGTGAGATGCACACCTACAAGGGTTAGCAGGAAGAAAGATAACTGAAATATAAAGACACATGTCTTATCAGTAGCCACAACCTATTGTCTCAAGAATCAGACTTTGCCAAAGAAAAAGAGAGACATGGGTGCTCACTATGTGGAGAGTCGTATTGACGACATTGCGTTTGCACGCACACTCTTGGATAACGGTTCTTCGATCAACTTACTTTCCTTAGCCTTATATCAGAAATTGGAGTTGGGACCACTTCGCAAATCTAGAGCTTTACTCCAATTTGTAGATCGTTCAGTTAAGAGACCTAAGGGAGAAGTGAAGAACATCGTTATCTCGATTGAGAGGCAGAACTATTAGGTTGACTTCACAGTCTTGGACATGGAGACCCCCAATCATTGGAGAGAATCTCAAATCATTCTTGGGCGGCCCTTCCTTAGGACCGCAGGCGCAGCTTTTGATTATGGTACACGAATGATGAAGTTCCGTTCTCCAGGCGGAGAAGTGAACCTTGAGATGAAGCAAACCAAGTGTCAGCGACCCGATTCAGAGAGCAGCACAAAGTACTCATCTTCATAGGCAGATTGCAGTATAATTAGTACAATTGGGATTTGGGGACAGATTCCTTTAGGACAGAGCGAGATCCTTTCATTTGGAGAGGAAATAGTGCATGATGCAGTTTGCCAGGTGTTGTCTGATCGTGTTAGAGATGCATCTACCTATTCCTATGATGACGTAGCGATCCATCTGGATCTGTCAGTTCCATCCTCTTCGGAACAATCATGGGACATAAATGACGAGTCGGACGTGGCTTTTCCGATTGTTTGGATATTTTTGACGATCCGACTCCTGATACTTCTGATTTGGTGGAGAGTCCTTCACAGTTGAGCCCACCTTCATGCAGCATGGAACCAGATTCAGATTCAGTTCAGCCAGATTTGCTTGATGATACCACATTGTCAGAACTGAAATCACTACCTCCTACACTCAAGTACGCCTTTCTTGCGGGACCCAAAGAGAGATATAATGTCGTCATTAGCTCAGACTTGACTTTAGAACAGGAGTCTAGGTGTTAGAAGTCTTTGAGAGGAACTGCAAAGCAATAGGCTGGACAGTGTCGGATCTCGTGGGTATCAACCCCGCTCTCTGCTCGCACCACATTTTTACTGAGGATAATGTGAGACCTTCCCGTGAGTTCCAAAGGAGACTTAACTCCAATCTACGGGAAGTGGTGAAGAAAGAGATTGAGAAATGGTGCGAAACAGGGTTTATATACCCTATTTCTGACTCCAAGTGGGTGGCCCCGCTTCGTGTTGTCCAGAAGTCGGGAATTCAGATGGTCACCAACGAGGAGGGGGTAGAGATAGCGACACGAGTACCCACGTCGTGGTGTGTCTGTGTTGACTACATGTGCCTGAATGTCGCGACCAAAAAAGATCACTTTCCCTTGTCCTTTATTGATCAGATCTTGGAGAGACTCGCAGGGAAAGAGTTCTTCTATTTTCTTGATGGGTACTCAGGCTACAACCAGGTAGCTATATCCCCTGAGGACCAGGAAAAGACCACATTCACATGTCCATTCGGCACTTATGCTTTCAGGCGCATGCCATTCGGGCTCTGCAATGCCCCGGGCACATTTCAGCGGTGCATGATAGCCATATTTGCAGAGATGGTGGGAGATTTCCTGGAAGTGTTCATGGATGACTTCTCGGTCCATGGTGATTCTTTTGATACATGTTTAGCGCACTTGGACCGAGTCCTCACGAGGTATAGAGAGGTGAATCTGGTACTTTCCTAGGAGAAGAGTCACTTTATGGTGACAGAGGGTATCGTGTTGGGGCATGTCATCTCCAAAAGGGGAATGGAGGTTGACCCTGCCAAGGTGGAGGTGATCAAGAAACTCGATCCACCTACCAACGTGAAGTCAGTGGGGTCTTTTCTAGGGCATGTTGGATTCTATAGAAGATTTATTCAGGATTTTTCAAAGATCGCCCGCCCACTAATTGAGCTCTTAGGGAAAGACACAGAGTTCGTTGTAGATCACAGGTGTCTGGAGGCCTTTGAGCTCTTGAAGAGGAAGATTTGTGCCTCGCCTATCCTACAAGCTCCTGACCGGTCTCTCCCCTTTGAGATCATGACTGACGCTTCAGATTTCTCTATAGGAGCTGTGTTAGGACAACGGCGAGAGGGGATCCCATTTGCGATCCACTACGCAAGCAAAATATTAGATCATATACAAAAGAATTATATAGTGACTGAAAAGGAAATGCTCACCGTAGTATGGGCCCTCGAGAAGTTCAGATCATATATTTTGGGCTCTAAGGTGATAATCTACACTGATCATACAACCATTCGATGCTTAATGGAAAAGAAGGACGCGAAGGCGCGTCTTCTTAAGTGGATTTTACTCCTCCAGGAATTTGATTTGGAGATAAAAGATAAACCTGGAGTGAAGAATGTTGTGGCTGATCACCTTTCTCGGATTGAACTTAAGGATTCTCCTTATTATGAGCGGATTAGAGAGACCTTCCCAGATGAGTCAATTTGTGTTATTGACTCGCTCCCGTGGTATGCCAACATGGTGAACTATCTTGTCTCCAAGCAGGCTCCCCATGGTTGGACTAGGAGCAGCATTGATCGATTGAAGTCGGATTCGAGGAGATACCACTGGGACGATCCTTTCCTTTTCTTCGAAGGACCGGATTGTGTTTGGAGAAGGTGTATTCCACAGGAGAAATACCTGAGTGTCCTCACATATTGTCATTCACTTGAGGCTGGAGGACACCATTCGAGAAAGAGAACCGCTTACAAAGTACTTCAATGTGGATTGTATTGGCCGACCTTGTTTAGAGATGTTGTTGATTTTGTACGGTCGTGCCCGGTCTGTCAAAGGATGGGAGGGACAGTTGGACAGAGAGATGAGATGCCCATGCAACCGATGATTATTTGTGATGTTTTGGATGCATGGGGCATAGATTTTATGGGTCCCTTTCCCAACAGCCAAGGACATGACTACATATTGTTGGCGGTTGACTATTTATCCAGGTGGGTGGAGGATATCCCAACCCGAACCGCAGATAGCAAGACTGTCTCTAAGTTTGTGAGAGACCATATCATTGCTAGGTTCGGGGTTCCAAAAGTTTTGATATCCGATGGGGGTAGCCATTTTGTGAATCGAGATATGAGATCTTTAGCTAAGGACTATGGATTTGAGCATAGAGTTACTAGTCCTTACCACCCACAGTCCAATGACATGGAAGAGGTTTCGAACAGAGAGGTGAAGAGTATTTTGCAGAAATTAGTTCGTCCCGATAGGAAGAACTGGTCTCAGCTCTTGGACCAAGTTCTGTGGGCCTATCAGACAGACTACAAGACACCATTAGGTACTTCACCATTTAGAATGATCTATGTCAAGCCATGCCATTTGCCCGCAGAGTTAATTCATAAATCCGAATGGGCAATTAAGAAGATTAATTGGAGTTTTCACCTAGGGAAGCTTTATCGAGACTTGAACTTGAACGAGCTCGTGGAAATCCGAAACAGGGCATATGACAACAGTTTCATTTATAAGGACAAAGTAAAGAGATGGCATGATCAGCACATTAGGTGCAAAGACTTTGTCCCTGGACAAAAGGTATGGTTGTTCAATGCCAGGTTGAAGATGTTCCATGGGAAGCTCAAATCTAAATGGACGGGTCCCTTTGTTGTTAAGAAAGTGCACGAGAATGGAAGTGTAGAGATAGCTGATCTCACAGATGGTGCACAATCTCATATGGTGAATGGACAACTGTTGAAGCATTTTGTTGATTCGAAAGAGCAGTTAGTCCAAGTCGAGGTCATCAACTTCATGCAGAGTAAGCACAGAGCAGATACATCATATTACTCTTCATGAAGATACATCATACAGATTCAACATCTTAGAAGATTCGATCACTCTTGTATAGTCTCCTTCCTTGTATATTCTCCAGATCACATCGATTCTTACACTTACTCTTGTCCTATACTTAGGCTTACCAAGAGCCTAAGTATAGGGGGAGCCGATGCCCGCCATGTGTATATACTCATCCATTTCTCCTCTTGACCTCGTCCGCCCCATTTTTGCTCTTCTTCTACTCTTAGGCTGTCCAGAGCCTAAGTATAGGGGGCGGATCGACTTCTATACTTTTTATTATTTTAACCATCCTACGCTTAGCACGAGCTATGTATTTTTCTCGCTTCTTGTGCTATGAGGACATAGCACATGCTAAGTATAGGGGGTGTGTATATATTACATATATACTTTACCCATAGCTCATACTTTCATGTATTTTTGTATATATTATACAATAATTATGGGGTGGGTAAAAAAATTTCTTTCAAAAAAATCTCTCTAAAAAAATAAATAAAATAAAAATAAAAAAATTCCTTATTTGCTAAAAAAACTTCTTCAAAAAAATGGGTCCTCTCTTATTGACCAAAAGAAAACCCTTTTCAAAAAAATCTCTTAAAAAATCTTTTTCAAAAAAAAACTTTGAAAAAAAACAAAACAAAAAAACAAAAATTTTTCTAAAAAAAACATTCTTCTTTTCCTTTGTTTTTCAAAAAAAAACTCTAAAAAATAAAAAAACTAACTCAAATCACAAAAAAAACTAATAAGTTGGTTTAATCCCTGACACATTCACATTCACACAAGACTAGTGAAGTTCAAGAACACTTGGTTTATGAGGTCTTGAGATTTTGAGTTAACCAGCCTTAGTCATTAGGGTCTTGACTTAATTATTCAAAATTCCCTAGTTTGAAAGATTTGTATGCTATATTGCATGCTTAGTCTCTACCTTAAGAATATGATCAGCACCTCACATACACGACTGCAGTTATGATGAGATGAGTTGAAATTTCACTTGAGGAACTGGGATTAGGGATTTGAGTTTGGACTTGATTTGATGATGCTCGAGGATGGGATAAAATCAATGAAGGCTCCATGAAACCTGAGTGCCAGCATCTTTAGCCAGTATGAGAACATGGTTCTTGTACTATCTCTTAACATTTACCTATGTGCCAGGGTGTGATAAAATAAAAAATTGTTAATCAGTGTGCGCCAACTTTTGGTAAAAGCAGTGGAGCTAGCCAAAATACTACAAAGCAAGGAAATGTTAAAGAATTGCTCTCATTCCACAAAGTCAATTATCAAAAGAGCTTCCACCAAAGTCGAGCGCTCCCAACCATTTCAAAGTGTCCACTTGGACCACTGCTATTAGGACCAGGAGTCGGGCTTGCACCAAAAAGGGCTCTGCATCGTAAATGCTACAAGTATGGGTGTAGAAGGTACGATAGGTACTCAAAAAAGGCACACCCTGGTGTACTCCCAGGAAAACAAGTGCAGGCGGCTCCAACTTCTCTTGACGGACGCACTAATCAACACCAAAATGCGTTGAGTAATAAGGCACTAGAGAGAATCCTTGTTCCAATGAGAGGGAGAGAAGAAATGACACAATCCTATGCCCTCCATCAACTGGTCTTCCATCTACACTTTCAACTCTGACAACTAAAGAGACGGTGGATTGGATGCAAGAAATGGTTTATTCCCTAGTGTTAAGGATTGGGTTCTTAGGAGAGTCTCTTGGACTGGAACCTTGGGTGGCATTGCGACTCTACTCTTGTAACTGCAGTCCACACTTAAAGTCATATCCCTACTATATATGTATACAAAGAGAGTCTGATGATTAGGGAAATTGGATACCTTTTGACTAGAGCTTGGTTCAGCTTAGAATTTTAGGATCTCTAAAATTGAGAGTTCTTGAACATATCAAGTCTTGTATTCACATGCACAGTCAGGGGTTATTCTAACTTATTCATTCTTTATTTGCTTGAGGACTAGCAAAGTTTAAGTATAGGGGGTGATGAATCCACGATTCATCATCTCAATATCTTGATCTTAGCAAAATCCACGAGTAAATTCCCTAATAAATGTTTATAAAATCAATAAATTAACAAAATGACTCTTGTAAGTAAAACACACTAATTATTGTATATTAGATTGTACAAAATAAATTAGCAATAAAAAGCCGCAAAATTAAAGGAGTTTTCCACCTGTAAATAGATCAAAACTTCATGTATTTTTAATAATTTCATTTCAATTCCTTTTTGGTTAATTCTTTCTCTAACTTATTCATAAAAATATATATAAAATACAAAAATACAAAACAAATTTCACCTCAAATAAATCCTCCTAGATCCCAAAGAGAAAAAGCCGTAAAGACCAACTTCCAAGCCAAATTCCCGCTCCGTTGAACTCCAAATTCACCAAACTCACTTTTAAAGTTCAAGTTAAAAAATTATCTATTCGACGGAAGTGGTTTCATTAAAATCGGAGCTCATTTGCAAAAGTTGAGTTTTGGGACCTAGATGTACATTGTATATTATGTATATATTCATTCTTTCTTCATTATTTAATTTATCTTTCCTAATTACTAAAAATACAAAAAAAATATTGTTGTGTTGTATGTTGATTATAGAATTTTATTATATTTTTATGTTGTAAATATCTCTTATTAAAAAGATAAAAAAATACATATTAGAAAAGCAAAAAAAAAATATATGTACATGTTATATGTATTCCTTTGTAAATTCACCACTATTTTTCTTTCTTTATATTTTTATTGTATTTAAAGTAGTCTACTTTATTTATATATTTATTTATTATTTAATCTCCATTCTCTACAATAACCATCAATTCAACTCCATTATTCCACCATTTTTTCCAACTTCCCATTCAACTCTATTATTAATACAACCTCCGATTCAACTCCACCATTTTAATAACCTCTCATTTTTTTCTCTTATATACATCTCATTCTCCTCATTTTTGCTTTTGATCCATCTTTATGTGAGGAGAGCCTAGTTCCCAGAGGTTAATCGGTGACAGCGACGCAACCGCGGTCGAGCGACGACAACCCTCTCTCCGGTGAGATCTGTTGGCTTTTTGGCCAACATCGTAGCCGCACCCGTGCGCTGCTCGAGCTCATCGCTCGCCGGCGATTCGAGCGAAGATCGTGCTCTCGTGAGCACATCATAGGCGACCGTCTCCATCGTAGCAACTCCACCGCCGCCGCCCCCCATCCCCCTTCCTCCACAAGCAGGGCATCACCCGCCATTCGCCGCCCCTCCGCTGGCGGCCCCCTCGCACCGCCCCTCCATCGATGCTACCACCGCCGCCAGCTGCGCGCGCGAGCCACACCTCGTCGCCAACCGGCCGCGGTTCTTCAGCCACCGCAACCCATGGAGGCTGTGCCGCCACCGCGTTGCCAACACACCTCCACCTCCAACCCTCGCCGCCAGCCGCCTGCACGCGGTGAGCGCCACCCTCCTCGCGGCCGCGCGCAGCCGCGTCGACCGCCATCGACCTTCCCCCGTTTGGGTTCAATTCCACCTGCGAACCAAGGAAGAAGAAGGAAAGGTCATTTTTTATTTTATTTATTATGTAAAAATTGCACAAATTTCCCGTTATGTTCTTGTAATTACAAATAGGTCCCTGTATATAGTTGTTTGTTTATTTTGCTTTCAGAATTTTCAGAAAGACCTCTGTGTTTGCTTATTAATTTGGACATCTGTTGAGCACTATTTTATTCAATGAAAAATGCCATTATGTTGAGCAATAAATTGTCTACCATTTGAATATTTATTTGTATTTTTGTGAGTTGTGAGTAATTAATTAAAATTGTCTAACTAAAATCATGCATATTTTACCCAAAATAAGCTCTTAAATTTATATCTCACATACGGTTGCTCTAAAAATTTCACAAAAATTAGGAGTAATACCTTGATATGTGATTGATTTACTGTCCAAATTTCATCCAAAGTAGAGTTGTCTTGTGCCTGAAATAAATTATAGAGTGATTTTAGTATTTGATTTTTAATTAAATCCATATACATCATTTTTGCGAAATTTCAAGTCTCCTGTATGCCACATGACAATACCTTTTTACGATACTTTTCTCTCTGTCTAATTTGATAACATGGATTTATGAGGAATTAATTACTCACTGTCATTCTATTTTCATTAAAAAATCCATAAAAAATTCATATTTTATCAAAAAATTCCAAAAATATTAATGTAGCTTCCTTGCATCATGTTTATATTCCAGTAAAATTTTCATAATTTTTTCTTACTGTTTGTGTGAAATATTGTGAAAAAACCCATAGAAAGTGTGTATTTTTCATTGTTGCATTTTAACCCATAAAATTCCAAAAAAAAAGTATCTTGCATTCATCACTGGATTAGTATTCTAGGAAAAATATAACTTGTCTAAATTAGATTTATTTCTCATTAAAATTAATTTGGCTAAGTTGTATGCTTTCTTAGTGTCGTAATTCACTTGCATTTGCATTCTTTTTGCATTAAAAAAATAAAAACAATCCGCACTGAAAACCTAGATCTAAATTTCCGAATTAAACCCGAAGTTGTTCCTTTGCCTCCCTGTGTTCGACCCCGGACTGTCCCGGGATATAAATTAAGCCGAGACACTCTTCACAGAGATCCTTCTCTCAGTTCTGATTGAATCGCTAAGTACACGTACTACAACGAACCCGAATTAAAACCACGTATGTAGCGACTCGTCACCCTCTACAGTGCATCAGGGAGCATTGTCGAGCACATAAGGAAATCTGCCAATCAAATGGATGAGGGATTTAGATCACTGTCGAGAAACAACAAAAGAAACAGTCTTCCCTTTAAATAACACCCTGGAAAAAACCAACTTTTTCTTTCCATTTTCAAGATAAATACCTCACCAACACCTCAAGCTTCGATTGCAAAAAGCTCTTGACCTTCTTCGACATAAGAGCTAACAGACCACAAGCCTATGTTGTTGCGGCTATGGAGAAGACTCTTCCATCTCCTTCCTCTCCTCCTCCATAAACGACACCATGTTCCCCTTCTTCCTCATGCCTCCGTCTGATCCCACAGTTCCGAAAACCTAGCAACCGCTCCCTTCTGTAGATTCCCACCGAGAAAGTGAGATCGACGACGATCTCGATTGTGGCATGCAGACGAGATTGAGTTGGGAATCAGAGGGCTCAACGCGAGAATAGAGGCATTGAGGAGGGAACAAAACCCTAGAAATCGATGGGGGCTCGAGAAAGAGAGGGAGAGGGGTGCGGGGGAGAGGTGGGGAGGGAGAGAGAGCAGCGGAGGAGAGGAGATGGAGGAGGGGCAGTTATTTGTAGAGGAAGGGGCGTTACCTCAAGAACTCCCTCAATAACCCCACGCCGTCATCGCCGCAGGAACCGCACCTGGCACCCCCACCGCAACTGCTGCTCCCGACGCTGCCTCTACTCTCGTCGCTCCTCCCTTCGCCCTCTTCGTTCGTCAACCTCCTCACGCCGTGCCCCCCTTACCCCCTGCTCTCGCCGAACTTTGCGAACTTCCAGTTCCAGCCGCCGCTCTCACCTGGTATCCTCAGCACCACACCATAGCCGTCGCTCTCTGCCGGGCTGCTCTCCCCTTTCCAGTTGTTAATGTTGGAACGAAAATTATATATGGTTTCTCATAGAAGAGGGAATATGGTTTTTAAACAAAGGGAGAAAGGGTACTTTTGTTGTCCAAGAGAGAGTTTGACGGCGGCTTACCAGTCACACTTAAATCCGTCATCGAAGTTCTACCATCATAGGTCTTTTTTGTTGTCATGACAACACTGTCGAGGTCTGTGACGAAGACCTCCTGTTAGGCATGCGATGAAGACCTCTTGTCAGGCATGATCGAGGTCACGTCGATCTCGCTGCTGCGCTTTTAGAGGTCAGCAGAGTTCATTCTCTCCATTAGAGGATTCGGGCCGTAACAGGAGTCAAGCCACCACTCCTCCATCTTCAGGCGATATCCACCATGTAAACCCCTATTTCTTCTCTTCTTCTTCTCCCCCTTTCTTTCCTCCTCTTTCTTCTTCACATCCTCTTTGATCCACCCAAAATCCCCCATCAACCCAACTTTATTCATCCTTACTTTGATGAAGTCACCTTCACCATCTGAACCACCTCGCCATCCCTTATTTCTCATGCAAACTTCCATCGAGGTTTCTTTGTCTTCTTCACTCACAAATGAAGGGCCACCACCTTCGTTTGTGGAGAATCAGACCAAACTGATGCCTCAAACCTCGAGCTAGGCCTCTCCCTTTGCAGGTAAAGATCGGAAACCACCACCCTACGAGTACCGTCTTGGTGAAACTGAACCAGGAGACTCTCCTCTTTAGTAGCACCATCGATCGAAGGAGAGGAGGTCCGCCTTCGCACCCGTGGGCTGAGACAAAGAAGACAAAGGAGGAAGAAGAACTCCTCACAGATATCATCTGATCAAGGGGTTCATGACCACAACTGTTCATCACAAAAGGTCTCTTGATCGTCCGATTGAGACCAACCATTAATCGAGATGCCTTCATCAGATTCGAATTGTTCAAAGGAGGACAAAAGAGCAGTCACCCGTTCTTAGCATCCAGTCACGTCCTCAAGCACACGACTTGGTAGGCTACCCTCGCAAGTTCTAGATTCAACAAGAAGATCCTCGCTCGTGGGGAAATTTCAGGCATGTTCGGGAGGTTTTTCATAATTGCGGACCAGTCCTTCCAAAGGCTAGTTAATAAAAGAAGGGATTTTTACACCCATAATTCTGAGTAATTTCACAATTACAATCATACCCCTGCATAATCATGAATTACACGAGAAGCCCTAGATAGTCGCTTCGTCTCACACCTATAACCCTTCGTTAAGGAGACAGTTAACTCAACCATATCGTGGGTTAATCTAATTTATGATCTCTCTAATCACTATTAAAAATTTGCAAAAAAATGAAAAACCCTGCAAGCCTGCCACCCCCTCCCTCCATGTATCATGTGGGTTATTCGGTCGAGGATGTGGACTCCTCGGGTTGTTTCTCCTCTAGCAGCTTTCCCTCCAACGCCATCACTGTTGGAAATGCGAGCCCACGACGAGCCATTATGCAATAAATGTTGTTGCAATTCACTCCTTGATCTGAAATGAGGAATACATAATTTGCATAATAGGTCCCTTAGTGCAATTAGGGTTATGTACCATGGCCATCTTAATAATCATACAGCTGTTGATTCAATTATTGAATCATAGAGGCTGGTGCTTAGATGAATATCTAATGAGTTGGATTGAGGACTCATCAAGCACCGTCAAATGATTATTAAGAGATGATCTCCAGTCTGAGTAGGAGATGGCAATCCTATCTCATTTAGGTTGATATCTGACCAACCTCTTGATGCAGGTCCTCTGCATAGGAATAGAGATTCGGAGGTGTCGGATGAGTTAGGTCAAAGAGTTGACTTAACGAGATCGAGATAACCAAAGTCCTATATCATATGCTGTCATGATATAGGCACATCCTCTGACCGGAGACAGATGTGTTACTATATGTCTGAGTATGTACATTTGGCAGACCAATAGGTTGATGACCTAATCAAGGTCTATACACCGGCGCGCTGGTGTGCATATAAGGGCATATGAGTAATACGATCTCTCAAAGGGATCATACAGGTTCACTACTGAACCGGAAGACATGAGCTCACTCATAAGATATTGGGAAGAATCAAATTCCGTGCGCACGGTCGTCTCGCTTTGGAAGCTTGACTGAATTTGTAGGTTTGATATATACTTTTGGAAAGTATATGATCAAGACCTAGGTATGATATATGCTTTTGGAAAGTATATGATCGATACCGACTCCCAATGATCGAATGAGAAACTTACTGATAAAACCCTAAAGTAGACAGTATAAAGTTGATCTAATACTTTGGGTTTTAATCCGGGTCTTCCAGTATGCAGGATGTACAGGTATTGGGAATACCTGAGGGTGATGTGATCATAAACGATTGTATAACCATGACGCTTCCATTCCTAGGGAGTGATGAAACGGGTCTGGATTTTAGTGACTCCTCTCAGTAGAGAAGTAATCTAATCTTAGTCCAAATGTTGGACATTGATCTGAATGTGATTCAGATGCAATGAGAAGATTAGATTTGCGGTCTTGATTTAATCAAGCATCTATGGGAGGCCCGCGATCTGGATATGAGATATAATCTCAATATCCATGTCACTATACGCGGAACAATACAATCGCCATGTCCTTATCTCCAAGTATTCGCGGAGAAAGCGCATTGTCCTTGAAAGAGTTCATGGATAATTCTATTGTTGATATATGTATCCGAGCATTGAGAAAATAGATAATTAAATGTGATTTAATTATCATGAATAATATGAATTTGATTCATATTATAAGGAGAGTTGTCTTAGATAATTAAATGTGATTTAATTATCAAAGATGTGAATAATGTGAATGTGATTCATATCATTTGAACACATGAGATAAAGAGATTCAAGATGATTAAATATGATTTAATTATCAGGGATAAGAATAATGTGGATAGTAATATCCAATTATTCATAATATATTATAAATGTGATTTATAATGTATTAGAGAGAGTTAAATATAATTTATATTAGTAGATTAATTATTAATGTGTATTGGATACACATTGTTTAATTAATTGAAAATGTAAATTACATTTTGTTTTGGGTTGTGAATTTGATTCACAATAATTCAATATCAAGATTGCAATAATCTCAAAATTAATTGAGAATTATTTTGGTGAATTAAAATACCAACAAATTGTTGTTGGAAATTGGATGGAGAGAAAATCAAGGAGATTGCCCTCCCCTTTTAGAAAGGAGGGGGCGGCACCAATTCCTTGAGGGAATTGGTGGCCGTCCCCCCCCTTCCAAAGAGGAAGGTGTATCTCCCTTATTTTCTCTCTCTCTATTTGTGTGGTTTAATTTGGTATTATATTTATTTGATTTATCAAATATATTTAATCATAATTAAATCACAAGTTGTTGGCTTTTACCAACAACAATCTTGACCATTGGATTGTCATAAATCAATCTCATCCATTGATTTTATATGACACATGGATTGAGATTCATGGATCCCAAAACCCTATAAATAGAGAGGCATACCATGCTCTCTATTTTACACACAATGCTTGAGAAGCATCTCTCTCTCTCTTTCTCTCTAGAGGTCAACCCTCTCTCTCCCTCTCATGGCCGTCCACCATGGATGCCATGGAGAGGTTCTCCATCGCCGCGGCATCGTCGTTATGCTGCCCGTTCTTCTGCTCGTGGATCTCCGTCTCCTTCGGTGCGCCTCGCTCGTGAAGAAGACGTCGGATCTCGTGTGTCGAGATCAGGAGATCCGCCTCTTGGATCATCAACATGGATTGCGAGAAGCACGCGGTTCATCCCGGCGCTCGCAAGCGTCTCCTCCGTCGGATCGGACTTGAGACAGGAGGTCTCTTCGTTTAGAGACTCGATCGCAACCACGCTTCAAGAGGTAATCCTATTACTTGTTTGTGGTTTAGATGAAACGATTCGAGAAGTGTTCTTGGATCATGTGGTTTCGTCGTATAAAAATTTTTAAATTCCGTTGCATCGAGCAACTAGTCCGACTAGTCGCTCCTCGTCGTATTCGATACGACGCTCACGCTTCCGTGATGCGCTTGGGGATCTAACCATATCCTTCAAGTGGTATCAGAGCCTTAGGTCGACGGTTTCGAATAGTGATTCGTTAATCAAGGACGACTTGGGTTCGCTAAGGTCGCGAAAGTTTTCATCGCATTTGATTTCGCAGATCTGTTTAGTAAATAAATTCGGCACTGTTTAAATTATTTAAACACGAATTTTATAATTGGATTATGTTCCCCATTAAATAAGTAAACCATAGGATCTGAGTTTGCGTAAATCGGATTTCGTATGCTCGAGATATGGTCGTTTTAATGAACATGTATGCACTGTTGCGGGAACTGTGAATCTGAACGTGATTAAAATGTTAATTACTGTTTAGAATTACCTTGAAATGCGAGAAACATCACTTAGGTTCTGTCCTAAATCAAATTAGCAAACTTTAGAAATTGACTTTGCTTAATTTGGATTTAATATGATTGAGATATGCCAATTTTAGTAAGCAGGGGTCACTGCTGAAGTTGCTTTCCTAATGAAGAACCATGTGATTGTCAATTAATGAAATTAATTGTTAATTTCGAGAAATAATTATGAAAAATATTTGTGAAATATTAGAGAATGATTATTTCCTTAATTGACTTGGCCCCAACCAATTAATTGATTAGATTTGATCTAAACCATAATTGGAATTACAATCATCAAACTTCTTGCTTGAATAGGACTTGGGAATTTGCCTAGCAAATTTCCTTAAAATCAAAATTGTTTTGATTAATATATGGTATAATTTCGGTTGAAGAACCGATGATCATCTCAAGTACAAAATAATCAATTTGGCATTATCCTTTCCTGAGGCGGATATGGTGTCTAGTCGGGGATCGCTGGGTCAGCGGGTTGCAACGTATGTGGTCCGCCCCACTCCCGTCGGTACTGGCCAAGACAGCGGGTAGGGTCGGGATAATGTCCGAGGGATTATGATGTATTTTTCTAATTATTAAAATACGAATTAATACGTACTTTGAGAATAATACCATATATATTCAAGTAAAATCAAGTTTGTTGATTGAATTGGATTGAAAATTAATTTAATATGATTAAGTTAATTATATCCAATTAAGAACACTCTATTATGAATAGAGTTATTATTTCCCTTGGAAGAATTAATCGTAATGAATGTGATTCATAATGATTAATTATAATTTGAATACGATATGGAGGATCACATAAGTGACATCCATGGTCTCCCGTCAAGGCGAAGGGTTTCGTCGCCAGATATTATATGTGGGAGACGCCTGTCCGAAGTGACAGCTCCTGCATATGATCCATTTGGATCGGGCTCGTCGCTTCTCGAAAGAGTAAGGACGTATGCGTAGTGACCCCAATATCGGGTCCTCATATTATTGGGGCGATATTGGATTGCGCATAGCGAGTTGTATTTCTGTTGACGGTTGGTTCAATTAATGACGGGTCAACATCACCTTAGGGGTGGTGGGCCCGGGTGTTAAAGACCGAATTGGGAGATGCAAGTTGGACTTGCAAGGCGGAATGTGTTCCCGCTTCTTTTTATCCGAGTTGTAGGTTCTCATATTATTGGGATGCAACAAAGATAAGGAAGGAGATCCCAGATCTTGCTTGAGATATAATGGTAAGTATATCTCTTACATTGAAAGTGATTAAGGGAATGAACTTTCATTGTTGACATGGCAAGACAACTTTGATATAAAAACTCCTAAATCAAAGTATAATATGTATATATATAAATATATACCCCTATGCAAATTACTTATTTCAGATAATCCTTCATTAAACCCACTCAATGTTATATACTCATTAATAACCAGTAGAATATCATGGATTAGACCCTTAATCCAGATATTGTACTTGCAATTGTACACATAATGTATGTGGTTGCAATGTGCAAGTTTCCTCATAATAATGAGAAGTGATAATAAGACAATAGGACTAAAACCCTAGGGTTTGTATGTCTCTATAAGTCTTGATCTCATTGAATGTACTTTGGAAGTGACATGTCGATGATGATCGTAATTATCAAATAATCCTTATAAAATCAATGAAGATTTTCTGGCATACATATGTGCTCTTGACATTTAATCATGAATGATATGGTTCTCTGCATCATGTAGAATGGTAGCTCTATAAGAGATGATGTATTCAAATTGTTTGAGTACCTGCCTGAACCTATGTTTTAAGAGTTTAAATGGATGTAGATGATGAGTGTCATCATTCTACTGTCTATACTCTAGTCATTCATGAAGCTTCATAATATTCATATTATATGAATTGGGTGAAGCATGTATAAATGTCAAAATGCTCTTACATTAAATTCTTTTGAATTTAACATAAGAGATCCTTAGTCTTAAGCAATGGTTGCTTATAGATAGAGGGAGCGCAGTGGAAGCATGGGTTGGACCTAAGCAAGAAGTATAATCAAAGAGTTGACTGTACTTCTGTGACTTCCATATAACATCCAAAGAGTTGGATGAATGCCAATACTGCAATATGTTGATGTGTTGATAGTATGACTATCAAATCTATCTAGAATCCTTAGAGAAGGAATCAGATAGTACATCAGATTAATCTACATATAATCATTGATATTAACTTACTTATTTGATAAGATAAAGTCTAATAATTGTATCTCAATCTTCTGATGACACTTGCAATTGGTTGCATATGTATTAGAATATTAGAAATTTGATCTTAAGGTTTATTGGTCATCCATGTTGAAAGTGATGCAAGTGTTGCAACAATTTCCATGAGATCAATAGACTTCATATTTTCAGTGGGAGCCCTTAGTCTTAGAGAATGTCTCTATGACCTAGATATTAGAATACACTCATTGTTTATTCTAATTGTTGGATATAAACATGAATTCTGTAATAAATCTATCATAAAGAGTTATGATGGAGATATTTCAGATAGTAATCTAAAATCTAGTGGACTCTATTAAATTAGAAAATTATTGAATGGTTCATTAAGATTTCTAATACTGAAAATTAAACCTTTAAAAGATCAATAGGAGGATAAAGATCATTTGACAATGATCTGGCATCAAATTTTGGACATGTCTGTTGATGAAATCAATGGACTGGTAAGACATGAAACTTTAGATTGTCTAAAGATTCAAATCTCACATACTTGTGAATATTGTATTCAAAGTAAAATGTCTAATACATCCTTCCTTGGGAAAGGTGTAAGATGCCTAGGTATTAAGGATCTCATACATATTGATGTATGCAGATCATCTATATCATAATAAACATTATGGATATGTGCTATCTGTTAATGATTATGTATGATATGAGATCTCTTCTCTTCACCTAAGAAACCTTTGAAATGTTCAAAGATTTCGCAATTTCGGTTTAGAACCAAAGTTTGAAGGAAGATGAAATGAATTTGATCTAACCAAGGTAGCCCGTACCTATTAGATGAATTCAAGAAATACCTTATGGAGATATGAATATCATTCCTATCTCAATCCTCCTAATGAACCTTAACTCAAAGGAGTTGTAGGGAGATACAATTGATCATGTGTGACATGATTTAATCAATGATTAATCCTAGCATAATTATCTCTTAAGTTTCCAAGATATATATGTAGTAGAGACTGCATTATATACTTAATAATGTTCCATGCAAGTAAGCTGGAATCTAGCACTAGAGAGTGCTACTTCATTAGGAAAATAAAGGATGGTATTGGATACCTACTTTATGACCTTGAGATTCTTAAAAAATCTCATCTTTAAGAATATGATTCTTATAGGATGACTTTCTTGAGAATCAAGATGAAAATGAAGTAAAGGAACTCATTTAATCTTGAAAAGATAATGAGGCTCCTGAAATCGGAAACGAAAATAGATAATTAAAGATGAAACATTAATACCTCTTCAAATAAGTGATGAATACCCATTCATCACTCTTTATTCTTATATTTTAGCTACAAAAACCTTTGCAAATGCATGTAGATATGTGTAAATAGGAATAATTACCAAAAGCATGCATTGTGTAAAAACCTATAATTAGCATGTTTTTGTGCAAAAATAAAAAATAAAGATTAAAAAGAAAAAGAGGGAAATATTTAGCATAAATATTGAGCAACCTAACCCAAGGGAGGGCTCAGCATTTATGCTAAATATTTCCCTCTTTTTCTTTTTAATCTTTATTTTTTTATTTTTGCACAAAAACATGCTAATTATAGGTTTTTACACAATGCATGCTTTTGGTAATTATTCCTATTTACACATATCTACATGCATTTGCAAAGGTTTTTGTAGCTAAAATATAAGAATAAAGAGTGATGAATGGGTATTCATCACCCCCCTATACTTAACTTTGCTAGTCCCTTAGCAAACACTTATTTGAAAAAGAAGTGAAAAAGAAAGAAAGAAAATATATATTTTTTTATTTTTCATTTCTTCTTTTTCGGGCCCTGGCAAGAGACAATAAAGTGGTCAGAACCAATAATCAAATAATAATAAAAGGAAAATAAAAGGAAATGAAAAATAAGGGTATATGTGCAAAAATGCAAAATAAAATAAACACACAAAAGAAAACAAAAACAAAAATAAAAGAAAAAGAAAATAAAGCAAAATAAAGTGAAAGTAAAATATAGACAAAAAGCCGCGAAGAGCCGCGAGCTCTGGAAGAGCCGCGAAAAGCCGCGGAAAATCAAAAATGAAAAATAAAAAGAACTACTAAGCCGTGCTCCCCGGCAACGGCGCCATTCTGATATCCAGCCTGACCACTCGGGTATAAGGTACAGAAATAGGGTCGTTGTGACCCAAGCGATCAGACCGTGTATATCAAGAAAAATGAACCACTCGATACAAATAAAATCAATCAAGCACGAACAAGCGGTCCTGCTATGTGTTTAACCTGGTATAGCACCCAGGGTCGAACTCAAGGAGCACGGATTGGCCGAAGGCCTACGAAGTAGTAAAAAAATAAAATAAAAGACAAAATATTTTTTAGTGGTTTTTAATTATTTTTATACTTTTTTGGATTTTTAATATGTAAAGAAAATAAGAAAAAGTAAAGGAGAACACAATTCAACAAATTATTTAAAGCAACAAAAATCAACCAAAAATTAAAACAAAAATATTTTTTATGTATTTTATAATTTTTTATGTTTTTGGTGAATTTTTGGGATTTTTCTGATATTTATTTTATTTTCTAAAAATCAAAAGTGGCAAAAACAAGGGGTACTGTCCAGCCGAGCCAAGAAGCCCTAGATAAAATACCTAAGGGCCTTAAAATGGCCTGGAGGTAATTTTCCTGTAAAATAGAGGAAACAAGGAAAATTTGGGTACCAAGTTTATTATTTTTGGGTTTTTAATGTATTTACAAGAATTTTTATGGGCTTTTTGGTGTTTTTGAGTTTTTAAGGTTTTTAAGCAATGAAAAATAGCCAAAATTGGCTAGAAAATCAAACAACCTAAATACACAGTAGCTAATTTTTATGGAATTTTTAGGGGAGTTTTTATATTTTTTGTGAATTTTCAATCTAGACAGTAACAAAAATAAAGGTTTTTGAATTTTTAAAAATAACAAACAAAATCAAAAATGTCCTAAAAAATCCGTGAAAATCCTACACCATGGAAGGAGCCATGTATCAAATTCTCATTGGATTTGGAGGTGATTTGATATTTTATTCAAAAATAACAAAAGGGTACTGTGCACAGGGACTGGAATGCAAATACCCAAAGTTCTGGGGGTCCCGGTGCAATTAACCCAGCAAAACACGCGCCAAGCGCATGCCTGGGGCACTCAGGGACCTATATGTAAGGAAAATAAGTCCCGAGGACTTATTGGTAACATGTACCAAAAGTCCAGGGGCCTTAGTTGCAAATAACCCAAAATAAAACGCACATGTGTAAAATAATCACGCACAGGGGTATAAATGCAATTAACTAAAAACTTTCATTCATTCCATAACAACCAGAACTACAAGGGCATAGACTGCAAATAACCCAAAACAACATGTGACGAAGCACGTGGCTCACAACAGGCAGGGGTATATATGCAATTACACTAAAGCTCAGGGTCCTCTATGCAATTAAACCTAAAATTAAACAACGTATTTAAATATTTACAGGACTCAAACGAAATAAAACAAAGATAAGGGCCTAAGGGTAAATTACCCTTTATTAAGCGGGGGCTCTGGATGCGCTCCACGTGGCGATCGGACGGCTGCGGCTGGTGGGCGCTCCAGATGACGTCTCCTCAGATCTGACGGTGTCGGCTGCTCCAGGGATGGACGGCCCAGATTAGAACTGGAGCGAGGGATGAAGATCGACGGCGCTGGAGGATGCTGGAAGAACAAAGCCCCGGCGAGCTTCGCCGGGCTCGTACGTGCGCGGCGCTCCTCCTCGGAGCACTCTGAAGGTCGGAGAAGAATGCTGGAGGGCTCCCGCGTCTGCTGCGATGCTCCGATGATCGTCCCGAGCTCGGAGGAGCTCAGGCACGGTCGGCGGAGCTAGGTCTCCCGGCCTGGATGACCAAGCCCTCAGATGGGCTCGGTAGGACCTGCAAAGGGGCTCAGAAGACTCGCGGGTCAAGGGCAAACTGCCTCGACCCGGTTAGGCGATGTGGAGGTGACTGGTGCGTCGGGGCGACGGGCTCCGGCGAAGGTGGCAGAGGGAGGAGCCCGGTTCCCAGCTCCTGTGCGAGCTGGGTTGGGTGAGTGGGTGCAGAAGGTGCGTCGGGAGAGGGCGAACGTGAGGGTAGATTCCGATGATCGAGATGGAAGGCGGAGTGGTCGGAATCGAAGAAAGACGTCGACGGCGAAGATTGGGCGAAAATGGAAATTAGACGAAATGGCTGAGCTAAGAGGTTACCTAGGTGGAGGAATAGACTGTGGCAGAGCTACGGAAGCTCCCGGTCGTCGCCTCAAGGGATGTCTCTGCCCGAGGCTCGAAGCTCGCTCAGGTGGCGGAGCTGCGGCGGCTACGTCGCCGGATCAGTGGAATCCTCCTCCTCGCCTCGCTGCAACAGGTGGAGACGCTCGCTGTCACTCTTGCGATCACTCTGGAGCTCACAGGGAAGAAGGGGAATGACCAAAGATGCTGAAAATGGATGGCGGAGCTCGCTTATGTATGCTGGAGGAATCCGAGAAGGAAGGCTCGGGTAGGGTCGTGGTGGCGTGCGGATCCCAATGTTGATGCCCGGCGAGGGTGTCGGATGTGGGAGATTCGAAATGGAGCCGGGGTTTGGGTGATAGGCAATCGGGTCGAGTGGGGAAAAATCCGAGAAGTTGGTTCCGAAGCTCGAATCCGTGAGAAGTGGTCCTGGGGGGGCCAGTTGACCGGGCGGTCAACATCCCCAGGACCCAATGAGGTTTGGCCACGTGGCTGAATCTTGAGGTGACAAATAGAGGTGGCTAGGGCTTGATTCAGCCAAAACTCAAAACATGAAATATTTTTCTTTTATTTTTTTCTATTTTTTGGTGATTTTTAATTAATTTTTGGAAATAAAAATAGGCTATATACATAATATGTACTATATATAGGTATATACAATACATAGGGTTTTGATTCTTGATTTTTATATATTATTTTAATACAAATTTATTCCCATTTTATATTTTATTTATTTACATTATAAAATAAGGAATAAAAGGGTGTTTTTATTTTATTTTTATTATTTATATACATAGGTAAAATAAATAGATATGTACATCTATATACATGGTATATGTACAATGTATTTTTGTATTTTTGATTCTTCTATTTTTATTTGTTTTGATTTTAATTGTTCTTACTTTATTTATTTACAATATATAATATAGCCTATTTACAAAAATTATAAAAATTACTTTTATATATTAATAAATATATAGGTGTGGTTTATGTACATGATGAAAGGGGTATTTTTGATCTTTTTGGTTTTTTAACTTTTTTATTTTGTTTTTATCTTTTATAAGTATATACAAGTATTTACAAGCATATTTTTGGTGAGGAAAAATATTTTTATTTATTTACATAAATATATACACAAGAGCACCTATCTCCCTCTACTTTGGCTTTTATGCGGTCAGGCCCATGCTGAGCCCTCCCTTGGGCTAGGTTGCTCAATATTTATGCTAAATATTTCCCTCTTTTTCTTTTTAATCTTTATTTTTTTATTTTTGCACAAAACATGCTAATTATAGGTTTTTACACAATGCATGCTTTTGGTAATTATTCCTATTTACACATATCTACATGCATTTGCAAAGGTTTTTGTAGCTAAAATATAAGAATAAAGAGTGATGAATGGGTATTCATCAATAAGTTTGAGGATGGATTCCATGTGTCAGTTAAATCTGACGATGATCGGATTTCATGTGATGAAGCTCCTGAGGATCATGACATGGAAAGATGGATGTTAGCAATAAAAGTCTAATGTAGACTTCATATACAAGTGTCGTATATGGACCCTCGAGGATCCACCTATATGGGTCAGACCCATTAAGGTGTAAATGGATCTTCAAGAGAAAGAGGGAACCTGATGAGAAGGTATAGACCTTCAAAGCACGGTTCATAGCCATGAGCTACACACCGAAGAGAAGGCATCGCTTGCGATAAGACTTGCTCTCCAGTGACCTTGCTTTAACCCATCAGAATATTGCTAACTATAGCTACACAACTTTTCTATGACATCTTCATGGTGTGATTCAAGATTGCATTCCTCTATGAAGGCCTCTCTGAGGATATTCATATGAAGTAGCCTCAGGGCTTCATGGTTGAGGAAAGTAAGGTGTGCTAGCTGAAGAACTCCATCTTTGGACTCAAATAAGTTTCTTGTAGTTGGAACATAAGATTTAATGAAATTATAAATGTTATGATTTCAGATAAAATCTTGATGAACCATGTGAAGCTTAGTGGGAGTTCCATTGTGTTCATCGTGCTTAATGTAGATATTATTCTAATCATATAAGAATAAATGATAAGTGTTTTATAATTTGGTTGTTCCATACCTTGAGATACGATTTAAAGGATACCTCTTAGATCTTAATTCTGAAGTCGTTCAGAAGCAAAGAGAAGAGGGTATTGGGACTGTCGCATTAGTAGTACACCTTGGACTTATTCCATTTTCTGGACAATTCCAAGAAAAGCTTCCTTCCCTTAAGATGTGGTAGTGACCTGTCTAGAGGGATAGCACCTCAAAGAGTTGAGGAAGTGAATGCTAGAACTGCTTGCACTTGTGCATCAGTTATGGGAAGCTGAATGTATTCTAGATGTGTACTAGAACCAGATGTCTACCATGCAGTGGGAGTAGAAAACTGTTACTAATCATGCTATGGAGATAAAACACTTGATTGCAGTAATAATAATATCTTCAAAGATGATAAAACTTGGAGATAGTGATCTCAAAGTCTTATCTTCAAAAGTTTAAGATCTTGTAGATAGTGATCTATAAGGGTCTTGACTGCAGTTACCTTAGGAGATAGAGATCTCCAGGAATGAAGGTATTCTAATAAGGATTATGGGAATACTGGTTATGATAATTAATAAGATGTAGTATCAAGGACACTATAACCAACAAAATTGAGTATCGGTTGCATGAGATGCAACATTCGCATTGGATGCGAGCACTGTTACTAGGAGATATGCATTTGCCGTAAAAGGACTTGGCGTAGTCTCTTGGGAACGGAGTGACTGATCAGCTTACCTAGCTATTTTCTAAATAGCCTATGATTGTCACATGAGTGTGGGTTTAAATGATTAGCCCATTAATGGCTCTTTGGGCTAGTGGGAGATTGTTGGAAATGCGAGCCCACGGCGAGCCATTATGCAATAAATGTTGTTGCAATTCACTCCTTGATCTGAAATGAAGAATACATAATTTGCATTAAAGGTCCCTTAGTGCAATTAGGGTTATGTACCATGGCCATCTTAATAATCATACAGCTGTTGATTCGATTATTGAATCATAGAGGCTGGTGCTTAGATGAATATCTAATGAGTTGGATTGAGGACTCATCAAGCACCGTCAAATGATTATTAAGAGATGATCTCCAACCTGAGTAGGAGATGGCAATCCTATCTCATTTAGGTTGATATCTGACCGACCTCTTGATGCAGGTCCTCTGCATAGGAATAGAGATTCGGAGGTGTCGGATGAGTTAGGTCAAAGAGTTGACTTAACGAGATCGAGATAACCAAAGTCCTATATCATATGCTGTCATGATATAGGCACACATCCTCTGACCAGAGACAGATGTGTTACTATATGTCTGAGTATGTACATTTGGCAGACCAATAGGTTGATGACCTAATCAAGGTCTATACACCGGCGCGCTGGTGTGCATATAAGGGCATATGAGTAATACGATCTCTCAAAGGGATCATACAGGTTCACTACTGAACCGGAAGACATGAGCTCACTCATAAGATATTGGGAAGAATCAAATTCCGTACGCACGGTCGTCTCGCTTTGGAAGCTTGACTGAATTTGTAGGTTTGATATATACTTTTGGAAAGTATATGATCAAGACCTAGGTATGATATATGCTTTTGGAAAGTATATGATCGATACCGACTCCCAATGATCGAATGAGAAACTTACTGATAAAACCCTAAAGTAGACAGTATAAAGTTGATCTAATACTTTGGGTTTTAATCTGGGTCTTCCAGTATGCAGGATGTACAGGTATTGGGAATACCTGAGGGTGATGTGATCATAAACGATTGTATAACCATGACGCTTCCATTCCTAGGGAGTGATGAAACGGGTCTGGATTTTAGTGACTCCTCTCAGTAGAGAAGTAATCTAATCTTAGTCCAAATGTTGGACATTGATCTGAATGTGATTCAGATGCAATGAGAAGATTAGATTTGCGGTCTTGATTTAATCAAGCATCTATGGGAGGCCCGCGATCTGGATATGAGATATAATCTCAATATCCATGTCACTATACGTGGAACAATACAATCGCCATGTCCTTATCTCCAAGTATTCGCGGAGAAAGCGTATTGTCCTTGAAAGAGTTCATGGATAATTCTATTGTTGATATATGTATCCGAGCATTGAGAAAATGGATAATTAAATGTGATTTAATTATCATGAATAATATGAATTTGATTCATATTATAAGGAGAGTTGTCTTAGATAATTAAATGTGATTTAATTATCAAAGATGTGAATAATGTGAATGTGATTCATATCATTTGAACACATGAGATAAAGAGATCCAAGATGATTACATATGATTTAATTATCAGGGATAAGAATAATGTGGATAGTAATATCTAATTATTCATAATATATTATAAATGTGATTTATAATGTATTAGAGAGAGTTAAATATAATTTATATTAGTAGATTAATTATTAATGTGTATTGGATACACATTGTTTAATTAATTGAAAATGTAAATTACATTTTATTTTGGGTTGTGAATTTGATTCACAATAATTCAATGTCAAGATTGCAATAATTCCAAAATTAATTGAGAATTATTTTGGTGAATTAAAATACCAACAAATTGTTGTTGGAAATTGGATGGAGAGAAAATCAAGGAGATTGCCCTCCCCTTTTGGAAAGGAGGGGGCGTCACCAATTCCTTGAGGGAATTGGTGGCCGTCCCCCCTTCCAAAGAGGAAGGTGTATCTCCCTTATTTTCTCTCTCTCTATTTGTGTGGTTTAATTTGGTATTATATTTATTTGATTTATCAAATATATTTAATCAAAATTAAATCACAAGTTGTTGGCTTTTACCAACAACAATCTTGACCATTGGATTGTCATAAATCAATCTCATCCATTGATTTTATATGACACATGGATTGAGATTCATGGATCCCAAAACCCTATAAATAGAGAGGCATACCATGCTCTCTATTTTACACACAATGCTTGAGAAGCATCTCTCTCTCTCTCTCTTTTTCTCTCTAGAGGTCAGCCCTCTCTCTCCCTCTCATGGCCGTCCACCATGGATGCCATGGAGAGGTTCTCCATCGTCGCGGCATCGTCGTTATGCTGCCCGTTCTTCTGCTCGTGGATCTCCGTCTCCTTCGGTGCGCCTCGCTCGTGAAGAAGACGTCGGATCTCATGTGTCGAGATCAGGAGATCCACCGCTTGGATCATCAACATGGCGAGAAGCACGCGGTTCATCCCCGCGCTCGCAAGCGTCTCCTCCGTCGGATCGGACTTGAGACAGGAGGTCTCTTCGTTTAGAGACTCGATCGCAACCACGCTTCAAGAGGTAATCCTATTACTTGTTTGTGGTTTAGACGAAACGATTCGAGAAGTGTTCTTGGATCATGTGGTTTCGTCGTATAAAATTTTTTAAATTCCGCTGCATCGAGCAACTAGTCCGACTAGTCGCTCCTCGTCGTATTCGATACGACGCTCACGCTTCCGTGATGCGCTTGAGGATCTAACCATATCCTTCAATCACCTCTTCCATCTCTCCTCCTCGATAGGCACTAGCATGGGCTGGAGGAGGTGGGCACGGGGGGTCGGCATCCACGGGCTGGGGGGGAGTTGCGGGCTCGAAGGGGTTGGAGGAGGTCTTCGGTGAGGGGAGGCTGCGTCGGCTTCCGGGGGTGGGGGTGGTTTCTCTGCCCTCGGCTGGAGGGTGGGCAGGCTGGGCTGCCAAGATGGTCGGGCTTGGGTGTTCAATGGGGGGGGGCTTCTCTACCCAGTCTGGGTTGCCAGGAGGCGGGGTTGGCCTTGGTGTCCGGGGGGGAGGGGGGGGGGGGGTCGTCAGAGCCGATCGGGGATACTACCAGGAGGCGGGGTCGGGCTTGGGGCTTGGTGTTCACGGGGGACAGTTTCTCTGCCTGGGCTGGAGGGTCATCAGGGCCGGTTTGGGCTACCAGGAGGCAAGGTCGGGCTTGGGTGTTCGGGGGGGAGGGGGGTGGAGCCTGGGTTGGAGGGTGGACGGGGGACGTCTGGGCTGGCGAAGTCGGGCTCGAGCTTGGTGTCCTGGGGAGGGGGGCTGTTGGGCTGGAGGGTGGGTAGACAGGGGATGTCAAGGCCGGTCTGGGCTGCCTGGGAGGCAGGGTCGTCCTTGGGTATTCAACCCGGGAGGGGGGGGTGCAGTTGCCCAGGAGGAGGTGGGGAGGGGTCTGGAGAGGGGTCGGTCTGGGATGGAGGAGGTGGGCTGGAAGGGGGGGGGGGGGGGTAGAGGAGCTCGACGGGGTATGCCTTGGCTGGAGGAGGAAGGAGAGGAGGAGGCGGAAGGGCTCCTTCAAGAACCTGGTGACAAAATGCCCTTATGGTTGTTTTCATAAATTTTTATACTAATGGCATACTTTATAAACATGATATGGTTTTAGGGGTAAAATTGGCAACATGTAACTTTTTCCGTGAGAGTTAACGAATAAAATAGATGGCAACTAACACAGGATTATGCCATGTAATAGTTAAGCATTTTTCGGGGTCCTGGGTGTAATTTGTGATTTCACAGGGTTATGAATGTAATTACAAAATTACTCAAAGTTATGGGTGTAAAAATCCCATAAAAGATTTATTCACGTAAATTCTCCGACTCTTTTTATTATATCATATAATTTCGTTGTCCAAAAGTTCTTATTTACGTCTCCTTGTAAAGACAATTTAATTATCTTTTCTTTGATATGTTTCAGACTTTCATTAGAAATTTATTGAATCATTTATGAATTTATGGAATCAATATTGTTCTGAGTGTATTTTATTCATATTCAATTCACTTTGTCTCGAAAAATTGTGAAAAATATTAATAAAAAGAGGATAAAATAAAAATAGCATTAAAAAAATAAATTTCGTTAAGAATATTGCCCTAGAATGGATTAATGAATTCATTGTTTGAATTTTCATTGGCACGATTTACAATATATTTTGAAAATAAGAATACTCTTGCATTCCCTTGGCATTCATCGTCATTTAAAAATTCCAAAAATATTGCATTCTCATTTCATAACATTGATTTCATTCATCTCATACGTGCTACAAGTTCATGACATCTTTTATTTAAAAATCCATAAAAAATGTAAAATTAAAAAAAATATAATTTTTTTATATCTTTAAAATCTAACCATGAGTTCGACCTTGGGACTTGCGCAGGTAAAATAAACAATTGATCACACATATTAATTTCAGACATTATTTCTTGTTTGATTATTTTTTATTGATCAACTTTTTAGCACATGCTACAAATGACTTGATTGTATCAAATTAAGAGTGGTGAAGGGTGCGCCCTTCACCATGGCATCGAGGAAGGTGGGCTTGGAAGGGAGAAAGAAGGATATGGGACTGCTGCATACATGAGTTCCAACTAAGGATGGCCCTAGAGTCCAGAAGGAGCTGTTTGATCACTATCGAAATCTCCTTCGAGGATGCTTTTCAAAATTGCATGACCCTTTGACTCCCCTTCTCGCTTATACAAGTCCCGAGTGATTGTCTTTCATTTTATTCCTAGCAGTAAAAACACAACCTTTGGAAAATTGAAACATTCGAAATAATAACATTGTTGATACCTCCTCGGATAAATTTTACCTTCTTTTAATTTAATACAAGTAATAACACACACGTGGAAGTTTTGCAAAAAAAAACATACATGGATAAAGTTTTAAGTTATAAAGGGGATATTGGATAATGATGCAAATAAGCATATAGACATTTTTGTATAATCGTATACTTAGTAATTTTAAGCATTAATATATGTGTGTGTATGCATTTGTGTATATGGACATATATTGATAGACATGACAAATGTACTACTGTACCAAAAATAGATATCGATAAACATGGACAATGAGTGCTTTCTCCTTGATCCGACGCGTTAGGTGAAACTAAACCCATGGTGTGATTGGTGTTGTTGATTAGTTTCATATAATAGGAAGAAGAAAAGATGCAGAATTGGGCGGAGACAAGAGATCGACCTTTTCATGCACTTTTGTAGTTGACATACCATCCTTTAAGCGAGTTTTGGATGGTTGAGGTCTCTCTATGGCGATATATTGTCGCCATTTTTTAAAAGGTAACTACATACTTTATCTTCTATCCAGTTGAGTTAGGTAAGGTAAATTATGAGTAATGAGGTATAGAATCAGATTCCTAGGTCATTCGTGAAGTTAGCATCACAATTTTCCAGCTTAGATTTGTGGTCTTCACTCGAGTATACACATGGACAATTCAACCTATCACTTTGCCACGATCTATTAATCTAAACTGGCATTTCAAGAATATATTTACTACATGGTTAAACATCTTTTAGGAGGTTTTTGACTCACTCACTACAAGTGCCTTCTTGACTCAAAATAAGAGCACATTTGAATCGAAAAAGGATATGAGACTTGGGAAGGAGGATACACCTCGATGCCTAATCTAGAATTTTGATCATCGAATGAACATTAACATGGAATACTCCTTCTATTTTAATTAGATATTGAAACCAAATGTATCCTCAAGGATAGATGGAGAAATTAATGCAAGATCCAATATTGGTCCAATTTTTTTATTCACTTTGTGGGTTCCATGCGATATGGAGGGGTGAGGCTGGGCATTCGATTGGTTTGAGTTGAAAATGACACCTATCACCCGTCCGAATTAGATTTGATTGAGATGTTTGTGTGATCGGTTTAGGCCAATTAGGTTGGGTGAAATCAAATAACCTATGTGAGAAGTTTTGTTAGTTGAAGGTCAAGTATTGACGAGTCCATTGACATATGAAAAAGATGCCGAAGTAAGCACGTATCAAGGTCGATAGAGAAGAAGAAGGTTGGATGAATCAAGGTCGACATGGATGAAGAAGATTGAGATATATAACATAAGGCTAAGGGATTTTCAAGAATAATTTATGTCACTTGAAAGTGGATTGGGATCGGAGCATAGTTGTGGGTAATAAGACACACTCTTAGCTGTTTATAGTATGTATTGATCAAATTAAAGATGATAGAGAAAATACATTGAGTACATCACATAATAACAATTGAAATAATGTTAGTGAGATATGTCTGGTTAACGAGTTGATAACTTGAATCAGAGAATGCGAGTTGTACATTAGAAATATACATGAGTTTCAAATTCTTGACATTATATATTAAGTATATATCGGCTGAATTGGGTGGTATTAAATCTTAAGTCAACCAAAGAAATATTTTGAGTTATTTGGATGGGTTGAGTGGAAGACATTAGACGACATTAGACCCACCAACAAACCCAATACCCATTAAAGAAATTTGGTTTGGGTCCATCCCGACCCAAAATCCAAATGACCCAAATCATTTTGACCCTTTTTAACGATTTGGTTGGGTTATATGGATGGATCCATATAGTGCCCACCCCTATGGAAGGGACCACCATTGAATCCTTATTCTCAAGAATTCATACATTCCTTAAAATGTACAAGCAATTATTTATCGAGCAAAAGTTTCCGTTCAACTTCAACGGGAAAATGGAATACCTAATAACAATCTTCATATGTTGAGAACTACGAGAACAACCCAAAATTAAAAAAAGACAATAGATGTTTAATTACTTAACAAAGTAGTACATGCCAAATCAGTTATATAAACTATAATAAATTGAAAACTCTCAATGTACTCTAGCAGGTTAGGTATGAATTAGGTTGGGGCTAAGCTTGCAATATACTTCCTACTCCAGTATATCACTACAAGAACCCTCAAATTGCTCATATGAGACTCTTCGCTTTAAAGCGGTCATTTCTCCGCCTTCTTTCTCATTCAATCTTCGCTCGCAATCTTGGGATTCTTTAGATAGTCACTCCATAGTCAAACCCCAACCAGAGTCCTCTGTATGCTCCTCATTTCGATAAATGCTGATCAAAATAATGATGCATAGCTAATCTTTTTGCATGATCGACAACACGAGATAGATTAGATACATATACTAGAATCGATCATTTCCAAATAAGGTTTACGCATACGTCGAACACACTTGTGTTTATCTGTATTTGGCATATGATGAAAAATCATCATTCAATTTAATTTAGTATAAGATTGAATAAAATATGGTTAGAAAAAGATATAAAATATCGTGACTTACCACTATAAATAAATATGTAACCATATTTATATATCATAACATATTTTTCATACATATAGATAAAGAAACTTGTAGATATTGACATGCTATATCCACGTCTATTTTAATTTTAATATAACCGCAGATACAAAATTGATCGTGCATGAGATCCGCTTGCATAGTATTGAATCGGAATTTGGAAAAGTGGGCAGGCTGTAATTTTCATCAAATCGGGGGCCCTTAACCTTCGGCATCTTCTCCCACCGGAGCTCTCCACTATCTTCTCCCGGTACGCTTCCCGTCGAACAGGAAGAGGAGAGCCTCACGCATATATATTAAGAGGACTGACCATCGAAGGAGAGGAGAAGAGAGAACGATGACGGTGTTCCACTTTTTCAATTGCGCGATCCTCACCTTCGGCCCCCACGCCGTCTACTACTCCGCAACTCCCCTGTAAGATCTCGCCATCCGTCTCCATCCGATCCCTACTTTCTCGCGCAAATCGGAGCTTACATCGTTGTCTTTCTTACTGGATGTGAAATCGCTGTCTGAGGAAGCTAAATGCTTGAGGGAGCAGTCGTGTTCACATCAAATTTAGGGTTCTGGCTTCTTAATCGGTGTTTTTGGGGTTTCAGAACGTCATATATATTTTGGAGTACTAATCACATTAGTTAATAGGAGAATTCAAGGTACATTATCAAGGGTTTTCCACGAATTATTTAAAGTCATCGCATATATTATGACTGGATCCTGTTCGGACGAGGTATATGAGTAAGGAGAGATAAGTGAGATTTAGCTCTCCTTCTTGTTCTTCAGTTGGTTTAAGTGATAAGAACGGATAAATAATGTGGACAAAGATATAATGGATGATGTAATCATTATACGATCACTTTGTCCTTGATAGCTTTTCCAGCATAAAGTTACCTTATTTCAGGATAAGGGAATGCTATCCCACATAGGATATTGGTCTTCCTAGTAGAAGCTCCGTGGAGATGATACAGGACGATGCTCTAGTCAAGTCATTTGGAGAATCCAGCTCCAGCTAATATCACACTGCAAACACAAGGAAGTGGAATGCATGTGAGGATGATCGAATTTGGAGAGAAATTATTTGTAATTGCATCACTGTTTTGTTGGGATTGGTGATTGAAATGAGCAAGTGGAATCGGAGTGAAGTGAAGATAATATTTGATGGATATCTGATACACTTGTTTGTTGGACAGGAGGTGTGTTTCAAATGCATGAATGTGTTGATTAGCTGCACCCATGATTTCACACCTGTGGAGGTTTTATTATAAAGAGCCGAAGTATAATTAATAGAACTTTTGGGAAGTCGGAAGCTTAACATAGCACTTCTCAGCTGGTTGATGCACATTTTGTGCCATTCCTGTTTAACTTTTAATGAAATCAACTGCGGGTATCTATGTATTTTGAAATCAAGACCTGACATATTTTTCTTGCCTTGTGAACCACACAATTGTAACTTTCATTTGCTTTCTTTTTTTAGGATTTCACTTTTGTATGCAATATTAAACATAAATCACTATTTAACTAACTGAGGATGTTCATTGATAGACATGCTGAATTTCTTATATGCTTTTGTAGCCTCAGAATATTTTTAAATCCCACAATAGTTTTTTTGAGGAAAAATCCCCACAATAGTTTTACCTTCGTGTAACCTTATATAGTCGGCGTTCTGTTCTCTTGCAGGTCAGAATATGACACGATGGGCACTTCCATCAAAGCTGCTGGAGTTTACCTTGCAACGACTTTAGTGAAGGTTGGTTACAGTTGTATTAACACTCGTTATTCCCCTTGCTTTACTTATCCATGATTATGCTCGAGGAAGAGAAATAATCGGGGAGAACAATAACTTTCAATTCGCAGGCTTACTTGCTCTCAATCTCAGATAATAAGAAAGCTCTCAACCTCAGATTATAAGAAACAATACAACATATGAGCACTACGGCCATTGTAAAATCGCCGCCGCAGGAAACCAGATGATTAAACACCTTCATAAGATCAATCAATTTTCAAACAAAATCCAAAGACAATTTGTTATCTACCCTGGAACCCTCAATGCAAACATTGTTATTTTTCTTGCTCTGTAGAAAAATTCGAGTTGTCGGGTGTACTTTATTAGTTAGTTAGATCATGCTATCCGATCGGTCGTGGCATTTGGGAACTGCATTTAGTATAATGTTACCTATTGGCCTGACATCATCTATTAAAAATCACTGAGGAGGCCCTTGTCTATTATCCCGAACTCAGTTTCTCAAGAGGGAAAAAAAATCAAAAGATCCAATTTTATTGTCTGTTTATAGCACTTTTGGATTGTATAATAACATTAGAGTGATGTGGTGAAATTATGCTAGAAAGTATAATATATTTTACCGCAAAGGAAATAAAAGAAATACTCAATCCAACTGGTGGAGTACATGGGATAACCGGGTTAAGGCTAGCCTCCTTGAACTAGAGGAAGTCTCAAATAATCCCCAAGTAGGAGTAGAAATGCTACTTCTAATCTCCCTGTATATTGCTGTAAGATTTTTAAAATAATTTTTTATGGAGAGACTCCAAAATAGTATATACTAACATATATTTTTTTCAAAAAAAAAACATACTAACATATATTAAGATATCAGTGATAGAAAATATTATAGATGAGAATCTTTTGGATCAATAAATTAAATAATCAAAGTAGAGTAGAGACCGAAAAGATAAGTGTAATGCTTTTTAGGAGGAGAAATGCTTCACAAAAATCAAGCATCTACTATTAAAAAACTCAGAATTAGAAATATAAATAATTGAAAATACTCGGCTGATGATTGAGTGATTAACCTATAATTAGTCGGCCACCCCCATCGACCCAACGAGTTAGCTTAGTCGGGCAATTTTTGCAAGTTTGGGCTAGATGAAGAAGATGAAATGGATTGCACGAGGACATAAGTATTCTCATATCATGTTGGATATCCAAAAATGAAAAAATTGGCTTCAAATTTTTGTCCAACACGATTCTTTTTGAAGGCTTTTATAGAAAGCTTTATGAATTGGACTATTATTCAGGGTATGACTTAAAATGAAACCTCAAGGCCTCCTATTTATACTTATAAAATAATGTTTTGAAGTGGAAGCGAGCACTAGAGCATCTCAAGTGCCTACAATGAGGACACATGCATGTAAATCCCCTACATGAAGTCTGTTTATTATTATTATCTTCTTCTAGTGCTTGCCTGCTTGGAATGTGTCATGCAGTGTTCAAAAAGTCGGCCCAGACGGCCACAGACCCTGTAGCGCACCACATAAGACATATGCGTTGATTATGCGGTCTGGGCGCATACTCGGTCCGAGTAAACCACATATGTATATATAATAGGGCTTGCTGAGGTGTTGTAGCCTTTAACCCAACCATACCCGACCCGATAACCCAAATTTACCCATCCGATAACCCCAACCATATCCACCCTCCCCCACTCGACGCTTCGAAGCCCCATCAGAAGCCCTAGCCCACCCTCTATGCTACGAAGCCAAGCCCTAACATGTGCTTCTCTGCCTCCGCCTCCGGTGTGCGCCACCAACAAGTGCTCCTCCGCCTCCGATGTGCTCCACCAACTGGTACTCCTTCGCTAACAAGGGCTCCTCCGCCTTCACCTTGGGTGTGCTCCTCCACTAACAAGTAGTTTTCTTTTACCGAAAGACACTGCTACATGGTGAAAATTTATGGATATTATCTAATGATTTAATATGATACAAGTACTTTCCGAACTCAGGATGGACCATGGTTTAATATACGATTCAAGTACTTTCTGGCGCGAGTATTGATCTAATTTCAACTATATTAATCTGATTTCAACTATATTAATCTGATTTCAACTAAGTTTATTTTATTTACCGCTGTTGTTATTTATTTTCTGGGATCATCACCTTAGCTTCTACCTTCCCTCCACTTTAGTGCTTATGTTTGGCCTCTTTAGGAAATTCAAACCCACGCTAATGATGCGCTATAGCGTAAGAGCATACATGACAGTTAGTCCGTTTTCCATTTAGGGCTGCATCAAGTAGTTATAGTCCTTTGTTTTCAGTTTTATTGGGTCTAAACAAATCATAAAAAAATCCGCAACCATTTATTCATCGTCACTTTTAATTTGCCATTTTTTCCTTATTTAGTTGGTTGAAATCACATTGTACAAAAAAGTTTTCACTTCATATTTCTTCCATGTTATATTTTTTTGAAATATAAATATCTAATGATTGAGTTTGTTATTTTATTTTTAATTATTTTTATATTAAAATAATATAAACTGCATAATCCGCATATACTTCCGCTTGCTCGCTTACTCGGTTCAGACTGCCTGATCGAACGAATACCGCATGCCGACTTTCTGAACCTTGGTTTCATGTTAGGATTCCGCTAAATTCCCAAGTTGTAATCAAGAAAATCTCGTGGAGATGTTGCAATGCATTATAGATAAATGACACACGATCTTTGCATTGCCTTTTGGTTTTCTTATTGTACTCTATCAAATCATAATTGTGAGCATGATTTAAATGCCTTTGCCATTGTTTTTTTTAAATGGAAAAGTGGTGGACACCCAAACAATGCATACTCTATCAAATCATCAAAATGTGAGATATGTGACGATTGCGTCCTATGCTATGTTGGTGAATGGATGAAAAGAGGGTGGCCTCTTTCAAGCACAACACGGAGTTAGGTAGGGATGCCCATTAGCGCCTCTACTATTTATTGTGGTGGTTGTTGCCTTAGTCAGGATGGTGTCCTTGGCAGAGGAGGGTGGCTTCCTAGCAGGTTTTCACACAGGTGGCATTTTGATCCCCACTCTTCAGTATGCGGATGATATTATTTTCTTTATGGAGGGTGTAACTGAGGCTGCGTAAGGGATTGCCACCGTGTTTGAGCTTTTAGGGATAATTTCATGTCTGAAAATTAATCATGCCAAGTCTGCTTTTGTACCCTTTGGGATGGATGAGGAGGAGGTGACATCTTGTGAGAATGCCCTGCGGACGCGGCGAGGAGCCCTCCTGATCAAATATCTTGGGCTTCTACTAGTGAGCAGTAGACTTCACCGGTCGGAGTGGCTTTATGTGATTGAGAAGATGGAGAATTTGGCATGCTGGAGTAAGGGAAGATTGGAGGCCATCATGGAAGCGCTTCTGTTGGGCCTCTTATGGCAAAACAAGGAGCATGCCTTTGGTGGGTTGGACCATGTTGATGCTCACAAAGGAAGATGGTGGGTTGGGGATCTGAAGCCTGAAGATGATGAATCACGCACTATTAGCAAAATGGGTGACGCAGATTTGGGGTGAAGGTTATGACTTGCTGTGTAGGATGTTGTGTTCCATTTATGGGTTGTCTATGAATCCATTGTCACAAGAGCCCTTCCAATTTCTGGAAGTGGATTTGTTCGATGCTGCTGCATGTTGTTCCGCTCATGAAGCTTGTCTTAGGTGATGGATGCGGTTTACCTTATGGGGTGATGATTGGACTTGGCAAGGACCTTTGCGGGGTCATTTTCGACATCTGTTTGCATTTGCTGCTAGCACAAAGTGTTCCGTCAGAGATTGCTCGGAGGGATAGAACTGGAAGCCACTGGTTCGTATTGAGTTGTCAGATCAACATTTTACAGAGCTTTTACAATTGCTAGAGGCATTATCAGTTGGGGGAGGGCTGAGCGACATTCTTGACCAATGGTCGTGGTCTTAAGGATGGTTCACTTTGTGGAAGGTGTATAAGGCTTTATATCGGTTGGAGATTTTGGACCCGACGCTTGCTTCTTATCAGTAAACTGACTTCTAGAGTTGGAAGGTACCATTGAGGGTCCGACTTTTTATTTGGTTGACGAGGAGGGACATCCTTCTGATAGGTGGGAGAAGATCACACTATTTTTGTTGATGTATCGGCACCTTTGAGCATTTCTCGGTAGAGAAGGAGAGTGTAGAACATTTATTCTTTGGACGTCCTGTTGATAAGGAGGTCTGGGTCGCGACACATGTGGAGAGGGTGTCCGCAGGGGATTGGAATGATTTTTGGGTGCCCCTTGGCTCTCTTGACCCACGGGAGTAGCCCCATCAAAGTTTGCGTGGCCGCTCTTTTGTGGTCCTTATGGATTGCACGAAATGTATGTATATTCTGAGGTGAAAGAATGCACATAGAAAATGTATTTGAGCATGCCAATAACTTAAAGTCCTTTTGAGCTTTGTAATGCCTTTTTATTTACTGTGAATATATAGAATTTCTTAGGTAGACGTTTTCTCGACCTCATACCTTTTTTTCTAAAAAAAATACAAATAAACAAGCTTAATGATAAAGACCAAGACCCAGACAGTTTTGGTATGACTCACTGCATATTTCACATAGAATCTTTTGTAACAGAAAACACTCATTATGAGTAAGCTATATGACCCACACAAAATAGAAAGCCTTGATCACACATAGGCTTGAGATAGGCGTCATCCACTGAGTCCCAAATGCCAATCAAGCCCGAGCAATCCAACTACCAAATTGAAGCATTAAGCTATTCCCTCTTTGCCTGATCAAATGTGAAGAATAGATGTTAGATATCTTTGGGATCATCAACACATCGCGTCAAGCATTATATATTTGACTCTTGGAAACTTTTGGCCAAATGTGCTTCCACCGTCACACACTCTCATCTCAACAACCAAAGAAAAACCTTCATCAAGATCTTTGAAGACCAGATAAGTCTGCAATCATGCCTCAAATAAGTAGATCAAAGACTTGGGTTCTAGAAAAGGTTATATAGGCCTCATTGACCTAGAAGTAATCCTCCATCCAAGACTAGGGGTCCCACCCATCCAAAGGCCCTGTTAAGATGCAAACATTGAGCTCCACACCTCATTTAACCAGGCATCGAGAACACTCACCCATGGATGTCTGTCTATGCATATAATGGTGGGAATTGATTATATAACACCCCATCATCCGATTGATTTTCTGTCCAAAACCAAAAGGAGTTGCCATCGCCCCGAATTGGCCTCAATCATGCAAAACATGTCATACCTAATTAAAAAGTCGAAGGAGATCTAATCGAGTACAGAGGAGCTAAGAGATGGAAACCCACCCACCCACACACATAGTCTTAGAACTCACTTCTTCCTTAAATTGCAAAACCTCCAGACCGCATTTCAAATGGAAACATCACTTATTCTTAATCAACCTAAGGAATACCATGCATATGTCTGCTTGAGTTTGCCTAAGAAAACTTCCTCATATTGGTCTCGAAGCGAAGACACACAAAGAACAACCTTTAAAAGCTTGAGATGACTACCCCTTAAGAGATAGATCTCTCTAACTGGCCAGCTTGTACTCGAACTTCTTCAGCAAAGGCATCCAATCCACCTACTGCAGCTTATCACAAGTCAGAGAGAGCTGCAATTATTTATGTAACGGGCAGGTTCACGTGGGAGGGTTCTCCCACAATCATCCACCTCCACATGCGAAAATCTAAAAGAGACAAAAGCAGACTTACCACGATTAACATGACTGAAAACTTCCCAAAAATCTCCAAGACTGTGGAGATCCTCCCTGCTTTAGCCATACACCGCTTAATGAAGAAAATCGTACATCATGATATTGCAATATCGATACCGAGATATCATCATGGTCATAATTTGTATTGATCCCTCTATGTATTGCTTGGCCTCCCATAACTGTCAACGCATTTGCCATGATAATGTACGAATGAGATGAGAGAGGACACCCAACCCGACACTCTTTGAGGCTGAAAGAACATGATGATAAGGACCTCCCGAGCACTTTGTTGTGAAAATCTTGCAGCAGCTTCACCTGTCTGTATGCTGCCTCCTGCCATTGCAAGGTAACTCCTGTCATAAGTCAGATAAGGACCCTGCACTGATATGTGGCCTTACCCGTCGAAGTAGCTGTAGATCGCCTCATACCAATCACTATTCTTCTTTAGTACGTGCTGGATTAGGATGCAGATTCCATGGGATGATCAATCACTTCTTCAAGTCCCTTGAGCAGAACAGCCAAATGGCAATGCAAACAACGACAAGATAACATGATTAGGTGCAAAAATATAACAACATTAGCTAAACATTGAAGTGAAGTCCTTAAATTTCAGTATAAAAATAACAAGCTTAGTGTTTCCATTTTACCAAGTAGAGTAAATGTTTGCGAAATTTACCAAGTAGAGTAACGGTAGTGTGGAGCGTAAAAAAAAAAACGGTAGTGTATGTGTTGCATGCATTCATACATTGAACTAACTTATGGATTTGAGGGCAAAAAGATGTCGTTATAGGCATTGCAGCTAAAATACATGGGTTGAAGGCGGAAGTATCCTCTATTAAGAGTGAGTGGTCTGAAATCTGAGCTAAAATGTATGTGAGGTAAAGAGGAAGATGACGTGCAACACCATGAATAAACTGATTCCAACCCATTACCCACCACGCTGACCCAAATCTTAGATGAACTACATGATAAAGAGGTGTGGAATTAGGCCAGAAAAAGCCTCCACATGACTTACTTGACACCCTCGTATATTTGTAGGCATATGTTGGATCAGGTTCCCTTCCCAATGATTTTTATATAAATAGAGATGGGATAGGCCAGGAGGATGGGGATTGGGAGGCAATGGACTGTGAGAGGGGAGGGTTGCTATTGCACGGGTGGGAGGAAAAGGGTTTGCCATTGCTACATGCGAGGAGGGGGGGGGGGTTGTTGCTGCTATGTGTTCGTCGGAGCTGCACGGCTATAGAGGTTTGCTGCCGCTATCTAGAGGGGAAGATTGGTTAAAAGATGAAAAAGAGTGCATGGACAAAAAATATAGTATGAGAATGATTCATAGATAATTTTTATTGCATTTTAATCCTTTGACCATTTTTTATAGCGGTTTGACCAATCCATTTTAATGACATGGGTATAGATTTGCTAGGGATGTTTGCAAGGATAGCTGTGATATTATTAGATACGTAGAGGTACAAATGTTATGTGCAAGTTTGGAGGGATACAATGTAAAAATCCTATTTATATAAGAGTATCTATTTTGCTTTCTTTCTATCCGCAACGATCTATTTAACACAAGGAAGGCCGTATCGATATCATTTTGGTCCGCCTGGAAATGGATATATCGGGATATATCGTCGATATATCGACGATATCGTTGGAAATTTCAGAAATGGCTCAAAAAAGCCATTTTTGCTGTTTTATCAGAAATTAAGATCATCAAAGATATTAAAATAACAAATAACTTATAAATACACACTTATGTCACACATATCGGTCATTTATAGCCCATATATCGCACATATCGGTCATCTCGAACATATCACTGTTAATGTTTACTCCTGACCTATATGTATTGGAAATGAATTCCATTCAAGTTCTTATAACATTAAATAACTTACAAATATACATTTAGATGATACATATAGATCATTTATGAAGACTATGATCCTTATATTGCACATACCGGTCATATCGAACATATCGCTGGTACTGTTAGTTGTTGTTGACCTATATATTGGAAATGGAGTTCATCCAAGTTCTTAGATCACTAAATAACTTAAAAATAATCACTAAATAACTTACAAATATATTCTTAGATCATACATATCGGTGATTTATGAAGCTTATATCCATATATCGATCATTTCAAACATATCGATATTAATGTTGATTCTTGACTTATAGATATTTTTTTGAAGAATTGACTTATAGATATTGGGAATAGATTTCATTCAAGTCTCATGAACCAGAAACAAAATATATATAAATCATTGTGTGTTTTAATACTAGGTGTAGCTAGATATGTGTTTTAATATCGGGTGTAACTAGATAAGTAGTCGAATCAATCTTGCATGAATAATAGCATTGATATATAGATATATCGACGATATTGATCGATATCGAGGATTTTTTGTACTAAATACAGTCATGTTTGACCGATATGAGCCGATATGGCGATCGGCGATATATCGCCGATATCCCTGTAAAAGGATATACCGGGTGATTTTGATACCTCTTCCCTGTCGAAACCGATATATCAGCGATATATCGCCGATGCGACCTTCTATTTAACATATATCATCAAAAAATAATAAGATCTTAAAGGTTTATTAATAAATTTAATGTAAATTAGCATTTCTTCTCTTCCTTCCTATTTACTTGCGCAACCAAACATAAAGTTATCCCTCCCCTCCTCCTCTATGCAAATATTAAATTATTTACCATCATCCTGTCCCATGTCTCTTTTTTGTCTTCTTCCCGTCTTCCATCTAATCATCAATGTTTTAAATTTCGATATCTGATATCGTATCGATACCATGTCGAAACGAAATTTTGAAATTTCGATACATTTCGGTCACATTTCGTCCAAATTGAGCAACATTTGTGAAGGAAGGCCTTTATATCGGTATTTCGCTCGAAATTTCGATCCCATGTCGAAACCGAAATTTCGGCTAAATTTCGCCGATATTTCACAAAATCTGAAACCATGCTAATCATAGCCTATATGGATAGTTTCTTTCAGGGGTTTTACACTTGTGCCGTTTCTGAGAGTCTGCAATTTCAGTTATGCTCCTACCTTTTTTGCAATAACACTGGTGCCCTTATATTTTTACAAAGTTTATGGTTTCGTCCTTTTGTAATTACACTTATGCCCCTATTTTTACCTTAACAGAAAGGAAGAACTGTAAATTTTGTAAGAATATAGATGTACAAGTGTTATTGCAAAAAGGTATGGGGCGTAATTGCAGAATCTCGGAGAGGCACAAGTGTAAAAGGCCCTTCTTTTTATGCTCAGTTGACTATATAAAGAGTAGCAAGATAAGGTTCATATTGACTTCGTTACTTCTTACACTTAATAATCTCAAAGGGACATGGTAAATTTAAGGTTTTTTACACTTACACCCCTCTGAGATTTCGCAATCACAGTTATGCACCCTATTTTTTTGCAATAACACTTGTGCCCTTGTATTCTAAGCTTTTCACAGTAGTGCCCTTCCATTAAGGTAAAATAGGGGCATAAGTGTAATAATATAATGGTAGAACCGTGAATTTTGTTAGAATACATGGGCACTCGTTTTATTGCAAAAAAGATAGGGATATAACTGTAATTACAGAATCTCGGAGAGGCACACATGTAAAAACCCATAAATTTATTACTATTATCAACAACTTATCCACACCTTTCCTTGATTATATTTCATTAGGGCCTTGATCTAGAAGCTTTGTAGTGGAGGAAGTATGGTCAATACCAACTTCCTCCTTTCGGGTTCTTTTGTATTAGCAAGATAACAAATGCGCCAACCCTTGTAATTTGTCAACTCATATTGCACAAACTACTTGCTTAGTAGTATAGGAGTCTGTAATAGTTGGGTAATTGGATATCTCCAAGTTCCAATTACCCCCTCTCATGTTTAGTCCCACATCGTCTATCTGTGGGACTTCAATCTATCTGTAGGACTATATAAGTAGCCCCGCACCCCCTATAACATTTGAAAGATTGAAAGAGAATATCCGACGAGGCCTTCTCCTATGGTTTCATCCCGCCCCCTCACAGAGTAGGGTTCCACGTAAAATCGGAGCATTATGCAATTTTTGTTCTTGATTATCAATTTTCACTTCTGCATTATTATTTCAACATGGTATCAGAGCGAGTTGGTTTTGGGATATTCGATTGATCGATTATTATTCATCTTGTTCAAGTTCTGCAAATTTCGAAGTTTTTTCTTTGCGCATATATTCAAGTTTTGAAGATTAGTTCATCGCCATATTTGAAAATCTAGGGTTCATGTGGAACCCTATTTCTGCACGATAGGCAACAACTAGGGTTCGTTCATGGAAAGCTCCACATATCACTGGAATCCTAATTCTCCAGTGACATCTTCTCCAGCATGCTGCCTCCATTAGCTTCAGATGATGCAACAGACACTTACACCATTGCAACAACGAGATGCTGCTAGAAGCAACATCGTGGCAACACAACTCCACCGATCGCCTACATGCAACCCAATACCCATCACGAGAGGCCCCAAAGTCTCACATACGAAGGCGTAACTCCATCACACATGAGACCAAACCCAGTGATGCAATACCTGCAGTACTCCATATCACCGCCATCGCTTTCCAGGATCCGAGGCATCTCCTCACAGCATGGCCTCAAATTTCAGCAAAATTCAGTCGAATTTCTGTTGAATATCGATATCCTGTCGAAATCGAAATTTGACCGAAATGGCTGAAATGACCGAAATATGGGGGTCCTAGTACAAAAAGTACCGAAATGACCGAAATTGCAGTCGGTCACCGAAATGGTGACCAAAACCGACATTTAAGGCCTTGCCTCACAGGTGAAGGCTCTCCAAGCTTCCTTCGATTTCCTCTTCGGCTCTCCTCCTCACAAGCAAAGTCCCTGAAATTCTCTAGGCCAAGGCATCTTTCGATCGCGAGCGCCATGGTGAAGCTACCCTCCTCGTGTTGGCGAAGCGCACCCCCTGCCTGGTGATTGCAACGGGCCCCCTTTGGGCAACCCTAGTCTCCGTCAGATTAGAGGGGGTCAATGCCACTTGTGCCATTCTCCTTATTTCCATATAAACCCAATGCCCCCACAGAGAGATGAGCAAGGGGAAATGAGGATTGGGCCCTTTGGAGTTTGGGCCACATTTCAGTATTCGACAAAAAAAAGATAAAGGGGGAGGGGAAAGTTTTTATTGGACCCAAAGTTGGGCTACAACAAAAAAAGAGGGTTGATTTGAGATAAAAAGAAGGCTAAGGAAAAAAAATAAGGAAGAGGTCAATTAAAAAAAGAGAAAAAAGTCGAGATTTAAAGAAGAAAAAATTACATGTTTTATTTTGTTCCCCCAACTTGATGATCTATGTTTTTATTCTAACAAGTATGTGAGAAAGGGAGAGTGAGAGATGACACATTCTACTTCAAATGTATCTACATGAGTTTTTTATCAAGTTCGTCATCATTATCTACTTGTGTCTCAACAAAAGCTTCGGGTGCCTATCCCTGATCACTCTGCATCGGGTGCCTATCTTCGATCGTCAGGTGTCTATCCCTGACATCAGAAGGATGACCACTGCATTGAGAGCCTATCCTTGATCATCGGGTGTCTATCCCCGACATCAACATGAACTTTTCTACCTGTGATCGTCTCAGACTTCTACTACCTTCGACGACATGAAGATCCACACTCCAGACTACTACTCTATCAACCGTCTTCATCGAGCATCGAGTTCTTCTGCACATTCTTCAGCACGACTTGTCTCCGCGTTGTACTTCTTCTAGCCCACTCCAGGCATGACCTGGTCGTCACAATGACTCTTCTACAGGTACGTCCTGATCGTCACATACCCGTCTTGTCCAAGATCTTCTCCCAACAATGACAGCTTCGAGCGGGTCTCCTTCGTCTCTCTCAGATGTACCGAATGAAGATGTGTTGTTTGTTGGAAGCTGTAGCTTTCTTAGCTCCAGCTTGATGGGGAGTATTAGAGTATGTAATAGTTGGGTAATGGATCTCTCCAAGATCCATATATCCCCTCTCATGTTTAGTCCCACATTGTCTATCTGTGGGTCTTCGGTCTATCTGTGGGGCTATATAAGGAGCGCCATACCCCTTATAACCTTTAATAGATTGAAGTACAATATCCGTCCCTTAGAGGCATTCTACCATGGTTTTATCCCACTCCCTCATGGAATAGGGTTCCACAAAATCTGAGCGTTCTATAATTTTTTGTTCTTGATTATCGATTTTTGCTTCCGCATTGTTATTTTGACATGGAGGATGTGTGTCTTTAGGATGGGTTGTCACATTAATTCTTATATGTCAATCGGCTATATATGTATCTCCCAGTCCCAACAAATTCAGAAAAGTAAGGTCAAGTTTTGCTAGGAGTTATACTTAAGTCCTCAAAAGAATTCTTTTTGATTAGAAGGAAGTTCTTTTTGTTTTTTACTGGCAAAAATGAGGGTTTCAATTTCATTTTTTTTGAAACACCATCATTTGGGTTTGTTTTGACTATTAACCATGTTGGGTTGTAATGATTTTAGTTTCGTCATATTCAAATTTTTAGCTGAATGCTACTGATCTGACAACTTATTTGATTGTTTTTTGGTTGTTCCAGCTTGTTTGCCTCGCTACATTCCTGAATGTTTCTGAAAATGATAATTTCGATCCCTACCAGGTACATGGTTTTTGTGCTTTCTTTGTTACTCGCGATATGAACCCAAGTAAGCCTTGTCCCACAATTAGGTAGTATAGACTACATGATTTTTTTATCTCCCATTCAGATTTATTTTGGTTCATTCTCGAGCTTAAATTTAAATGACTAAGATCTTTACTGGTTTGACTCAACTATAAAATTTTGATTTACAGTGTGACGTAAATTTATTGTCTGACTTCAAAAAATATTTCAGTGTTTATTGCATTTTCTTGGATATTTTCCTTATCTCTAATCTTGCTCCAGTTTTTGCCAATTGCCATCAATTGTTATTGACATGTTTGGGCGTGACTTCTATATAGGTTTTTCCTTTAACGATTGTCTAATCCTGCACAGGAGTTGCTAAAGGCTTTAATAGGTTTTATTGATGTTGCTGGGCTTTACTTTGCACTGACACAGTTGACACACAGAAATATTTCTCAAAATCACAAATTCCAAGCTGTTGGACTAGGTAGGTGGTCCATGTTCGCTGTGTATGTCCTTTTTCCTTTTGTTTCACCTTTTTCATAGGCATTGAATTATATCTTAGATCCTTGTGTTCATTCTGATGCATTTACTTTTAAAAATCGAAGTGCAAATATCTTGTAAATTGGTGTGACAGTTTTGTTGTGAAAAACCAAGGGTTATGAAGAACCATTTGGGAAAACTATTGTCGCATATAGATAGCTAAGGTCTCCTTTAATTTTATTATATGGGCTTGGTCTCCTTTAATTTTATTATATGGGCTTATTTTAAACAGTGCAGGCTTATCCAAATTCTGATTCCAATACAACTCGTCTGTTATTTTTTTAGGATTACAGCCCGTCTTTTATGATCTTTACTTCCCCATTTAGTAAGATTTAATCGATTGACTCCTGAACTATTCCTACTTTATTTAGAGATCTCGACTGGTCTCTTACATCACTACTTAAATAAACTATTTATAAAAAAAGTATGGGATCTTTACAGGCATGTAATCTTTCCATGTGACATGATAACCCACCTAAGCTTCATAATTATTCCATGACTCCTATGAATGTGCTTCATCTTACATGTGCACCCTATCCGTTAGTTTACACCGTTAAGTTAACTATTTTGAGTTAAGTTAATATACATTACAATACGCCTTGAAAAAATAATCTAAAGTGGAAATTATTCTCTTTTTCATCTCCCCCTCTCATAACCACTCTATTACCAAAGAAGAGATTGGGATAGGATTGCTTGTGTAGAGAATGGTTGTTGTGGAGCTAGGGAGACATAAGTGGAGCTCGAGATGCAAGGGTTAGGGTTTAATAGATTTCAAAGGGTTTGGATAGAGATTCTATGTATATGGGGAAGGAAGGGTACTTGGCTGGAGCTTCGAGGTGATGGGTAGATCTTGGGAGGGGAGAGGTTGGGATACCTTAAGGATGGAGGAGGGGGAGAGCTGGGCAATTTCTGAGGGGCGAGGGGCGACAAGAGGAGGTGATCATGGAGCTTACAATAATGGAGGCCTACAAGGCTACACCAATATGAGGTTGCATAGAAGAGCAAAATGGTCAAGGGGTCACAATGAATGGGTAGACAAGTAGCAAGATAGTTAATATGAATGTGATGCTTGCAACCGAGGGATACAGGGAGGCAGAGGTCATAACATGGATGTGCATTGGTGGTGGATGTTTTGAGGAGAATGACGAGAAGGATATGTAGAATGACATCATTTGTAGATTGAATTTTTCCACATGCTTCTATAATCTTTCATAACTATGTGATAACCCTTCTAATCTTTGTAACTACCTCACAACTCTTATAATATTGCTTGATTTTACATCATTATTCCGTGTCATTATAGCCTATTAATTAACCGTTGAGTTTGACCTAAATGACAAAAGAAATATAAATAATTACATATATGCTCTTTATAAAAAAATTGTTTTATGGTCTTTACAAAAAATAGTCTTTATTTTGTTTAGTCCGTGATCCTTCATCCTCTCTCCTCATCATCCTTTCCTTTTTGTTCTAGGAGCCCATCCTGCTCCCCCATGTTAAAAAAAACTCCAACAAAAGAGTGGTGCCGACAAAGCCATGTCTCTCTCCCTCTTCGCACCCCATCTGCCATTCTGCAAGAGGAACCGAGCCCTCGAGTGCTTTGGATGACGAGTTTAGTCATGATTGAGCAACATGTACCACCCCCGGCAAGATCTAAAGGAGATTCTTGCTCCTTTGTTGCAGCAGACCCACCATGCTGCTGCTCAACAGTCAGCTCGACTCGTCGCTGAGGTCTTAATGGACAATCTAGAAGTCTTCTGAGCTCCCCATTTACCAGGCACCTCGACCACAAAATCTCTAGGTGATTCTCTCTAACTCTTAGCCTTCTTCTTCCTCAATTTTCCTCTTCTTCCTCTTCTATTTCTCTACGAGTGCACCAAGGATTGTATGACAACAAGTACCATTCAGGTGGTTCTTATTGAGATTAAGGTTCATCGATTTTCATATGTACCCATGTGAACCAAAATCTGATTGGAGAAGAGATTGGAGATCTAACCTTTCCAACTTTCAGATATTCTCGTCCTTATTAGGGAGTGCTACCCATCGATCTATTCTGCTGAAAGGTCGAATTTAGAGAGTGCTCTCAACCCTTCCCCCTGTTGTGATGTTTTAGTCGAATTCAAAGTTCTGAATCTTAGGATCGTGTTAACATCTAGAAGGTCAATACCAGAGAATACATGGAGAATAATGTGGCTGCCTTCGAAGTCGACGTCTTGTGGACATGTGGAGATGGGGAGGGCAAGGTATGCCCAAATGGTAGATGAACTTGAAAGGAAGAACCTACCTATGACGTGATGTGGGGGGAGGATTGGGGGCATGGTGGAGGTGAGAAGGAGGGGTGGATGTTGAGGAGAACTATCATGATTTGGAGGTGGGTTGGAGTGGAGTACATGAAGAATGGTGAGAATTGGAAGAAAGGAGGGAGATTTGGGGATTATGTGAGATTATGTGCAATCCGAGATGGGGAGGAGTTGTGTGAGGTGGGAGATATTTGCAAGGAAAAGAAAAGGTGTTATCGATGGTAATAACAATGAAATGGATGTTAACTAATACATAATGAATTTCACTTCTCTCCCTTTATATACCAAATCCACACTCCATTGATGATATCCGATATCCATTATTTCTCATCCCCCCCACTGGCTGAGGGAGAGTGATGCTATTAATCACATGTCATCGGAACCATATGATTATCAATCCTTGTCCCTTTACTTGTTGGAAACCATCTTGTCCTTATCAACTAGTGGGATGGGTGTGTCTATTAGGGTCATGCGTGTCTCGATTAGCTTTTTCCATATATAAATAGTCTGCTTAATAAGTTAGTTTCTGATACAACCTTCGAAACATGACATACATATAGCCATTTGGACCTTCTCGATGAGAGGGTTCAAATAGTACTAAGTTTACATTGATCTGATGCCAGATGCAGAAGTTACATATAAAACTAAGCTCTTTATGACTTTTTATTCCCTGAAGTTTTATCGTCAAAGGGTCATTGTCTGATTTGGCTTCAACATCTTCATGCCCGGATGCATCTGGAGGCTCTGATTGAAGTTGTAACGGAAAGCTATGATATTTGCCTCATTCAAAGGTTACACGAACGTCAAGTGAATCACACTATATTGTGTATTTTCAGGTCCAATTTCGAGGAATTTGGTTGCATGCATGTCAAACGATTACACGGAAATGGATTTTCTTTCCTTTTGATTTTGGGTTTTTGGTTTCTCTTCTTTGGATATGAAATCAATGATGAATTGCATAATTTATGGGGAGTTGGACGTGCATATGAGCAATTGTGGTTGAGTATGATCTCGATGTTTGATCTCAAAATTTTAACCATGCATGTTGATCTAGGGTATATGGACATCATTTTCTATCATTACATGTCAAAAGAGTGCACATAGTTGACATAATTTAGCTTAAGTTTATAAATCAGATGTATACACGATTGTTTAAAAGGAGCTCCTTCTTGCTATATATGCATTTCTGGAAGCATATGCTTATTCAAGAGAGAGTGCGTTATTGATCAGTCATGGTTCTGTTTAGGGGTGTCTATTGAGTTGAACAAGTCAAGTTGGTCCGGACTCGGACTCAAACTCGATAACAAAACTCGAACTTGATAAGCTTTGAGCGTAGGAATGCTGACTCAAACTCGAACTCATTGAGTTCGAAGTTAGCTCACGAGCCTCTTAACGAGCCTTTTTGTAGTAGGTTGATTTTGTATTCCTTATATGTCAACTTTCTTTAAAGAAGAAATTGAACTGATTAGTAATCTCATTAATAATAATGTTTGAGCTTTTTGTAGTAGGGATCGGTATGGCGGCTTGTGCTGCTTGTGCACGAAGGAGAAGCTGGAAATTGTTTATCCACACTGACCAATAGGAGCGATTTTGCTGGTTGTGCACAAAGGAGAAGTCCCGTGAGAGATGATGGAGGAGATGTGAGTAATTGCCATAGTACCACACAAGAGGAGAGGAATGTGAGACTTGTATGGATTTTATAACTATCGTTACTTTTTTAATCATATTTGTAATCACACATATGGAATTGGAAATCAGAGAGAGGCTACGAATTAAGAGAGATAATGGGTAAACATCAAACAATTCTGAGTAATTTGTTAGTGCAACATCATTTCCTCCTCATATTCATACATCATGTATGGACATATGGGATGAAAATTCTATAAATGCTAATAAAATCAAAATGAGTTAGCGAGTTGAGCACGCCTCAACTTGAACTCGGCTCCATAACATTAACGAATCATTTATCTGACTTAAACTCAGACTCAATAGCTTTTTTAGTCTGGCTCACGAGCTCTTATCGAGTTGAGTCCGAGTCTGAGCCCGAGCTTTCCTGATACCCCTAGTCAAGTGCGATTGATCCTACATAGATGGGTGATTAATCAATCCCTCTTAGGTTGATCGATCAACCCTTATCATGTTAAAGGATTAAATTATTCTTTTTTTGTATGTTGGATTAAATTATTCTTTTCAAGAAGAAAAAGTACCCGATTGTAATTAATCAATCCATTGCAGGTAGGTGATTGATAAAACCTTGCAAGGTGATTGATCAAATCTTGCAAGGTGGTCAATAAAAATACTATATATGATTGATCAAATCTGGTTTATTAAATCTCATGATTTCTAAATTTGGACAGATTTCTATGATTTCAACAAAAAGGACTCGATTGTAAGGAAACGGTGCCATGGACTATAAAAGGATTTTCAAGGCTCAAATAGCTTTTACAAATATGTCACAAATTTATATATGTGATAGTTGATGATGAATATATGTATTTTGCATTCATCAAAGGAATACAATAAATTCTATGTTTAAATATCCGATGTTCCTCCAAATACATTTGGACATGCATGGCGTGAAATGTATTACAGGATTCTGACATGCATCCCGTACTGTTTACCATAAAATATTATGCAGGATAACATTCTTACGTAGTATCTTGGCTCGGACATAATCAATTATTCTAGTGGGATTGTATCAATGATATAAATGATGACGCTCCGCAACAATTGGTTTCTAACCTGCAAAAGGTGAATGACTAGACTTGATTGGTTTCTAACCTGCAAAAGGTGAATGACTAGACTTGATATGATGGAAAAATGGTGATGTTGCGGCGGCATTAAATGATGCGAATATAAACATGTGTAATTGGAGTTATGGGTATAGAATATGGGACAATCGAGATGTGAAATGACCATGAAAGCATTGCACATGCTTTGGATTTGCCTGGAAATGAAAATCCATAGAAGTTGTATTATTTGCCTTTCCCCCTTCAATTATTATTTGCCTGGAAATGGAAATCCATAGAAGCCGTTGCATTATGCTTGCTTTGGATTACCTTCTGTTATTCCACTTAAAAAACTTGAACCGTTGTATTATTTGCCTTTCCCCCCTCAAATGTTTCTCAATTTTAGTTATTATCTTCTTGCAAGTATTAAATTTGATATACGGTATGATATTGGAAAAAAACTAACCATTGGAAATAGACTTTAGGGACTCCACTTAACCACAACATTAACTATGCGAGCATTTTTTTAAAGAAGTCGAGAAGAGCGGTGGGAGTTTTCCACATGATAAATTTAGGGTCATATAAAAAGTCCCCGAGCTATTTGCAAAGGTGCTACAATGGATTTGAACCATTGCCTATGAACCATAGACATGTGCATGAATTAACAGTCATAGAAATGAAAATGGTATGATGGATGTGTTGTCATACATGAAAAGATCAGATTCAGAACGATGGGATCAGAAGCAAAGTTGATGTAGGTTCGATTGAGGATATGACGAGAGAGAACCACTTAAGGTGGTTTGGCCATTTGCAAAGGAGGTCTGCTGATGCTCCCGTTAGAAGATGTGAGATTTGGGATATTGGGCCGGCTTAAAAGAGAGCGATGACGGCCGAAGAAGTGTGGAATGATACTATCTGAAGGAATCTTAATTACCTAGATCTAAGTCCGAGATGGGCCCAAAATAGGCCTGAATGGAGGCAAAGAATCCATGTAGCCGACCCTACTTAATGCGAGAGAAGGCTTTGTTGTTATATAAAAAGTCCCCCGAGAACAATGTATCCAACTCCTTAGTCCTCTTTGACGTGGAAAGCTCACACTTAAATTCCTTTAATTGATTTAAATATATAGAAATTGTGTTATAATATAGTTTTCTTAATATTATTCCACATTTTTGGTTAAAATGTATTTTTTAAAAGAAAAAATGAGGCTTATGCCTTGACCGCTTCGAGGCCATGCCTCACTTTAATTCCAGGAAAACTACCTCGTTCCACCTCTCGTTTTTACAAAACTGTGGTCGTTGTTGATCATCAACCGAAACCACCTAAATCATTAGTTGCAACCATCGAAATGTGGCTACTTCTACCATCATCGTCGGTAAAGCTTTAGTCTCACACCCGCAATCAGCTTTGCCTACTACAACAATATATCTATCATGCAAACACCACCTCTGCCTTTATGTGTACTCGTCAAGACTGCCTTCATGGCCAACTTTTCATCACGAAAGTCTCTGTTAGAGATGTTTTTTTGTTTATCTTATTTCGTTGTAACCTCTCAGAGGTATTTATGTAGTTTCTCTTTTATGAGTGCTCTAGGGTTCTGTCCTATATAAGGACCTAGACCTCTTGAATAAAACAAGTCATTGTGTTTTCTCATCTTTCTCCACATGATATCAGAGCAACAGTCCTAGACCGGTGTTTTGACCTAGATCCTGACGCCTCTACCAACTCTCGTCTCTCCAATGCTAAAACCAACCCCTGCACGGAGCCCTAGGTGCATGACAAGCCCCCCCGCAAGGCCCCTGCTACTGCGGATCCTCCTAGGCCCACTGCGACACCTGCAGGCCCCAACGACCCTTTTCGGTGCCGTCTAGGTCTCTGGCGGTCCACCTACGGCGTCGCCCAGGTCTCTAGTAGCCCCATTGGCGACTGCTAGCCCCCCAACAGCTTGCCTCGGCCCCACCCAGGTCTCCTGTACGGCTCCTGTGGTGCCACCCATGCCTTCTGTGGCTGCTAGCCCCCCACTGCGGCCCTTCCAGGCCTCCTGATGTATTCCTCTAGCATCGTGATCAATTTCCGATGCTACCAGGGTCTGAGTTCTGGTGTTCCAACCACGACTCGTTGCTATGGAAGCCCGAAAGAGGGTTAAAATGGTGACCTAGGCCACCCTCTTGCTTGATTAAGACAACATATCTCTTCTAGGTCACTTTTTATTGGCCTGCGCAATCATCATGACGTCTACCGAGACCAAGCCTGTGTACTCGGATTCTTCTATGATGGTACATGACACTTCTATCAAATTAAAGGACACAAAAAAACTATGTGTTGTGGTCTCGATCCTTTGAGGTGTTCATTGATGATCAGTGTAAGAATTATATTTTTACCAAGGATTCGTCCAAGGAGACAGACAAGGATCATGACACCTGATATGTTGACAATTGCTAGGTTATCACTTGGATGACCAACAACGTCGATCTAAACATTACGGCATATCTCCTCTACAAGGATTCTGCGAAGGTGATGCGGGAGAATCTTGAGCATTCCTACTCCCAAAAGACAACCAAGTCTCGACTCTCTGATATTTATATGCAGATATAGTTCGCCACTCAAGGAGATTTGAGTATTGTTGAGTACTACATGTTGCTAACTAGCCTTTTTGAGGAGCTCCTCATTTTTCAGCTAGCTTGTTGTGGCCAATAGATGGGGGAGCGTGCTGAATGACAATTCTACCGATTCCTTTTTGGATTGCATCCACGATACAAACCTGTGAAGGATCAGTTTTTGATAGTTGATACCCTGCCATCCATTGAGACTATCTTTGATCGTCTGCAGGAACTTGAGACACCTGCTGAGCGTCCTTCCACCATTACCATCTGTTGAGACTACAACTCACCATGCATCGTCAGGAAACAGAGGACGATAGAGATTCCAAGGAGGACGAGGCCGTGACTTTGGCCATGGTCGTGGTCGAGAGTCAGGACATGGACGTGATTTAGGTCATGGACGTGGACGCGATTCTACCACTTCTCGATATCATCATGCATATATTGTGGATGCTGGAACCACCTGTCTGAGCGCTGCTGGGCGAAGTATGGCATACAACTTAATGCCAATAGTGCCTATGTGACCGCCTCGTATGCGCCATCCTATGATAGTATAGAGGGTACGCCTTATCAGACACCCTTTACAACTTTTGAATACTCCCGTCTGAGACAACTATTGCAGAACTCCAACCCCTCTTCTGTTCCCACTGCTAATCTGGCTACAACTTTAGGTACAGTAGCCAACTCTGTTTCTGCTTCCAACCCCGCTTTTCCTCTTAGTCTACTATTTATTCAGAAGCTATGTATTGAGCTTAACTGTAGGGTTATTTTTAATGAATTCTGTTGTTATTTTCCGGACATCCGGACGAGGTTGATTTTTGGTGGGGGACATGAGAAGAATGCCCTCTATTATCTTGACATTCCATCTCACTCCAGTTTTGTTGGCACTGCGTTTATCTTCGATGATCCTCTTCTTTGGCATCTTTGACTTGAATACCCTTCTACCAAGGTCATCTCCATGATGTTCCCTAAATTTTCTACGCTCAAGCCCTCTGAGTGCGAGGCATGCCAGTTCGGGAAACATCATCGAGTATCTTTTCCTGCACGTACCGAACCTCGCCGTGAAATTCGTTTTTCTCTTGTCCATTGTGATATCTGGGTACCTTGTCCGATTCGTATTCTGAGCGGACACAAGTAGTTTTCTGTTTTTGTTGATGATTATAATCAATTATCTTAGGTTTATTTGTTAAAGGAACGTTCAGAGGTCAATAAAATTGTTAAGAACTTCTTTCAGTATATCAAAAATATTTTCTCTACTGGTGTTCAAATATTTCGTTCTGATAATGCTTTGGAATTCACTCAACATGATTTTACAAATTTCTTTGCTTCTATGGTACTATCTGTAGAGATATATTTCATATCTCTGTATCGTTTATATAATTTCCCTTTCTTCTGTCCACTTTATGTAATTTGCCCATAGGCTTCTCCCTATATAAGAGAGCCTAGGGCTCAATCCAAACATGGTATTAGAGCAGCGGTCCTAGACCGGAGCTCCTGTACCGATACCCTAACCCTAAACCCCACCTCAAGCCTCTCTCTCACGCGCGTTGCCTAGGGCTTCCGCCGCCAACCCCCACGGCCCTCCGCACCCTCGTTGTCCGTCTCCCGCGACACTTCCGCTCGTCGCCAGGCCCTCGCGGGCCCCTTCCGCCCGTTGCTTGGCCCCGCGGGCCCTTCCGCCAATCACCAGGCCTCCGCGGGCCAACCAACTTCGCCGCCTGGCCCTGCAACGCGGGATCTGTGCACTACTAGCCGCCTAGGGCCTCACATCCCCTCTCTCTTCGGCCGGCTGCACCTACTCTCTCCAAGGGGTGCCGTCGCACTTTCCCTTTTTAAAAGGGGACACTGCTGCCGAGCCTTCTCTCTTGATGAGATTGGTTGCATAAGTTTATATATGCAATTAAATCTCTCTATGTCAGTGTAGACAAACACTCGTCTAGTCTTCATTCCTAGTCTTCTCAGTCGTCATGTCAGAAAGCAAGGTTGATATCCCCTCCACAGGCGCATTTAGAGGTCCTGCGCCTATAACAAAGATGGATGGGTCAAACTATGAATTGTGGGCTATGCAGTTCATGAGCATGATGAAGTCTACAGGTAAGAAACATATTCTTTCCGAGGAAGAGTCAGCTAAGAAGACTGGGATTAACGCCTCATAGGAGGCGGATGCTGCATATGCCAAGGTTTGGCTTTCAGGCACATTGGCAATAGAGATCGCCAATGATATACTCCATCAGCCCACAGCCAAGGCGATGTGGGATATTCTCGCTACTACCTATTCACAGGCAAAGAATGAGACAAAGATCCTACAACTCCAGCATGATATCTTTACTATCAAGCAGAATGGATGCCCTCTTCACTCACTATATATATCCTTGCGTGGGATGTTCGAGAAGCTCTATAACTTCATTTCTCTTACATCTATTCCTGAGCAGCAGAAGACTTATAGGAATGCGACCATAGTTGGTGTATTCCTGGCAGTCCTTGATCCTGACTATGAGGTGGCCCGTTCCCAGATTTTGGCAGACTCTACTATTCCTCCTATGGAGGAAGTCTTCCACAGGCTCAGTCGAATCACTGTTCCATCTTCTACTACCGGTCAGACTTCTTTAGCGATGGTGGCCTCCTAAGGTCGAGGAGGCTCTTTTGAGTTTCGTAGACGAGGACCTCATGGCAGAGGAGGTCGTGTTCGTTAGCCTTGCACTTTTTGCCATCGTTCTGGACATACCGAGGATACATGTTACTCTAAGCATGGATTTCCTGCCACTGCTCGAGTGGCTGAGTAGATTGAGCCTCCGGCTGCTTCCTCTTTGGATCAACGATTTGATGACCTTGTAGCACGATTGATGGACATTATACCTCATGTTAGTCCCGTTATATCTTCCTCAGCCTCCGGGAGTCACTCTGATGTGGCTGCTTCAGCCTCCTCCAGTACCTCAGATAATACTTATGCACTCACTAGTAGTACTGGATCTGATGTTATAGAATGGATTATGGACTCCGGTGTCACACATCATTTGTGTGGAGACAAGGATCAACTTACAACATACAGACAAGTTCCTTCAGGATGAACTGTGGTTATTGCAGATGGGACTCATTCCCCAATCACTGGACAAGGGGAGATTAGTTTGACGCCCTCTATGCATTTACAAAATGTGTTGCATGCACCTGACTTCTCTATGAACTTGTTATCTCTTAGTCAAATTATTAAGGATTTACATTGTCAAGCTATTTTTGACCAATCTTCTCTTGTAGTTCAGGACATCCTTACATGCAAGGTGATTGGCTGTGGCCGTGAGCAGGGTGGCCTCTATCGTTTAGTTCGAACTCAGTATGCTGGCATTTCCTCTCTTTCTGCTAAACCTGTCTCATCCTTCACGTGACACCTGCGCTTTGATCATCTCCCGCTCCAGAAAATGTGTCATGTTCTGCCTCAAATCTCTCCTCACTCATCCTTTCAATGTGAGGCATGTCAGTTGGGAAAGCATCATCGGTCTGCATCTCCCAGCCGTCAGAGTCGGAGCAATAGTTATATTTTTGAAGTTTTTCATATATATATTTGGGGTCTCAGTCGTGTTCCTGATCACCAGGGACACATGTTTTATCTTGTTGCATTGGATGATTTCTCTCATCTGTCCTGGGTCTTTTTATTAAAGAATAAATCTGAAGCTGGAGATGTTATCAAAAAATTTCTAACTGCACTAACAAATGTATTTTCGATCTCTGTGAAATTTATGAGAACTGATAATGCCTTGGAATTCTATACTCATACTCTTTCCAAGTATTTTCATCCCAAGGTATATTCATCAAACTTCATGTGCCTATACTTCCTGTTGGAGTATTTGGTTGAGCGCCTATTGAGTTGTAGATGGGTAAATGGATACCTACAGGATCCATTTACCCCATCCTAGTGTTTAGTCCCACATCGTCCAGTGGTGGGACTTGGAGGCTCTGTGGAGGCTATATAAGGAGCCCCAGACCTCCTGTATCAGATGAGAAAGTGCAATGCATAACACGCCCCTTTGAGGGCTTCTCCCGTGGTTTCATCCTGCTCTTCACGGAGTAGGGTTCCACGTAATCCCGCTGTTCTTCTTTGATGTTTATTCTTTTCCATGTTTTCGCTTCCGCTTCCGATTTTCTAACATGGTATCAGAGCGGGTTCGAATCTCGTGGGATTATTGTTGAAGATTTATGTTTATATTTTTCTTCGAGATTCAATTATTGTGTTCAGATTGGCTCCAGTTCAATATCATTTTCTAGTCTTCGAGATTCAATTATTGTGTTCAGATTGGCTCCAGTTCAATATCATTTTCTAGGGTTCGCTTTGAAACCCTAATTCAAGATTGGAGTCGCAGATCATCGGAATCGATCGTGAATGCATCGCGATCTCCTTCCTGGCCGAACATGCTTGCTAGACGACGAAGAAGCTCCTCTCGGCGATCTTCTCCCCACGCGCCTCTCTCTCACCATGGCGCGTAGACCCACCAGGCAGAGGGAGCCATCCCCATCGCGCGAAAGGTCTCCAGGCGACCTTTCCCTCCTCGCTGGTGGCGTGCAGCCCTAGCAGGCGACATATACTCGTGCGGCACTGTCCTCAGAGCCGCTCAGACTCCAGGCGACGTGGGGCCATCATCGGCGCTCCTCCTCCCCGCTTCCCAGTCACGCGCAACCCCAGGCGGCAGGTGCGACCCCCGTGTGCGCGATGACCCTCCTCTCCGCAAGCTCCAGAAGGAGCGGGGTGCTCCTCTCCCCACGCGTCCCCTCCAGAACTCCTTGGCGGCGCGATTGAAGAGAAACCCCAATTGGGGGCGGCCCTGCGTGAAGAAGGGTTCCAAAGCGGAACCCTAAATAAGGGAAAGGGCCTAGTGGGCCATGCTTCTATAAAAAAGGGAAGAGGGAGGGCAGAAATGGTGTTGGAGTGGTTGTTCATAAGGATTTGAAGGATTGTGTAGTTGAGGTGCAAAGATTCGGGAATCAGATTATTTTACTAAATGTGGTGATCGAAGAAATTCTGAATCATCTCAGTTTATACACCGCAATTTGGTTTAGATGAAAGGAATAAACAAGCTTTTTGGGAGGATTGGAATAAGATTATGCAAGGAATCACTCAAAGAGAGATGATTTGCCTAGGTGGAGATCTTAATGGACATGCGAGAAAGGATGCTTCAGGGTATGCTAGTGTTCATGGAGGACATGTCTTCGGGGATAGAAATGAAAAGGGAAAAGTCATTCTGGATTTTGAAACGGCTTATGATCTTTTCATAGCAAACACTCTCTTCATGAAGAGGGAGGAGCATTTAATTACTTATAAGAGTGACTCGACTAGAACATTGCGTTGAGCAGAAGAGATCGATTGTGTAATTTGTGTTGCAAGGACTACAAAGTAATGCCAGGAGAGAGTTTGACCATCCAACATCGCTTGTTAGTCTTGAATGTGCAAATAAAAGGGTTGGTAAAGAAAAGTAGGGTTTTCAAGATCACTAGAATTAGATGGTGGAATCTTCAATTGAAGCAATCAAGTTTCAGGGAGAAGGTTGTAGAAGACTTATCTTGGGATTGTAACGGAAGTGCAAACGAGATGTAGGAGGCAGTAGCATCTTGTATCCAAAGGGTAGTCAAAGAGATTTTTTTGAAGCCAAGTAGCCAAGGAGATGTTAGGCGAGTCAAAGAGAGGAGCTCCATGCCAAAAGGATGCTTGGTGGTGGAGTGGAGGGGCACAAGAGAAGCTCAAAATTAAAATAGCATGCTTTAAAGCTTTGTCTAATGATAGAACAAATGAAACTGTCACAAACTACAAAATAACAAAGAAAGAAGTAAAGGAGATTGTAAGTGAAGCTAAGTCAAAAGCTGATGAAGTTTTGTACAAACATCTCGACTCTAAGAAGGGCCGAAAGGATTTATTTAGGTTGGCTAAAGCAAGATAAAGAAATATCAAAGACCTTTCTCAAGTAAGATTCATTAAGGATGAGGAAGTTCACGTGCTTGTTACTCAGAAGGATATAGAGATTAGATGGAAGCAGTACTTCCATAAGCTTTTCATTGGGGAAGGAAACAGAGGAATCACTTTGGGAGATCTAGCTAGTAGTGAAAGTTACTTGAATCGTGCAAGCTATAGACGAATAAAAAGAAAGGAAGTAGAGGATGCTTTGAAGGTTATGAGATCTAGGAAAGATGTAGGACCTGATGACATTTCTATAGAAGTTTGGAGAGTTGAGGTGATCGTGGTTTGACTTGGCTTGCAAATTTATTCATTGTCATTTCGCGAAGCAGGAAAATATCTGAAGATTGGAGGAGAAGCGTTGTGCTACCTCTTTATAAGAACAAAGGAGGCGTTTAAAATTGTTCAAATTACAGAGGTATCAAGCTGACGAGTCACACTATGAAAATTTGGGAACATGTGATCGAAAGAAGGCTGGGGCAAGTTTCTAAAGTAAAAGAAAACTTATTCGGATTCATGCCAGATCGCTCAACTATTGAAGCCATCCACTTGCTGAGGAGAACAATGGAGATTTATAGAGCTAAAAGAAAGAACCCCCATATGATTTTTATTGATTTGGAGAAGGTTTATGATTCTGTCCCACTGGAGATATTGTGGAGACTTGGAGAAGAGACAAGTACTTGTCCTATGCATTAATCTCATAAAAATATGTATGATAGGGCTTCATCTTATGTAAGGATACCATCTGGGAAGACTGACTATTTTGATATAAGGTTCAACTTTGAGTCCATTCCTTTTTACTTTGATTGTGGACGAGTTGACAAGTCACATTCAGGATGAGATACCTTGGTGTATGTTATTCGTTGATGATATTGTGTTGATTGATGTGACTAGAGATGGAGTAAATGAGAAGCTTGAGGTATGAAGACATGCATTGGATACTAAAGGATTTCGTATAAGTAGGGCTAAGACTGTATATATGGAGTGCACTTTTGATGGAAGTAATGATTAAGGAATTGAGATGGAGATTGGTGACGATAACATTCAGAAGAGAGATTCTTTTATATACTTGGGATCTATTTTTCAACACGATGTGGAAATTGATGGAAATGTTACAAATAGAATACATGCATGTTGGTTAAAGTTGAGAGGAGCCTCTACTGTTCTTTGTGATAAGAAAATTCCTTGGAAAATCAAAGGAAAGTTTTACAAAATAGCTGTGAAACCTGCTATGCTATATGGGTCTGAATGTTGGCTTGTGAATTGTAGACATGTGCAGAGAATGGCAATAGCAGAAATGAAAATGCTAAGGTGGATGTGTGGACACACACACACACACACTCACATGTAAAGATCGGATTCGAAAAGATGCCATCAGAAGGAAAGTTGGTGTCGCTCCGATCGAGGATAAGATGCGAGAAAATCGCTTAAGGTGGTTTGACCATTTGCAAAAGAAGTCAGCTGATGCACCTGTGAGGAGATGCGAGTTTTGGGATGTTGAGCCGGTTAAGAGAGGGCGATGAAGGCCCAAGAAGTGTTGGATTGAGACTATACGAAGGGATCTTAGTTTTTTTGGATTTAAGCTCGAGATGACCCAAGACAGATCTGAATGGAGGGAAAGAATCCATGTAGCCGACCCCACTTAATGTGGGAAAATGCTTTGTTGTTGTATATCCCAACGAGTCTTTCTTTCCGTTGCCTTTGAGAATTGTTGGGTGTATTGTTTTCGTCCACAACTTTCACAATGTTGACAAACTGTCACCTCATGCGATCAAATGTATCTTTCTTGGTTATTCTTGCACCTAGAAGGGTTACGAGTGCTATGACCTTGAATGGCTTCAATACTATTATTCTGCAGATTTGACATTCTTTGAACAAACTAGTTTCATTACACAGTCTGTCACGGATATTCCTTTGGATCTTCCTCCTCCACCAATTGTATATAAGCGCGAACATACATCTGCACCTGCTCATGTACATTTACCTGTTCCTTTGTTGTAGGATGACCTGCCATCTTCGAGTGTTCCCGCTACTACTGTCCCGGATGATCCTCATGAACTTCCCATCGCTCGCCGCAGAACTAAGAGGCAATGTACTTTCACCCGATATCTTATTTCACTTCTACTGCGAGCTTATCATGCTCTGACAGTAGATATGCATATGCTCTCATGACTATTTCTATTCCCCGAGACCATCACAGTGCCTTGCAAGATTATGGTTGGCAACATGCAATGAATGAGGAGATGGATGCTCTCACATCTAGAGGGACATGGGATCTTGTACAACGTCCTATGGGGATCAAACTCGTGGCTTTCATCTGGGTCCTCACGACGAAACAATCACCATATGATTCCATTGACAGTCTGAAAGTAAGGCCTGTGACTAAAGGTTTACACAACCATATGGGTTGATTACTTCAAGACCTTCTCTCTAGTTGCACGGATTTGCTCTATAAGGAATATTCTTTCAGTGGCAGCAAACAACACATGGTCTATCTTTCATCTCGATGCGAAGAATGCTTTCCTTATTGGTGATCTAGAGGAGGACAACCTCTTGGGTACGAAGTCAAGGGGGAGCACTCTTGGCTTCCAGAGAATAACATCTGACTCCTTAGTCTTTTGTCAGAAGACGACCCCCTGATACTGTCATACTTGCTATTTAGGTTGATGATATGGTTGCAAGGTTGCAAAAGTGGGTAGTCGACACTCGGTCGGTCGGGTCACTGACTAAGGATTAGTCGGCAGTCGGGCGATTAATCGGATTTAGTCGGGCTTTATTTGACTTTGATTTTTAAATATATAAATCAAGTTTATACATATATTATTATATATTTACATAGATTTATATTTTTGGGATTTTTACACCCATAATCCTGAGTAATTTCGTAAATACAATCATAACCCCGCTTAATCACTAATTACACGAGAAACCCTGAATAAATGCACCGTTTTACACTCATAACCTTCTGTTAGTTTTATTTATTAACTCAACCAGACGTTGAGTTAATCTAACTAATCCGTGATCCAACGGTTGGGATTAATTTTAAAAAAGGAAAAGGTAAAAAATCCAGCACGAATGGGTGTGGCTCTCCGTTTTTTCAAGGAGGGTGTTGCTGCTTGGACGACGGTTGGGGGGATCGACATGAGCTTTGACGATGGTAGCGGGTGGCAGAGGCTTGTAGGGGTGGGGGCTTTGATGGTGGAGGGAGGCGGCAGGGGCTAGGGAGGTCGACGGGGGCTTGCAGGCGACAGGGGTGGGGGGCGACGGGGGCTTGCAGGAGGGTGGGAGGGCGGTGGGGGGTCGACGGGGGCCTGCTGGTTAGGGGCGGAGAGCCTGCAGGTGGCGTGGCGGAGGCAGGCACGAGGAGGGGGGTGGGGATGGGGAGCTTGAAGGTGGGGCTTCCAAGCGGGAGACAGAGACCTTGTAGGAGGCAGGTGGGCGGGGACCTTACAGGAGGCGTGATCGACGCGCGGGGGAGGGGGGGTTTGACATTGCAAGGGACGGGGTCGACGTGCACGCGAGGTGCGGAGAGGGAAGGGGGCTGCAGGTGGCGGAGTTTGAATAGGGGGGTCGACGTGCGGAGAGGGGGTGGGGATAGGGAGCTTGTCGACGCGCAGGGAGCAGGTGCGACGGAGCTTGAAGGGGGTCGACGCGCACGCGAGGTGCGGAGAGGGAAGGGGGTTGCAGATGGCGGAGCTTGAAGAGGGGGTAGACGCGTGGGGAGGGGGGTGGGGATGGGGAGCTTGTCCACGTGCGGGGAGCAGGTGGCGGAACTTGAAGGGGGGGTCGATGCGCACGCGGGGGGGGGGGGGGGGGATAGGGGGCTGTAGGCATCGGGGTCGACGCGCTTGAAGTGGTGCTGCTGAGATCGACACGTGGGGAGGGTTGAGGATGGAGAGCTTGCAGGTGGGGGATATGGACCTTGCAGTAGGCGAGGTAGTCGACGCCCGCGCGGGGGGCGGGGACCGTGCAGGAAGCGGAGTAGGGCTTCCACAACGGAGGTGGTTGAGCTGGAGCAATGCCGTGTGGGGGCACTCGATGGACGCGGCCACGGCGGAGGCGGCGACAGGGGGATAGCTTCCAGGAGACGGTGGGAAGGGGGGGACATAATTTGTAAATATAAATTGTTTCAAAGGGCAAAAATGCCCACATCTAACTTTTTCCGTTTGAGTTCACGGAGATTGAAACAGAACTTGACATAGAGTTATGTCATGTAAAGGTTAAACATTATTCAGGGTTTCTCATGTAATTCACGATTATGCAGGGTTATGATTGTAATAACAAAATTACTCAGGGTTATGGGTGTAAAAATCCCTATATATTTTTACTATCATAGTGAATCAAAAAAAGTAATTGAATTTAAATAAAACATTAAGCATATTAGAATAAGTTTGCTTTTAAAAAAGTAAAAAATATAGTATCTCCAAGCAAAAATTGGTTGACTAGTGGACCTAATCGGAATTAGTCGGTACTCGGTCGGCCATCCCACTGACTAGACTAGTCGGGCTAGTCGGGTGACTTTTACAAAATTGTATGCTTGTCACATGTGAGGGTGATGAAGTTGTTCTAAAAACCAATGCTTTCCTTCAAAAGGTCTTCGTCATGAAGGTCCTTGGTCAACTTCGCTACTTTCTTGGCATAGAAGTGATACACAATATACAAGGACTTAGCCCTCTGGTATTCCTGTAGATTTGAGGAAGCACTCCACTTCACTTGATCGTGTCTTCGAATATACTGCATGGTACAGAAGCCCGGTGGGCAAACTTCTTTATCTTACTGTCACTAGGCCGGATATATCCTATGTCGTGAGCATGGCCATCCAACGCATAGAGCAATTGCAATACAATCATTGACATGATGTGCTTCAGATCCTGCACTACTTGAAGGAGTCACTAGGATGAGGCTTTTTCTATGGGGTAAATGGCCACACTGATGTAGCCACATATGCTGATGCTGATTATGCGAGTTTCCATGAGGATCATTGCTCCACTTCATGATATGCTATGATGGTTGGAGGAAACTGTATCACTTGGAGGAGCAAGAAGCAGACTGTAGTCTCCAGGTCCATTGCAGAGGCATAATACATGGCATGGCTCAGGCTACCTATGAGATTACTTGTTTACTCTCCTTTCTACATGAACTTGGTATTGTTGTCACTGCTCTTGTTCCTCTATACCGTGACAACAAATTCGCTACATATATTGCTACAAACTCCATGTTTCATGAGAAGACCTAGCACATAGAAATTGACTGCTACTTTATTCGTGATGTCGTTCGAGGAGGGAAGATTACTACCCCAGACATCGCGATTGATTTTGCATATTCATGGAGGCCCTACCAAAGAAGCACCTCTCATGGATAACTTCCAAGTTGGGCATGATCGATAGATATGCTCCAACTTGAGGGGAAGTGTTAGAGATGCTTTTATGTTTATCTTATTTCGCTGTAACTCTTCAGGGGTATTTATGTAGTTTCTCGTTTATGAGCGCTTTAAGGTTCCGTCCTATATAAGAACTCCTAAACCTCTTGAATAAAATAAGTCGTGTTTTCTCATCTTTCTCCGCAATCATTTCGAATGTGAGTGCTTTCTTGCGATCTCGTCAATACTTTGTCAAGGAACCCTAATGCATTTTCTTCCCTGCAACTATCCTTCAAGCAACTTACAAGTTCAACCATCTACTCCATGTGGTCCTTACATGCATACCAACTAATTTCGAGATGACTTTTTTAAGATCGGGAGAATTGATGCATTTTGAAATCCACCAAAATATATTTTAGCAAAATTTATTTTTATTACATTTCAATTAAAAATAGTAGGGGTTTTTTTTATGAAAGGCTGTCCTTTTTGGTCTAAGTTAGTATGCATCTTGATCGGATTTTGCTTTATAAAAAGCCACCTAAAATTTGTAAAAGGGATATGAGCGAAATGTAGTGGATTTGTTTGAATTTGAAATCCATCTTAAGCATCAGTTTCTTTCTCCTCTTAAACCTTCCAACAAAGCCCTACATCTCCTCATCCCAAGTTCATCTCTTCTCACCTCTCAGCAAATTCTCCTTTATAATTCAGATTGTGTTAATTATCATGAATTTAAAATAATTAAAAATTACATGCATAAAAATACCAAATATAAAAGAGACTTGCCATAAATTGTCAAATCCCTTATTTTTTAAATTATTTAATTTTCAATTGCCATAAAATTGGGAATCTAATATTCTTTTCGATGGGTTTGTTATTGTAAAGAAACGAAAACTGTGTGTTTATTCTGTGAGATCTAGGGGTCCTTATATAGGACTAAACCCTAGGGTCCTCAGAGGGAAACTTACATAAATACCCCTATGGGGTTACATAGGGAAATTAGTGATACATGGAAACAATGCATAAGGAAATAGAGGTAAATAATGAAGCAACAATATATGGTATTTGCTAAATAAGGAAGCAACAATATATGGTATTTTCTAACACTCCCCCTCAAGTTGGAGCATATCCATCAATCATGCCCAACTTGGAAGTTATCCATAGAAGGCACTTCTTTGGTAGTGCTTTAGTAAATACATCAGCAAGTTGAAGATCTGTAGAGATATGTGGTGTGACGATCTATCCTCCTCGTATTGCATCTCGAATGAAGTGACAGTCAACTTCAATGTGCTTCGTCCGTTCATGAAATACTGGATTTGTGGCAATGTAGGTAGCAGACTTGTTATCACAGTATAGTGGTATAGAAGTAGTAGCGGGGAACCCAAGGTCTCGTAGAAAAGATTCAAGCCACGTAATCTCACAAACAGCATGGGCCATTGCCCTATATTCTGCCTCTGCACTTGATCTGGAGACCACGGTTTGCTTCTTGCTTCGCCATGAAACAAGGTTACCACCAACAAACATAGCATAGCCTGTAATGGATCATCTGTCCTCAGGAGAACTGGCGTAATCAGCATTTGCATAAGCAGTGATATCAGTATGACCGTTGACCCTATAGATGAGTCCTCGTCCTGGTGATTCCTTCAAGTATCGAAGGATCAGAAGGACATCCTGCCAATGACTGCAAAGAGGTCTTTCCATGTGGCGGCTGGCTCTGCTTACAGCATAAGATATATCAGGCCTAGTAACAGTGAGGTAGATCAGTTTACCCACGAGGCTTCTGTATCGTGTAGTGTCTTCAAACTCAGAATCGACGGATGTAGTGTGTTTTCGTACCTCTGCAGGAATGCCAGATGGTTTACATTCTTGTAAACCGACTTCAGTAAGAATATCCAAGCAGTATTTCCGTTGTGATAGATGTAACCCTTCAACAGTGCATATCACCTCAATACCAAGAAAGTACCGGAGTTGTCCAAGGTCCTTGGTGATAAACACCTTCTGAAGGAAGGCCTTGGTTTCTAGAATTCCATTGTCATCGTCACCAGTGACCACCATATCATCAACATAGACAACAAGTATCACAATACCAGTGGATCGTCGTCTAATAAACACAGAGTAATCAGATGTTGTCTTATGAAAGCCAATAGAGTTAATTTAGTGGTAAGCCTGTCAAACCAGGCTCGAGGACTCTGCTTTAGGCCATAGATGGCCTTACGAAGTCGGCATACATACTCCCCCTCGACGGAGTAACCCGGTGGCTGCATCATATAGACCTCCTCTTCGAGATCACCATATAGGAAGGCATTTTTTACATCCAGCTGATAAATTGGCCAGTCCTTGTTAGCTGCAACAGAGAGTATTGTGCGAATAGAGCCCATCCTAGCAACAGGAGAGAAGGTCTCAAAGTAATCGACTCCATATGTCTGTGTGAATCTTTTTGCCACAAGTCTGGCCTTAAGCCTGTCAATAGAACCATCTGGAGATTGTTTGGTCGTAAAGACCCATCTGCAAGCAACGGGCTTAACGCCTGTAGGACATGGCACAAGATCCCATGTGCCCCTAGATACGAGTGCATCTATTTCTTCATTCATGGCCTGTCGCCAACCTGCATCTTGGAAGGCACTGTGATGATCTTTCGGAATGGAGATAGTCATTAGTGCATCGGCATATAGTTTGTCAGTGCACGAAAGTCCAGCAGTAGTAGTAAAGTTAGACATAGGATAAGTGGTACACTTTCTCTTTTGCTTCCGTAATGCAATCGGCAGGTCGCTTGGATCATCCGGGACAGTAGTGGAGGGGACTGTCGAAGAGGGCATATCATCCTGAGGCATAGGTATGGGTAGAGGGACATCTGGTGGTGAGGTTCGAGATCGATGGGTATAGATGATTGGTGTTGGAGGAAGATCTAGAGGGACATCGGTGACAGGCTGCGTGAAGAAGCTGGTTTGCTCAAAGAAAGTTACATCTGCAGAGATGTAGTATCGACTGTCAATAGGATCATAACATCTGTAACCTTTTTGAGTGTAGGAGTAACCAAGGAGAACACATTTGATGGCACGAGGGGATAGTTTGTCCTTGGTGTGGAAATTGTGGACGAAGGAGAGACACCCAAATATCCGTAGAGGTAGAGGAAAAGGAGGATTGTTAGGGTGAAGTAAAGAGAATGGTGTAGAGCCTTTGAGAGTAAGAGAGGGAATCCTGTTGATAAGATGGACAGCTGTGAGAACAACATCACCCCAGTATGTTTTGGGAACTTTCATCTGGGTAAGAAGGGAACGGGCAATGTTTAAGAGATGACGGAGTTTGCGTTCAGCAACCCCATTCTGCTGAGAGGTATAAGGACACGAGGTTTGATGTATTGTCCCATTGGAAGCAAAGAAATCAGAAAGATTTCCTTGAGTAAATTCCAAGGCATTGTCTGAGCGGAAGATCTGAATATTAGATGAAAAATGATTTTTGACGTATGCGAAGAAGCCTTTGATAATTTTATTGATTTCTGAGCGTTCTTTAAGAAGATAGACCCAGGATGACCCGTTGTAATCATCCACAAAGACAACAAAATAGCGGTGTCCACCAATGGTTCGAACAGGACAAGGTCCCCAAACATCACAATGAATTAATGAGAAAGACTTATCACGACGAGGTTCAGTCCTAGAAGGAAAAGATGCACGGTGATGTTTTCCGAACTGACATGCCTCACACTCGAAGGGTTTAAGCATGGACAGTTCAGGGAACATTAAGGAAAGAGCTTTAGCAGAGGGGTGACCCAGACGAAGATGCCAGAGAAGAGGATCAGCAGTGATGGAAGTTGTGCCAGCGAAACCAGAGTTGGAAGGGATATCAAGATACTATAAGCCGTTCTTCTCATGTCCCCCACCAAAGATCTGTCTCGTCCGGATGTCCTGAAAATAACAGCATAAATCATCAAATATCACACGACAGTTGAGTTTTGTGCATAATTTGTGAACAGACAACAGACTGAGGGGAAAAGCAGGAGCACAATAAACATCCGTTAGCTTAAGTTTGGGGCTAAATTCCATGGTCCCCACACCGGTGATAGGTGAGTAGGCGCCATTGGCCACACGAACATGCTTCACCGTAGAGGGCTCCCTGGGAGAGGTGAGGAGACTACATTCTCCTGTGAGGTGGGTTGAGGCACCCGAGTCGATGATCCAGGTAGAAGTAGAGGTGGAGGCAGAACTGACAATCGTACCTGTGGTGGCTGCTAGAGTCGCAGTAGGCCCTAAAGTTGTACTGTCAATAACCGGGTTCTGAACGAGTTCGCGAAGACGAGCATATTCTGCATCAGTAAAAGACACTGGAGCATCTGTGGGAGACTGAGCTTGGGAGGTCTCCATAGTATCATAAGTTGTGTCATAAGGTGTTGCCTCATATGCATTATTGGCTTTGGGCATGCCAAAGGTAGCCCAGCATTTCTCAGACGGATGGTTCCAGCGGCCACAATGAGTACATGCTGGATAACGAGCATTGGAAAAGTCACGACCACGGCCGCGTCCTGAGTCACGTCCCCGCCCCTGCTCTCGTCCTCGACCGCGACCAAACGTACGGCCTCGTCCTCCTTGGAAGGGTGGGCGTCCTCCTGCAAAGTGAGCAGTAGTGTCTGTAGTGGGCGATGGGTTGGGTGAGTCCAGCTCCTGTAGTCTGCCAAAAATAGTTTCAAGAGACGGTAGGGCAGCTGCCGTCAAGAGTTGATCTTTGACAGATTCATATCGAGGGTGTAAGCCTGAGAGAAAACGGTACACCTGCCATTCTGCCCTTTTACCTATTTACTTGTCACAACAGGCAGGTTGAAATATAAGCAGTTCTTCAAATAATCCTGTGAGGAGTCGATAATATTCTATCAAGGATGTTTCTCCTTGATTTGCAGACCAAATCCTTGTGTAAATGTCTGAAAGCCTGGATTTGGTTGTTTTCTGGGAGTATGTTTTCTCAAGGCTCTCCCACATTTCTTTTGCAGTTGTTTTGTACAGCAAATTTGACGCAATATTAGGATCAACACTATTCGTCATCCAAGTGATGACATGGCAATTGTCGACGTACCAGGTGTCATAGTTGGTGTCTGTCTCGGCAGGCGGAATGGTAGTGAGAATGTAGATCTTGCGCTGGCCACCACTGAATATTTTGAAGGATCGAGACCATAGTACGTAGTTCTCCGATCCCTTTAGTTTGATAAAGGTGCCCTGTATCATCATAGATGAGGTAGGGTACAGAGGTTTGGAGTCCGAAGACGCAGGAGCAGATGTCATGGTGGCCGCAGTGGTCAAAAAATACAATGACCTAGTATGCAGAGGTAATAGAAATCATGCGCAACTAGCAAACCATGCCAATATAGTCCGTGCAAAAGACCATCAATCTACGGTTGGGAGGGCCTTTTTAGCGCAGGAAGCATAGGCCTTGCGAGGGGAGCGCTGAAGAGAGTGCTAGAGCCTTGGGGTCGTGTGGCAGGAGCGCTTGGGGCAAGAGCCGTGGGGCCGAGGGACAAGGACTGGAGGCTGTGGGGCTGGAGGCCGTGGTGCAGGAGCGCCTGGATGCCGTGGGACTGGAGGCTGGAGGTGCCTGGATGAAGGGCCTTCTGGTGGGGGGCGCCTGGTGACGCGGGAGGGCGCGGGGGGGGGGGGGTCACGTGGGAGGCGTGGGGGGTGCGCCTGGTGACGTGGGAGGCGCGGGAGGGTGCGGGAGGGCGCGGGAGGTGAGCGCCTGGCGACGCGGGAGGCGCGGAGGGCGCGGGAGAGCGCGGAAGGCGCAAGAGGTTGCGGGGGCGACGCGGGAGGCGCAGTGGGGGGAGGGGGGCGGCGCGGGAGGCCTGGAGAGGAGGCCTGTTGGACTAGGGCGGCGGGTGCCCTAGGGATCGAACATGGCGAGGCTGGCGGGTGGAGTACGGACTGAACATTGCTCTGATACCATGTAAAGAAACGAAAACTGTGTTTATTCTGTGAGATCTAGGGGTCCTTATATATGACTAAACCCTAGGGTCCTCAGAGGGAAACTTACATAAATACCCCTATGGGGTTACATAGGGAAACAATGATACATGGAAACAATGCATAAGGAAATAGAGGTAAATAAGGAAGCAACAATATATGGTATTTGCTAAATAAGGAAGCAACAATATATGGTATTTTCTAACAGTTATCTTTTAGATAAATTTTATTACATTTCTATAGGATTTATGCTGTCATAACTGGAGCATGCGATATAAAATCCTCTTAAATTAATGGATATTAAGAGAACATTTTATTTGTTATATGTAAACACCCATGAAAAAAAATCATTGCTGCAAGGTTTTTGGTCAGATCATTTCGTCGGAGCAGACAACTTTTGTTCCTGGGAGAGCTATGATAGACAGTTTGGTGATGGCTGTGGAAATGATGACGGAGTGGAAGAGAAGCATGATCAAGGGGGTGCTATGGAAAGTTGTCTTTTCCAAAGCATATGACTGCGTGGACTAGAGGTTCTTGTGGGCATTGTTGGAGAGGAGGGGGTTCCAGGAGATGTGGATCACCTAGATTAATCGATGCGTTACGACTGCTTTTCATGCGGTGTTGGTCAATGGCACACCGGAAGGGGGATTCTTCCAGCCTCATACAGACATTCGACATGGGTGCTCGTTAGCTCCGCTTCTTTTTGTCAGTGTGGCTGATGCACTGCTGGTAATGATGAGGAAGGCGACGAATGAGGAATGGTGTTCTGGGTTTGCGAAGGAGGAGATATCCATCCCCTTATTGCAGTATGCTGACGACACTGTTATGTTTTTGGGGGCGGAAAATGAGAAGTTTCAGTGGGCGTCACACATCTTGAATATTTTTGAGGACATATCAGGACTCCAGATCAATACGGAGGAGTCAGTGGTAGTCCCTTTGGCCTCAATGAGGAGGAGGCACAGAGCGTGTCTACGATTGTGGGATGCCCAATTGCTGCCCTTCCGATCACTTACTTGGGCCTACCATTGGTAGTGGGGAGACTGAAGAATAAGGACTGGGGAGCATTACTGGAGAGGCTGGAGGGAAGACTAGGAGGTTGGAAGGCATCAATGCTTTCAAAGAGAGGAAAGTTGATTCTTCTAAAGCATGTTCTTTCGACCATACCGATATTTTTTTGCTCCACGAGATTGTTGCCTGTTGGGGTACACATGAAAATTGAGACTCTAATGAGAGTTTTTCTGGTCAAATGGGAGGAAGGATCAGAGGGGTTTCCATTTGGTCGACTGGGGTAAGGTGACCAAGGCTAAGAAGAGGAGTGGCTTGGGAGTTATGCGAGTAGAGGAGATGAATAAGGCATTCATCGCAAAGTGGGCGGTATGTCTCTGGAGAAAATCTGAGGACATGGTGTGCCGGTTGTTGAGGAGGATCTATGGGATATCCATGTCGTGGGAGGTGGTACCTGGTGTCTACCATCCTCGTTGTGGAAGGGGATTATTACGATCACCCTGAGATGGTGAGTAAGATGGGACCGGTTCTCGGAAGTGGGGTAAGCTTTCGTTTTTGGATGGATGACTGGACGAGAGATGAGGCCGTGGGGGTACGTTACCCACACCTAATGCAATTGGCTTGTAATAAGGAGGAAACAGTGCCACAGGTTTGGGACCATGGTGTATGGTCGGCGATGTTTTCTTTATACTTGTCAGATTAGAGGGTGGAGGATTTTTTGGTACTTAAGTCGAAGTTGACCCGTCATGAGGGGCCTACGGGTAGAGACCATTTTGTCTGGGGAGATGGAAGGTTTTCAATGAAAAAGCATATCAATTTTTCGTGGGGAAGGGATTGAGGAGGATGAAGAGGTTGTCGTTGACACATGGATGATATGGAGAAGTATGGTGCCAAACCACATCAAGGTCTTCCTGTGGTTGTTCATGCTTGGTGGGATTCTCACCAATGGGCGACAGGGGTAGCTGTTGGGGGTGGAGGATAACACATGTGATAGGTGCGGGTCAACGACGGGGGACGTGACATGGACTATCTGTTTTTGCATGCCCTTGCTCGGCTTAGGTATGGAGCAGGGCAAACATTGCTTGGCTATCTAGTGAAGACTGTCAAAGCTTTTGGAGAGATATTAAATTGGTTTGCAGTTTTGGATATGAAGACATCGCATAATCTTTCGCGTTGGTTTGAGCAGTATGGTTTGCCAAAAATGATGTCATTTTTTGGGGAACATACTTTTCATACCGAGATGTAATTGGGCATTGTAGGGTGCTTTGTGTATCATGGAGAATATAATGTGATGTAATATTCAAAAATAGATATAAATATATCTATTGAATAAACTTTTGATATAAATATATACAATTTAGAGGTGGGTCACTTCTTGGGATGCCATCCTCCTTTTATTCAAAAAAAAATTACAAAGTTGCAGAAGTCGATGGCTGATACTTAGTCGATCGAGTTAGAAACTGATGATCAATCACTAATCCGGTGACTAAATGGATTTAGTCAGAATTTAGTCAAATTTTGTATTTTTGAATTATTTGAAATATATAATACTATTTTATTTGCATATTCTTTTATATTTACGTAAATTTGTACACTTCCTATACTATCATAATGAAATGAAAGAAACAATTGAATTTCAATCCAACATCAAGCATCTTAGATTAAAGTTTCTTATAAAAAAGCAGAAAAATCATAAAAAAAATTGCCCGATTAGCCGATCTAGTCGTTCAACTAATTGAGTCTTTTAGTCAGTTGGCCGACTAAGGGTTGATTAGCTTTAGTCGAGTTAGCCGCCCCCTAGTTGGCTAAATGGCTCGATCTGTCACTTTTTTCAGGTGGGGCAAATTGTAATTGTAGATATATATTTATGTTTGGTGTACTATTCCTTCATTTATCTTTTTTATGTATGTCTTATGTAATTTATCCATAGGTATCTCCTTTATATAAAAGAGCCTAGGGTTACCAGGAATAAACATCTTTCATTTTTTCCCAACATGGTATCTGAACGACGGTCCTAGGTCGGAGCTCTTGTACCCGAGAAAGCCCTAACCCTAACCTCACCCGCATCCCTCTTTCAGACGTCACCGCACCTTCTCATCCGGGCGCTGCCGCCCCTCCCATCGTCGGTGCCACCCCCTCCCATCCCGCAGTTGATGCTGCCGCCCTCTCTCCCGGGCGGTTCCATCACCGATACCGCCACCCTCTCTCCCGGGTGGCTCCATCACCACCCTCCCACCGCAGCGTCGCCATCCTCTCCTCGGGGATGGCCACCGCTGCCGTCGGACCTCCTCCTCACCAACGTACATCTTCACCGCCCTCCGTTCTCGCATCGAGGTCCGTTCGATTGATGGATTTGCTTGCATAAGTCTACACATGCAACCAAATCACCATATGTCTGTGTAGACACTAGTTTATTGGTCTACAAAAGCCTAGCTTTCTTCATCCGATAATTTGTCAGCGAGAAAAGTTGATATCCCCGCCACATGCGTTTTCAGAGGTCCAACGTCGATTGTCAAGATGGACGGACGAACTACGAGCTCTGGGTCATGCAGTTCATGAGCCTTATGAAGTCTACGAGTAAGAAACATACTCTTACTGGGGAAGAGCCGATTGAGAAAACTGGAGGTCAATGCCTCGTGGGAGGCAGATGACGTGTATGCTAAGGTTTGGCTTTCTGATACATTGACGATAGAGATCGCCAATGATGTGCTAGATGAGCCCACCGCCAAGGCCATGTGGGATATGATCGCCACTTATTCTCATGCGAAGAATGAAACAAAGATTCTGGTGCTACAACACGATATCTTTACCATCAATAAGAATGTACGACCCCTTCATTCTTTATATACGTCCTTGCATGGAATGTTTGAGAAGCTCCACAGTTTCATGCCTTTGACATCTACTCCAGAGCAGTAGAAAACATACCGGAATACCACCATAGTTGGTGAATTCCTTGCAACACTTGACCCAGAGTATGAGGCGTCACGTTCACAGATCCTGACAGATTCCACCATTCCTTTCATAGAGGAAGCATTCCACAGACTTAACAGGATCACAATCTCATCTTCTGCTTCCAGTCATATATCTTCTATGATGACATCCTCTTGTGGTAGAGGAGGCTCTTCTCAGTTTTGTGGACGTGGACCTCGTGGTAGAGGAGGTCGTATTCATCAGCCATGCACGTATTATCATCGCCTGGACACACAGAGGATACATGCTTCTCCAAGCATGGCTTTCCTGCATCGGCTTGTGTAGCGGAGCAAGCATATTCTCATGCTGTTGCTTTTTCAGATCATAGGTATGATGATCTCGTTGCTCGATTGCGAGACATCATGCCTTTGAGGAGTTCCCTAGATTCTTCTCCTACCCCAGGATGCGACTCAGACGTTGCAGCTTTTGCCTCCTCCAGTACCTCATAGTACCTATTCTTTTACTACTTGTCGTGGATATGATATTTCGGAATGGATCATGGACTTCGCGACGACACATCACATATGTGGTGATAGATAAGCTTGCAGCTTACAGACATGTCCCTTCAGGGAGAACCGTTGTCATAGCTGATGGGACTCATTCCCCGATCACTGGACAAAGGGAGATTAGTTTGACACATTCGATGCGTCTGCAGAATGTGTTGCATGCACCTGACTTTTCTATGAATTTATTATCTATTAGTGAGATTACGAAGGACCTGCATTGCCGAGCTATATTTAACCCATCGTCTCTTGTATTTCAGGACATACTTAGGGGCATGATGACTGGATGTGGCCGTGAACATGTCCGCCTCTATCGACTGGTCCGAACCCCCTTTGCCGACCTATCTTCTCATCCTATTGGACCAGTCTCTCCTTTCACATGGCCCCTGCACTTTGGTCATCTTCCACTCCAGAAGATGTATCATGTCCTGCCTCATATCTCTCCTCACTCTTCCTTTCAGTGCGAGGCCTGTCAATTGGGAAAGTATCGATTTATTTTTCCTAGTCGTCAGAGTCAAAGCAGTAGCTCTATTTTTGAGTTATTTCATGTTGATATTTGGGATCCAAATCGTGTTCCCGATCGCCAGGAACACAGATTTGACCTAGTCGCAGTTGCTGATTTTTCTCGTTTGTCATGGATCTTTTTATTGAAGAAAAAATCTGAAGCATGGGATATTATCAAAACATTTATTAGTGAAGTGCATAATATTTTTTCTACGTATGTGAAATTTGTGAGAATTGATACTGTTTTGGAGTTTTGTACTCATGCTCTCTCAACATTCTTTTCATCCCGTGGTATTATTTATAAGAAATCATGTGTCTATACTTATCAACAGAATGGTGTTGCAGAAAGAAAGCATTGCCATTTACTTGATGTTACACTCTTCTAATTCAGAGTAGAGCCCTGCATTCATTCTAGGATGATGCAGTTCTTATAGCATGTTATCTTGTGAATTACATGCCCTCATGTGTTCTAGGTGAGAAAATTCCTCTCTGGCTTTTCAAGAAAATAAATTGTTTTCACTTACTCCACGTCTTTTCATCTCGGTCACTTTTGTCCACCAGTTGTCTCCAGGTCTAGACTCACTCTCTCTCCTAGAGATGTCAAATGTGTGTTTGTTGGGTATTCTAGGACACAGAAGAGATGCATGCTATGATCCTTTACGTAGAAAATATTATGTTAGTGTTGGTATTGCATTTTTTTGAGTCGATGATGTATTTTTCTCCTACTGGTGATAGGTTGACTTCATCAGATTCAGATGATGAGGTCTACATGCCACCTCCTCCTACGAGCCCATTACCATCCCTACTTGTGCTGGTTGTTCCAACCCGGCCACCAACACCTCCACCACCATCACCTCCTACTATTTCGCCACATGTGTCTGTTGTTCTACTATTTCCATGGTACTATCCATGTCGGCCTTCTTCTGCTCATGGTTTATGCCAGTCACCTAGCACGCCTCAGGTATGCTCTATCTACAAGGTTTCTAATGATAGGTTTGAAGATGTGTCTTCGCAGGAAACATTGCAGGGGATTGGCGCTCAGTTTGAGGAGATTCCCAATGATCTGGATGTTCCTATTGCCATTCGAAAACAGAAGTGTACATGTGGCACATATTCACTAGCTTCTCAGGTCTCATTTGATCGCTTGACATGAGAGTTCTGGAAGTTTGTTACTGTACTATATGCCGTGAAAATACCACAGACTTAGTAGGAGACATTAAAAGATAGTCAGTGGCATCTAGTTATGGAGGAGGAGATGGCTGCCCTACAGTCACGTGGTACCTGGAGCCTAGTCCCTGCTCCTAATGGGGCGTCTATTGTTAGTTGCAAATGGGTATTTACAGTGAAATACAATGCAAATGGGAGCATTGATCGTTACAAGGCTAGACGCATGGAGTTGATTATCTGGACACCTTTTCACATGTAGCTCGCCACTCTACTCTATGAGTTCTTCTTTCAGTTGCAGTGGTACATGATTGACCCTTATTTCAGCTTGATGGTAAAAATGCATTCTTGTGTGGTGATCTCTAGGAAGAAGTCTACATGTAGCAGCCTCTTGGGTTTGCTGCTGAGGGGGAATGTCAACATGTTTGTAGACTTCACAAGGCAATATATGGCCTGAAGCAGAGCCCGAGGGTATGGCTTCAGAAGCTCTCGGATTTAATTGAAAAGCAGAGATTTAGAAGGTCAAATGCAGATCATTCACTGTTTGTACAAAGAACATCCACAGATACAGTCATTATCATGGTCTATGTTGATGACGTACTTCTTACATGAGATGATGTGCAGGGGATACAAAGGACAAAGGAGTTTCTGGGACGTCAGTTTGTCACCAAGGATCTTGGAACCCGAAGGTATTTCTTGAGGTTAGAATTTATCAGGAATCATCAGGGTCTTGTGATGACCCAAAGGAAGTATGTCACAGATATGCTTGATGAGACATTCATGATTGGGTGTAGGGCTGCCACTACCCCTATGGATCCTAGTATGGGATTATATGATGAAGATACATATGAGGTAGACAGGAGAAGATATAGAGAATTGGTGGGAAAGCTTCTCTATGTTACTATCACTAGACCTGATATCTCCTTTGCAGTTAGTCGGGTAAGTCAGTTCATGGAGCAACCACGACATGTACACATGGATGCTGTATATATGATATTGAGATACCTAAGGTCATCTCCAGGTGCATGATTGTTATTTAGGAAAGGAGCAAATATTACTATTTCAGCATATGCAGATGCAAACTATGCGAGATCTCCCAAGAACAGAAAGTCTACTTCTTGCTTTGCTGTATTTATTGGTGGCTCTATTGTTTCTTGGAAGAGTAAGAAGCAAACGATGGTTGCTAGGTCAAGTGCCGAATCTGAATATATGGCTATGGTACAAGCGAGCATAGAAATGATGTGGGTTCAAGCAATACTAGCAGATTTATATATAGACGTTCCTCTTCTTATGCAGTTACATTGTGATAACCAAACTGCCCTATTCATTGCCAACAACCCTGCATTTCATGGAAGAACTAAACATGTTGAGGTGGACTGTCACTATACACGAGACATGATCCAGAAAGGTTTTATCTCTACCTCTCATGTCAGTTCAGGAGATCAAACATCATACATTTTTAACAAGGCTTTGCTCAGAGGATCTTTTCAGAAGTGTTCATCCAAGCTGAGCATGATTGACATCTATGCTCCATCTTGAGGGGGAGTAGAGATATATTAGGGGGAGTAGAAATATATTTATGTTTGGTATACTGTTTCTTTATTTATCTTTACTTATGTTTGTCTTATGTAATTTACCCATAGGTCTCTCTATATAAGAGAGCTTAGGGTTCCCATGAATAAATATCTTTTATTCTTTTCCCAACGGTAACATGTAAAAGAGAGTGCAAGTTTTGATAGCTTTTCTTGTCTAAAATTCAACATTTTATGTAAGCCTTGGTCTTGATAAGAGGGTGCTAATGTTATGAGAATATAAATAGTATTTTATGGATGGATTTACAAGTTTCTTCATGGTTGGTTAAAAATATGATGATTAAGGAGGTGCCGGTGGGAGTATAGAAATGACGTTTGGGGGTCTTTGATGTGGATGTGATAGAGAGGCTGAAGGTAGTGACTGGAGTGTCAAGTAACGGTGTAAGGTGGTGCTCGACATGATATCTAAGCTGGGAGAATGTGCATGGAGGAAGTTGATCACGATGGCCTTTGGGGGTGGTAGAGTGTTGGTTGGTGTTTAAAGGTGTGATTCATCATGTTATTCTGCTTCAGCTTGTTGATACAAAGTGGCGTGTTTCGTTGCAAACACAGGGTCGTCATTACTGGTGCCTGAGCTTGATATTATGATGTGCGTTTGGTTAAGGAGATTGTCAGCCATATGTTAGTGCTAAATGAGGTCTTGGCTTATATGACTGCTGCACTTGGAACTAGTAATGCTTATTGAATTGACCATGATCGTATTCGATTAGATTATATGATTGAGTTGTCTTCCTTATCCCTAGTAATCTATTTGCATTTGTCTTAAATATTATTAACAATACTTGATCTGAAGTTTGGTTGAAGGGTTGTCATTCATTCTACGTTGGAGGGGACAACCGGCCATATCGATGACATACCATCGGTAATGTGAATAAATTGCTTTCATACTGGGAAAGTGAAGTGAGATTATCAAGAGTGCACGGTGTTGATGTGCATTTAAGGGAATACTTTTATAGTGTTTCTCGATGTTTGGTTGATAGTGACAAGTCTACTAACTGAAGGAGTGGTTCACGTGGGAGGGAAGTGAGATAAAGTTAAATTTGGTAGTGAGAACGGAAGTCAAGTGAATTGACAACAGATCTAGACACTTTTATGGAAGATGGATAGTTTTGCCAATTGCTTCGTTGAGATGATAGTGGATACAACAACAACAAAACCTTTTGCCACATTAAGTAAGGTCGACTACACGGATTCTTTGCCTCCATTCATATCTGTTTCGGGTCATTCTCGGGCTTAGATCTAAAAAACTACGATCCCTTTGGATAATCTCATTCCAACAATTCTTGGGCCTTCCCTGCCCTCTCTTAGCCAACTCAACATCCCATATCTCACATCTCTTAACTGGTGCTTCAACCGACCATCTTTACCAATGGTCAAACCACCTTAAGCGGTTTTCTCGCATCTTATCCTCGATCGTAGCTACATCATCTAATTGCATCATTCGAAATCCGATCTTTGTGTGTATGTCACACTTCCGCCTTAGTATTTCATTTCTGCTACTACCATTCTTTGCACATGCGTGGCCAACATTCAGATCCATAAAACATAGTAGTTCTCACTCCTGCTTTATAAAACTTTACTTTGATTTTCAAAGAAATTTTCTTATCACATAGAATGGCAGAGGCTCCTCTCCACTTTAACCAACCTGCATTTATTCTATGAGTAACATCTCCGTCAATTTCCCCATCGTGTAGCAAAATAGAACCCAAGTATCTAAAATAATCTTTCTTCTGAATGTTACCGTCACCAATCTTCACATTGATTCCTTCACCATTGCTTCCATCAAAAGTGTACTCCATATATTCAATCTTAGCCCTACTTATATGATATCCTTTAGCCTCTAATGCATGTCTCCGGACCCCAAGCTTCTCATTTACTCCAACTCTAGTCCCATCAATTAACACAATATCATCAACGGATAACATATACCAAGATATCTCATCTTGATTGTGACTAGGCAACTCGTCCATAATCAAAGTAAAAAGGAATGGACTCAAAGCTGAACCTTGATGCAGACCATTGTTGATGTCAAAATAGTTAGTCTTCCCAGACTGGGTCCTTACCCAAGATGAAGCCCTATCATACATATCTTTTATGAGGTTAATGTATAGGACATGTACTTGTCTCTTCTCCAAAACACTCCACAATATCTAAGCCTTCTCCAAATCAATAAAAATCATATGAAGGTTCTTCCTTTTAGCTCTGTAAATCTCCATTGTTCTCCTTAGTAAGTGGATTGCTTCAATAGTCGAGCAACCTGACATGAATCCGAATTGGTTTTCTTTTACTTTAGATACTTGTCTCAACCTTCTTTCGATCATACATTCCCAATTTTCCATAATATGCTCATCAGCTTGATACCTCTTTAATTCGCACAATTTTGAATGTCTCCCTTGCTCTTATAGTGAAATAAAATTCATCCACTATGGTTGTAATCCTTGGCAAATGGCATTGTTTTCTCCAAGTTTCCTCTTCACATGTATAACCATTAGGGCTCGTTTTAATGAGTGAGATACAAAGATGTTGCATTGTAGTAATTGGAGTGTCAAGTATTGGTGTAAGATGGCGCCCGACGTGAGATTGGCGGCAGGAAAATGTGCATAAAGGAAGTTTCCCCAATGGCTTTTTAGGGTGGCAGAGTGTTGATTGGTGCTTAAGGGGTGATTCATAAAACCAAGCCATTTTGTTTCCATTCGTTGAGACATAGTGGTTTGCTTTAGTTGCAAGGACATTGGTCATCATCAATGGTGCTTTCCTTCTCTCAGGATTGTCATGAGTTGGTCCGCATTTGATTGAGTCTTTCGGTTGACAAGGATGTTTCTTGATAATATTGGGAGGACTGAGCTTCATGTTATGGCATGCGCTTGGTTAAGTAGGCTGTCGGCCAGGTGCTGGTGCTAAATGAAGTCTTTGTTGCTGACTGCTGCATTTAGAACTATGATTGCAAATTAAATCGAGCATGATCGTATTCAATTATATTATATGCATGGCCTCAAATTTCAGCGAAATTCGATCGAATTTCTGTCGAATATCGATATCCAGTCGAAAACGAAATTCGACCGAAATGGCCGAAATGATCGAAATATAGGGGCCCTAGTAAAAAAAATTACCGAAATGACCGAAATGTTGGTCGAAATTCGACCGAAATTCCATCGAAATTCCGTTTCGGCTGGTCACCGAAATGGTGACCGAAAGTTTGAAACCGACATTTAGGGCCTTGATTATATGACTGAGTTTTCCTCTTTAATCTGTTTGCATTTGCCTCCAATGCTATCAATAATACTTACAGAATTGAAGACTGGTTGAAGTGTTGTGATTCATCTTGTGTTTAGAAGAGGACATAGGTAAAGATGAAAAGGCTATCTATGGTGTGAGTAAATGGCTTCATTGCTGGGTAAATGAAGTAAGATTACCAATAGTGCATGGTGTTGATGTGCATTTGAGAGAATACTTCTATGATGTTTCAATATGTTAGGTTGATAGTGATAAACTTACACATTAAAAGAGTGGTTCATGTGGAAAGAGAATACTGAATTGATTATTTTTTAGGCTCTAAGGTCCTCTTATATAGAGAGGAGAAATTCTGTTGGGTAAATTACATGGTAAAGATAGAAAGAAAACATCAACAGCAAAGACTTTTCCACATTAAGTAGGGTTGGCTACATGGATCCTTTGCCTCCATTCGGATCTATCTTGGGCCATTCTCGAGCTTAGATCCAAGTAATTAAGATCCCTTCGGATAGTCTCATTCTAACACTTCTTGGGCCTTCCTCGCCCTCTCTTAGCCTGCTCAACATCCCCAATCTCACATTTTCTAACTGGCGCATCGACCGACCTCCTTTGCAAGTGACCAAACTATTTTAAGTGGTTTTTTCAATCTTATCATCTATTGGATCGACACCAACTTTCCTTCTAATTGCACAGGTAGAAAGAAAACAAATACATAAAATATGATAAAATAAAATAACTATCAACACTCCCCTATAAGATGGAGTATAGACGCCAATCATGCTTAGCTTGGAACAACATCTTTAAAATGGCCATCTGGCTAGAGTCTTGGTGAAAAGATATGTTGTATGTTCCCCCGAGCTGACACGTGAAGTAGAAATAAAGCTCTTCTGAATCTTGTCATGCGTATATTGATAATCTACCTCAATATGCTTGGTCCTCTCATTTAAGGAATGATTGTTGGCATGAAAAGAGCAGCTTGGTTGTCGTCAAGGCCTTAAATGTCGATTTCGGTCACCATTTCGGTACCGACCAAAACAGAATTTCGATGGAATTTCGGTGGAATTTCGATCGAAATTTCGGTCATTTCGGTCATTTTTTGTACTAGGACCCCCATATTTCGGTCATTTCGGTCGAATTTCGATTTCGACTGGATATCGATATTCGACAGAAATTCGACCGAAATTCGCTGAAATTTGAGGCCATGGTTGTCGTAGTGTAGATGCATGGGAAGAGGTGCACCAATAGCTAGGTCAGTCAGAACGGGGATGGCCCACATCATCTCGGTACTCTCCTGCACCATGGCTCTGTAATCTGACTTTGCACTAGATCTGGCAACCACGATCTGCTTCTTTCTCTTCCATGATACCAAAGAGATCTCTATGAACACTACAAAGTTGGAGGTCGATCTCCTGTCCTTGGAGCATCATGCATAGTCTGCATTTGCACATGTCCTGATGACAAAAGATGTCCCTATGCTAAACAACAATCCAGTATCTAGAGAGGACTTCAGATACCCCGGAATCATGTAAGCCACATTCATATGTGCCTCTCTCGGTTGCTCCATAAACTAGCTGACTAACTCTGCTCACAGCAAACACTATGTCTAGCTAGATGATGATCACATAGATGAGCTTCCCAACGAGCTCCTTGTATCGCATCTTGTTTACCTCTTATGTATCGTTATCATATAGCTTCATGTTGGGATCCATGAAGGTAGTGGCAAGTAAGGCCTTAAATGCCGGATTTCGATTTTTGTTTCGGTATTTTGTTTCGGTAAAGTCTGGAAAGAGAAATTTGGTGCAATTCGATGAAATTTCAGTGAAATGACCGAAAATTAGGGGAAGTTACTTGAAAATTCATTTTTTAAAATAAAGAATTCTATATTCTTTAACTCAATAAATGAGATAGAAAGATGACTTTTTTGCTAATAGTAAGATATTAACATGATATTTACATTAAATTTTCATCCAATAGTCCTAACCATAAAAAACGTAGTATGTTTCCCAGAACCAGAACCAGATTTGGAACCGTAATTAGAAGCCATTGGTTTCTCCTCTTGAACATAAAGAGTGCGGTGACACATACATAAATAACAGAGAAGAACATAGGCCAAGAAAGAGCACATCTTCAATAAGAATGAGGTGACACCTATTATAACTACTAATAAAAACATATATATCAAAATAAAGGAAAACAAAAATATAAAGATCTTAAATCTTGTATTTAACTGATTTGATTGGATTTAGATCAAAATTTAGAAACTAACTAAAGAAACTTCTTTAAACAATGTAAAGCAATCTAACAACTCAACACATTAGTGAATAAATAAGTAAAAATTCATAAATATATGCAAATTTCGATGAAAAAGAAGGGTAGATTCCCTTATTTTTGTTGTTCCGCTGAAATGACATGTAATTTCGATGAAATTTCGTTGACATTTCGCTGATATTTCATTGAAATCCTGGAAAAAGAAATAAGGTAGCATTTCAATTTCGGTAACGTAAAGAAATGACCATTGTGGCAGGTCTATAATCTGCCATACCTATCTTTGTGAGGAGATCAATAATATACTTCCTCTGGGTCATCACAAGACCCTGACCTGGCGAACTTAAGCTCTAAGAAGTATTGTAAATCACTAAGATCTTTGGTCACACACTGTTGTCCAAAGAACTCCTTAGCGATACTAATAGCCTGCACATCATCTCTTGTAACAATGATATCGTCAACATAGACCAATATAACAATGATATCTCTCTGAGTCATCTGAACAAACAGTGAATAGTCTGCAATCGATCTCATGAAGCCCTGCTACTCTATCAACTCCTAGAGCTTATGGAATTATGCCATGGGACTTTACTTAAGGCCATAGACAACCCTACAAAGTCCACAAACCTTCTGGCATTCGTCTGCAGCGAAACCAAGTGGCTGATGCATGTAGACTTCTTCGGCACGTCACCATATAAAAATGCATTCTTCACATCAAGCTGAGACATGTACCTATCCCATACCATTGCAACAGAGAGACCGATTCTAAATATTACTTGAGAGAGTATTCTGATAGTTCACCCCATAGGTCTAGGTGAAACCACGAGCCACAAACCTAGCCTTGTAGCGATCAACACTGCCATTTGCACGGTGCTTCACTGTAAACACCCATTTGCATCCAACCAAATAAGCCCTTTTAGGGGTAGTGACCAGGTTCCATGTGCTGCACGACAACACGACCATCTCCTCTTCCATAGACATATGGGGAATCGGTTATGGGTGCAGATTCATGCCACCATCGTTTCCATCAATTTTAGTCTCTTTAGGGTATGTGGAAGAACCTAGAGGTCTGATCTCACTAAAATCAGTCTGTTTAGCGGGTTTTTGGACACTGCTAGTGTAACCAGAGGGATAAACGACAATCCAAGTGCTTTGGGGACAACCCTAGGGTGTCTTTGTGGTCTACATCGGCAGGAGGCCTTGTGGCCTATGACGACACCTGCTGGGGGCTTGTGGCCTATGATGACACATGCTGGGACCCTCGAGGGTATGGGGAAGCTTGATGACACCTGAAGGTATCCCTAGTGACATGTTGCTGCGCACAAGGGTCTAGCACGTGGTTGCGTAGGGCATGGTGGCGCACAAGGGGTGCACAAGTACGGTGACTGCGTAAGGGGGTGGTGGGCCGATGGCACACAAGAGAAAGAATGGAGTAGACCGGTGTGTGGGGTTGGTTCGAGGGTAACAAAACTTTGGTTTAGGACTGTTGTTCTGATACAATGTGGAAAGAGTATACTGAATTGATTTTTCCTCAGGTTTTACGGTTCTCTTATATAGAGAGGAGAAATCATGTTGGGAAAATTACGTAGAAAATAAAATATATAAAATAAGACAAGATAAAATAACTCTTAACACTTCACATGGCAGAGAAGTGAGTAGAACTGGAAATTTAGTATTGAGAATGGAAGTCAAGTGAATTGACATCGGATCATAAGGTTTTTTTTCTGAAACATGGATAGTTTTGCCACATACTTCTTTGAGAGGTTAGAAAAATGGACAATTTTTCCGAGTCATAGAAAAGGACAATAATATAAAGCTCACTTGCGATGGGTGCAACCCTTGAAAATAACATTGTTTTCTCCAAATCTCTCCTTTTTTTCACATCCATTACCGTTAGCGCTCGTTTTACTCACACACATTCACATACACACATGTGAATACACACAAAGTCATAAATATAATACACATACATATGTATATACATACATATATATTGGATTGGTTGTAGATTATAATTAGGTTATGTATCTTTGTATATACACATATATACATATACATACATGTACACATTTAAATTTATATACATGCATACACATACATGCACATATGTATACATTTATATTGGATAGATCTTAGATTGTAATTTAGGTGAGAGATACATACACATGCACATGTGTGTATGCACATATATATCTACACATATAGTCGAGAGTTGTTTCTACCAATTGCAATGATTTGAGCGCTCATGCTCGCTTGTAATGGAGTAATTGTTGGAAGTGAGCATTCTTATATAGAAAATGTAACTCATTCTGGTAAGACTCTACTTGAGTCATGGCTCATGTATTTTTTTGCTAACCTTTATTATTTAATGTATCTGGGCTAGATGCGATTGCACGTTTCCCCCTTTTATGTCTTATAAAAAAATCCCAAACCTGATTTTCCATTATATGACGTTCACTTCGCAAATGAGTACCTACATTCCTCTTGAGGTTTCTAGCCAGTTATTCCTGGCAATCTGGGTCACAAGACTGCTAGTCATAGTTGCTGTTAGTTTTTGGCAAACCTCAATATATATGGACATGCTACTGATGATTGATAATGCTGCCCTGCTATAAGCTAGAGTCTTCACATCGTAAAATCTGTTTTTTTAGCTAACCCTTTACAGTCCTTTTGAACTTGCTAAACCAAGCTTCATAAATTTGAGCCTTTCCTTTAGTTCTGTACATCCATGTTATCGGTCTCCCTCACTGTTGAAGTATATGCGTCACATGTAGTGATGGGTAATTGGATTCCACCAGGATTCGGTTACCACATCCTGTGGTTTAGTCTCACATCTACTATTTGTGGGATTTGGAGACTTAGTGGGGGCTATATAAGAAGCCCCACACCCATTGTATCATATGAAAAAAGTGAAAAGAAAAACAAGCCCTTTAAGGCGTTCTCCCATGATTTCATCCCGCTCCTCATGAAGTAGGGTTCCACGTAAAATCCCGGTGTTCTTCATGTATATTTTATTTTTATGATATTATGCTTCCGCATTGTCGATTTCTAACATGGTATCAGAGCAGTTGATTCTAGGGTGTTCATTGTGAAAGATTTATTTCTTGTGTTCATATGAGAGCGATTTCGATTCTTGGATTTATGTTCTTAAAGTTTTATGCTTATGTTGGAGATCTGTTCCAAGTTCATTTTCACAAAACCCTAATTATGTGCAAGATGTCAGATGCCTACGCCAATCCGATCAGCAATCTCTGTGTTTTTTTCTTCCGGGTTCTCGGAACCCTGATGTTGGGCCACATCCATGCCCACTTCTCCCATCATCTGGGTCGTGTGCTGCCTCCTTGGCCGAGCCCTTCTCCACGTCACTACATGTATTTCGCCAGGGCTCATAGCAACCCGCTACTCCGTTGTGAAGGACTCTAAAGGCCTCTAGGACTGCCGCCAAGGGTCCCAACAGACTGTTGCTGCGTCGCCAAATGTCCTAGCTGCTTCCGAGACCACAACCAAGACCTCTAGAACTGCCTCCAGAGATCTGCTGCTATCGCTAAGGGCCCCCAACATCTTGTTGCAGCGTCTCCAAGGGCCCCGACGGCTTCCAAGACTGCCGCTGAGACCTCTGCACCTCTGCGGCATCTTGCTGCTCCTTCGCGACAACTCCAATTAGCCCTAGGCGGCTGCAACCCTTCCTATAACAACCCTCCCTGGCTCCACATACAACAATAACCCCTCTAGGCATCTGCAACCCTCTTTGACGGTACACAACAACCCTCCTATTCGAACCCTTGCACCTCTAGGTGGCATTCGATCTCCCCGCGCAGCTACACCTCCACGCAGGCGTCACATCTCTCGCATGTGGTGTCTCTCATCTATGCTGTAGGACAAGGTGACAATGGAAGATGGGTTCCCAACGAGCCTAGTGCTGCTTTGTATCAAAAATAAAAGAAGGGAGAGATGAAAGTCGAGAAAAAAATATTGAACTGCTTAAAAAAGAGGCTATGTAAAAAAAACCATACGCAAAAAAGGATATTATTTTATTTTTGTTTTGGAAAAAGGTGCGTATAAAAAAGGAGGATCGTACGCGAAAATACTTCGAAAAAAATGGAAAAAGGAGGTGACTAAAAAAATAGCCTTAAAAAAATCATTTGAGATTGAAATTTTCCCCCATCTTCACGTCTTTTCCTAACTTGATCGTTGTTGTTTTTCCACCAGTATAGGAGAAAGGGTGAGTATGTGTAGAGTTTTACAAGTATCTAGTTCAGATCTAGGCCACATGTCAGACTCTACATATTGTCAGATTCATATTCTATAGATTGGTTCAGAGTCTTGAGTTCGAGGTGCACATGTGTTCCGTATATTTGTTCTGGTCGGATCATTTCATGTGATCCATAGGGACTCCAGAATAGAGATCCCATTTTCTGTCATTGTAGGCTAGGGTTTTCATATTATTTCATAGAGACTCCAGAGTAGAGATCCCATTCTCTGAGCCAGTATGGGAGAGACCCATTTCTTCGACGAGGATACTTTTAGACTCCATTCTCTAGCGATCATGGACTTCGATAAGGATGTTTCCATAGCTTTTTCATGTTCGACCCTTCAGAGAGATGGAGCAATTGCGGGCCAGAGTTCTCCACGTGGAGACTCATTCCAATTTCAGTGACTCTGATGCAGTACAAAGCACATGTTCTCCGACAAGGAGACCCAGTTCAACTCATACTACAACTCTTTTGTTCCTCCTCACCAGCATGGCATGAGAAGCAACGCCCTCGACAACAACCGACAGTATGGGAGAGACCCATTTCTCCGACGAGGATACTTTTAGACTCCATTCTCTAGCGATCATGGACTTCGATAAGGATGTTTCCATAGCTTTTTCATGTTCGACCCTTCAGAGAGATGGAGCAGTTGCGGGCCAGAGTTCTCCAGGTGGAGACTCGTTCCAATTTCAGTGACTCTAATGCAGTACAGAGCACATGTTCTCCGACAAGGAGACCCAGTTCAACTCACACTACAACTCTTTTGTTCCTCCTCACTAGCATGGTATGAGAAGCAACGTCCTCGACAACAACCGGCAGTAGAGTATGCATTGAGTTGATTTTTTTTGTAGTGCATTGTATTGTGAGTTTGAGATTTCTTTCTATTTGTCCAAGCTGAGCATTGCATGCTCCAACTTGAGAGGGAGTGTTGGAGTATATGCATCAGATGTAGTGATGGGTCCGGTATCCAGTTACCACATCCAGTGATTTAATCCCACATATACTATTTGTGGGACTTGGAGACTCATTGGAGGCTATACAAGAAGCCCCGCACCCGTTGTATTAGATGAGAAAAGTGAATAGAAAAAACAAGCCCTTTGAGGCGTTCTCCCGTGGTTCCATCCCGCTCTTCATGGAGTAAGGTTCCACATAAAATCTCGATGTTCTTCATGTTTATTCTATTTCTATGATATTACGCTTCCGCATTGTTGATTTCTAACACCCACGAATTAACTGCTCTAACCAGTGAGGTGATGAATGATGGGATTAATTTCAAGGATGTGTATCATTGTTTGGTGAGCATGGAGACATTGAATGACTTAAGAATATTGTGTCATAGTGTCAAATCAACCAAAAACCTATATATATATATATGGGTAAAATGTGTATGCCCCTAGGGGGAGCTAACTTAGCTCCCCCCGTCCCATTTTTTGCGTGTTTTTTTATTTTTTTTTTGAAAATAAAAATTATGTAAATTCATTATTATATCCCTATATTATGTCATTCAAATTTCATGCAAAACAGAGACTCCTACGACCTCCATCCAGACGGGGTCGATTTAAAAAATCCCGAGACCATTAAAAAAATGACTGTCTGGATGGAGGCCGTAGGAGTCTTTGTTTCACACGAAATTTTTATGACATAACATAGGGATATAGTGATGAATATTCACGGAAAAAAATTCAAAAAAAAATAAAAAATTTGAAGGAAATAAGGTGGGGGGGAGCTAAGTTAGCTCCCCCTAGGGGGCAGCCTCATTTTCCTCTATATATATAAGGATATCAAATCAAAAATCAGAAAAGTGTAAAGATAGTGAGCAGCAAAAACAAAGCAAGGGAGAAGTAAGAGAGGGCATACTAATGTAAGAAGAAGAAAGGGGGAAACGTGATCAACGGAAAATGACCCTCCTTGCAACCTTAACTGCGCCTGTATTGCTGAAGTAGCTGGCAATGCTGATAGATATTCTTCTGACACATGGTAACAGGGGTACTCTAGCTGGATCGATATAGCAAATGCTGGGGGAAATCACATGTGTTGTTGGCATGATGCCGGTAATGCTGCGGCATCTGAATCCATGTTGATCGTCTTGAACCAAATAAATTAACAATTCTATGCTGGCTGGCTATGGTTTTTAATGGTTAATGCAAGAGATTTGAAGTTGGAAAGCATTGTATATTAGTCACCGTAACTGCAAGAAATTATACATTTTGTTTCACTATGTATCACCTGTTTTACAGCCATGGCCTCGTTATTTCTCTAATGACATTTCACTTTTTTTACAGGTTGGGCATTTGCTGATTCTGTTCTACATCGATTAGCACCTCTTTGGGTTGGGGCTCGGGGTTTGGAGTTCTCCTGGGAATACATTCTGCAAGGCCTAGAAGCAAATGCAAATCTGGTCTGGACCTTAGTATTCATCAACCGAGACTTCATTTGTTTATTGTTATCTATTTACTTGAGTCATAAATTCTTGGCATCTTTTAGTAAGTGCATCTTCTAGGAAAGAGTATGATTTAGCTGTTTTTTGTGTTTACGATTGTAGCTGTTTTTGTTTCTAGATTGTAGCTGTTTAGTAAATGGATTTTTTGTAGAATGAAAAGACTTGATCGATTAATGAGAGGCCCTTGGGTTCTCTTATATAGGAGAGGAACCAGCTGGGCAAATTACATGAAGAAGACAAAATAAATATATAATGAGAAAACAATACGAAATGTAAGAAATATCCCAACACTCCCCCTCATGCTGGAGCGTAGATATCGATCAGGCTAAGCTTGGAGCAACATCTCTGATAAGGCCCTCTAGCTAGGGCTTTAGTAAAAACATTTGCTGTCTGATCTCCAGTGCTGACATGAGTAGTGGCAATAAGACTCTTCTGTATCATGTCACAGGTGTAGTGACAGTCCACCTCTATGTGCTTGGTCCTCTCATGAAAAGCTAGGTTGTTGGCAATGAAAAGAGCAATTTGATTGTCACATTGGAGGTGCATGGGAAGAGGCACCTCCATAGTCAGGTCAATCATCATCTCCTTGCTAGCCTGCGCCATGGCCCTGTATTTTGACTCATCACTCGATCTGACAACCACGCTCTGCTTCTTGCTCTTCCAAGAGACCATGGAATTCCCTATGAACACAGCAAAGCCTGAAGTAGACTTCCTATCATTTGGACACCCAACATAATCTGCATTTGCACATGTTGTAACTGAAAGAGATGTATCTCTGCTGAACAGAAGTCTGGTGCTCGATGAAGTCTTCATGTACCTCAAAATCATATGGACTGCATCTAATATGTGCCTATTTAGGCTACTCCATAAACTGACTTTGCTCACGACAAAGGATCGAGCTTGGAAATAGTCACATATAGTAGCTTGCCGACAAGCTCCTTGTACCTCCTCTTGTCGACCTCTTCAGTATCATCATCATATAGCTTCATGCTTGGGTCAATAGGAGTAGTGGCAGGTCTGCAATCTACCATGCCCGTCTCTAAAAGAAGGTCTGTAACATACTTCCTCTGAGTCATTACAAGACCTCGCTGATTCCTGGCAAACTCCAGTCTAAGGAAGTAACGTAAACTACCAAGGTCCTTGGTCACAAACTGTTGACCTAGGAAGTCCTTGGCACTCTAAATACCTTGTTCGTCATCTTCTGTAACAATAATATCATCAACATAAACAAGGATGACACTAATACCTCTCTGAATCTTGTGCACAAACAAAGAGTGATCCACAGTTGACCGCACAAACCCCTGCTGCTCTATCATGTCCGAGAGCTTCTGAAACCATGCTCTTGGACTTTACTTAAGGCCATAGATAGCCTTGTGAAGCATAAAAACATTCTGACACTCCCCCTCAGTAGTAAATCCAGGTGGCTGCTGCATGTAGACCTCCTGTAGATCACCATAGAGGAAGGCATTCTTCACATTAAGCTGGTAAAAAGGCCAATCTCGTGTTACAACAACAGAAAGAAGTATGCGCATAGTAGAATGTCTGATAACTGGAGAGAAAGTATCCTGATAGTCCACCCCATAAGTTTGGGTGAACCCACGTGCCACAAGTCTCGCCTTATAGCGATCAATACTGTTATCTGCACGATGTTTCACAGTGAACACCCATTTGCATCCCACAACAGATGCGTCAACTGGAGCCTCTTGATATGTAACACAACCATCTCCTCCATGGCTAATCTCCACTGACTGTCCTGAAGAGCCTCTTGATATGTCCGTGGTATATCCACGGCCGAAAGAGCCAAGGTAAACTTCATTAAATCCTCTGACAGTCTGCACAAGGAAACCTGGGCTGCAAGGGGATAAGTAGCACACCTATGTTTCTGCTTGCGCAGAGCAGTCGACACATCAAGATCATCTGCTAAGGGCACCTGCTCATCCTGTATAGAATCCTGCTACACAGACAACTCAGTAGTGCCATCGGTAGAAACAATGTGCTCATTACATACATGAGGCGTGCTGGATGATGGGCAAGGCCTGCGAGCAGGGGGAATCGAGCGAGACCTGCGAGTGGAAATATGTGGCAAAAACTGAGTCACAATACGAGGTGGATCCACAGAAGCAGGTGTAGAGGCAGGATTAGGTATAGGTGGTGGCGGTGGTGGTAGTTGTTGGGAAGGTGGTGGCACGACAGTAGGAGGTGGAGGCATATAAATCTCATCGTCAGAGTCAGACGGGTCTAGTCTGTCGCTTGTGGAGAAAAATACATGACAGACTCAAAGAAAGTAACGCCAGCACTGACAAAGTATTTCCGCTTGAGCGGATTAAAGCAACGATACCCCTTCTGGGTACGAGAGTAGCCAACAAAGATACACTTGTCAGCTCTGGGAGAGAGCTTGTCATGACCTGGAGAGACATCATGAACAAAAACAACATAACCGAACACACGAGGTGTAAGAGAGAAGATCCTTCTCGAGAAACGCTATCGAGAAAGGGATCTTCTCTCCCAACACAGACGAAGGCATCCAGTTTACCGGATAGCAAGTCGTAAGAACAGCATCTCCCCAGTAGGTATGAGGAGAACGACTCTGTATCAACAATGTTTGGGTCACATCAAGTAAGTGACGGTGTTTGCGCTCAACAATACCATTCTACTGGGAAGTATATGCATAAGAGGTCTGGTGAACAATACCAATAGATCTAAGAAAGTCAGAAAGCTGCAAGGTGCAGAACTCTAAAGCATTGTCTGAATGAATATATTTGATATTGAAAAAAAATATTCTTTCTCATTAATGAAATATTTGATAATAGATCCAGCCTCAGACTTATTCTTCAATAAAAGACCCATGAAAGTCTAGAAAAATCATCGACAACAATGAGATAAAAATGGTGTCCTTGGTGGTCAGGAACACGAGTCGAATCCCAGATATCTAAATGAAGGAGCTCAAATAACTGAGAACTGCTTCGACTCTGACGTGATGAAAAGGAGGAACGATGATGTTTCCCAAGCTGGCACGGCTCACGTTGGAAGGAGGATCTCGTGGAAATTCGAGGGAGAACATGACATAGCTTCTGTAGAGGAAGGTAGCCAAAATGAAGGTGCCACAAATATGGATAGACTGGTCCAGTAGGTATAGTAGAAATACCAACATGAGGTTGGACCAGTCTATAGAGTCCCCGCTGTTCAAGGCCACATCCAATCACCTTGCTCGTGAGTATGACATGAAACACAAGAGACGAATGGTCAACGATGGCACGACAATGCAGGTCCTTAGTAATCTGACTAATGGAAAGTAAATTCATCTGAATGTCTGGAGCATATAAAACATTCTTAAGACGCATAGATGGCATCAAATGCACCTCCCCCTGTCCTGTAATTAGGTAAATGGTCGTCATTGGCAATGACAACCCATCTACCAGGTGGTATGGTCTTATAGGACCGTGATTGTGCTCTGTCTCCACAAAGATGATGTGAAGCACTAGAGTCCATAATCCATTGTCATATTTGCGCCATTGCTACCAGTGAAAGCATAAGCGATACCTAAGGAGCTCGAAGAGGCTCTGGCTGCGGCAACGGTATTTGTAGTGGTTATTCCTATAGCAAGAGTCATGATCTTTCGAATACGAGAGACGATATCATCTGGGCGATGATTGGCCTGGGAAGCAAGAGTATCAGAAGGCTCAATCTGCTCTGCCATACGACCAGAGATAGGATAACCCTGCTTCTGATAGCATGTATTCTCTGCATGTCCCGGTCGACGGCAAAAGGTGCAAGGGCCACACAGACGCCCACTGCCTCTGCCATGAGGGGTACGTCCTTTAGACTGTGTCGTCACTCTTCGGCCACGAGATACAACCATAGTAGATGAGGGATGAGGAGTGATCGTAGGAGGCATGATAATCCAGCTGAGACGGCTATAGGCCTCCTTCATGGGAGGTATGGTGGCGCTAGTGAGAAGCTAAGTTTGTGCTGCATCATACTCTGTATCAAGACCAGCCATGAAAACTCCAACCATCGTGGGGTTCCTATATGCATTCTACTGCTCCAGAGATGTAGTAATAGACATATAACCGTGAAGCTTCTCAAACATGCCATGGAGTGAATGTAGTACACATGCAGAGGACGATCAATCTGTTTAGCCTTGTAGATGTCAAATTGTAGCTGAAGAATCTTTGCCTCATTCTTTGTTTGAGCATAGGTGGAAGCTAAAGTGTCCCACATCGCCTTGGCAGTAGGCTGGTTCAGAATATCGTTGGCTATCTCTGTAGTGAGGGTCCCACATAGCCAAATACGTGCATATGCGTCATCTTGGTTCCAAGAAGCATTTACTCCGGTTTTATCCGTTGGCTCTGGATCTGTCAGGATGTGTTCCTCGTTGTATCGCATGAGGGTGAGAAACTGCATAGACCACAACTCATAGAGTCATAGTTGGTCCCATCCACCCTTAGCGATGGGAGCCGGACCCTTGAAAGCTCCGAACGAGAAAATATCATCCTTGTTCTCTAACATGATGGTAAAAAGGCCAAATAACGGAACTCAACTGGGGAGTAGATCGAACTAAACGATTCTACACGATCATATGGAGGATTGGTTGTATGTGTAGACTCATACAACCAACCTCATCAATCGGCGTTGCTTGCTAGGGCTAGAAAACGAGGTTTATAGGTTTATAATCATGTTTTCTGGTCAAAATCAGACCGGTTCAGACCGTAGAACGACTCGTAGAGGTGCACAGATGTCCATGGGAGTGCCAACGACAGCATGGATAGTCAAGACGACAAGCGTGAAGGCCTGGTCGGCCAAAACATCAGGTTATGGCAGTAGGGGCCGTGACCTAGTGGCCTTGGGCGGTGGGTCGGAAGTCGTTCGGTGGTCTAGATAGCCTTGGCGGCAGCTTAGGCAGGCCAAGCAGCAAGCAGGAGGCCAATCAGCAGCAGGGGTTGCGGCCTAGGGTCCTTGGGCAGTGGGCCGGAAGCCGTTCGGTGGCCTAGATAGCCCAAGCAACGACCTAGGCGGGTCGAGCAGCAAGCAGGAGGCCGATCATCGGCCTTGGTAGCCCAGACAGTGGCCTAGGTAGGTCGATCGATGTCCTGGAGGCTAGGGCTGCAGCCTGGGTGGCCTAGGCGGTAGCCGGATGGGGTCTAGGTGTCGGCGGATGAGGGAGGGAGAGGGTGGGGTAGGGTTAGGGTTTGATGTCGTATAGGAACTCCGGTTTAGGACCGTCACTCTGATACCATGTAGAATAAAAAGACTTGATTGATTAGTGAGAGGCCCTTGGGTTCTCTTATATAGGAGAGGAACCAACTGTGCAAATTACATGAAGAAGATAAAATAAATATAATGAGAAAAAAATACGAAATTTGCGGCCACGTGGGCGCGGTGGCCTCGATCCGGGATCCTCGGATTTTTTGGAGGTACTGAATGCTTTGGCTCTTGAATCGTTGGTTCCTAACGACATTTCATTCACATGGCGAAATAGCTCCTCGCGATCGCGGATTGATCGTTTTTTGGCGAATAACTCTTTAATGGAATGTTTTCCTTTATGCTTTGTTGCATCGAGACCGCGTTCCTTTTCTGATCATAATCCCATCTTCTGGTCGAACGGGGAGGAGAACCGTCCGCACTCTATGTTCCGCTTTGAGCGGTCTTGGCTCCTAGAGTCTGGCTTTCGTGATATGGTTCGTCAGCATTGGTCTCAGCTCTCACCTTCTGGTAGTGCCGCCCGTCGCTTTGACTTCAAGATTTCATCTCTCAGAAAGCTGCTGGCGTCTTTTAAAAGGGCCTCTCGCTCAGCTCGCATTGCCTCCCGGGTGGAGGCTGAGGACGTGATTTTGCGGTTCGACCGTATTGAGAATGATCGTGATCTTAATCATGATGAGTTGCTGGCTCGCGCTAATGCCCTGGATAGGGTCAGGCTGGAGGATCGTAAGCGTGTGATTGAATGGCGCCAACGTTCTCGTTTGCGTTGGTTAAAGGAGGGTGACGCGAATTCTGCGTTCTTTCACAGGGTTGCTTCGGGGCGCCGGCGATCTAATTTTATCTCTTCTTTACTCATCAATGACTCTCAGGTTCAAGGGGAGCGGGAGTTGGGTGTCGCTGTCTCGGCCTATTTTAAGGAGTGGTATGGGCGGAGGTCATCGCGCCTTTGGCAGTGGTCGGGTAGGGGAGCTGCAGTGCTCCCTCAGGCGGATGCTAATATCCTTTCTCGTCAGATTTCTTTGGAGGAATTGAAAGAGGCGGTCTGGTCTCTTAACTCTGATGCGGCCCCGGGGCCTGATGGCTTCCCCGTGTTTTTCTATAAGGAATTTTGGGATATCCTCTCTCAGGACGTTCTGGCGGTTGCTCAAGATTTTTGTGCTGGCAATAACGGTTTCAACAAGCTCAACAAATCTATTATTGCTCTCATTCCCAAGACCGCTTCTGCCACCCGGATTGAGGATTTCAGGCCTATTTCCCACCAGGAAGATGCCAATCCGTTCAGGAACCCGGAGTCCCCAAAAGAATTGACAATCCCGGAGCAGCGAATCATAGATTTGTTGAGAGCAAAATAGGCCTGAAATCCTCAATCCGGGTGGCAGAAGCGGTCTTGGGAATGAGAGCAATAATAGATTTGTTGAGCTTGTTGAAACCGTTATTGCCAGCACAAAAATCTTGAGCAACCGCCAGAACGTCCTGAGAGAGGATATCCCAAAATTCCTTATAGAAAAACACGGGGAAGCCATCAGGCCCCGGGGCCGCATCAGAGTTAAGAGACCAGACCGCCTCTTTCAATTCCTCCAAAGAAATCTGACGAGAAAGGATATTAGCATCCGCCTGAGGGAGCACTGCAGCTCCCCTACCCGACCACCGCCAAAGGCGCGATGACCTCCGCCCATACCACTCCTTAAAATAGGCCGAGACAGCGACACCCAACTCCCGCTCCCCCTGAACCTGAGAGTCATTGATGAGTAAAGAAGAGATAAAATTAGATCGCCGGCGCCCCGAAGCAACCCTGTGAAAGAACGCAGAATTCGCGTCACCCTCCTTTAACCAACGCAAACGAGAACGTTGGCGCCATTCAATCACACGCTTACGATCCTCCAGCCTGACCCTATCCAGGGCATTAGCGCGAGCCAGCAACTCATCATGATTAAGATCACGATCATTCTCAATACGGTCGAACCGCAAAATCACGTCCTCAGCCTCCACCCGGGAGGCAATGCGAGCTGAGCGAGAGGCCCTTTTAAAAGACGCCAGCAGCTTTCTGAGAGATGAAATCTTGAAGTCAAAGCGACGGGCGGCACTACCAGAAGGTGAGAGCTGAGACCAATGCTGACGAACCATATCACGAAAGCCAGACTCCAGGAGCCAAGACTGCTCAAAGCGGAACATAGAGTGCGGACGGTTCTCCTCCCCGTTCGACCAGAAGATGGGATTATGATCAGAAAAGGAACGCGGTCTCGATGCAACAAAGCATAAAGGAAAACATTCCATTAAAGAGTTATTCGCCAAAAAACGATCAATCCGCGATCGCGAGGAGCTATTTCGCCATGTGAATGAAATGTCGTTAGGAACCAACGATTCAAGAGCCAAAGCATTCAGTACCTCCAAAAAATTACATGAAGAAGATAAATTTCTAAATAGTGTTCTTTTAAGAACACTGTTTAGGAATTTGTCTCGAAACCGTTCAGATAAATTCCTGAATAGTGTTCTTTTAAGAACACTATTTAGGAATTTGTCTGAAATTCGTCCGGATCTTTTAATCATGGATTTAAGCAAACATCTAGATTTCATTGGGACATTCCCTACTTGCAACGCGTTGCGTCGCCTGAATGCAATGAGAAGTTGGCAAGGGCCACTACGTCGCTGCCCGGATGTAGTTCAAAATTTGCAAGGCTTCTGGTATGAGGAACGCATACGAGTAAATAAGCTAACTCCGCTGCATCGTCGCCTGGATGCAATCCAAAATTTACAAGGGTTCTCGCATGATGGACGCATGCGGGTAAAGAAGTTAATCCAAAAGAGATTGCAAAGAAAGTTGCGGATAGGTAGTTGGAATATTGGCACTTTGATAGACAAATCGATGGAGATAGTTGATGCGATGGAAAGAAGGAAGATTCAGATATTATGTCTATAAGAGACAAAATGGTTTTGGAGAGAAAGCAAGAGAGATCGAGAAGACATGCTTTAAACTTTGGTATTCAGGTAAAGATAATGGCAGAAATGGTGTTGGAGTGGTTGTTCATAAGGATTTGAAGGATTGTGTGGTTGAGGTGCAAAGATCTGGGGATCAGATTATTTTGCTAAAAGTGGTGCTCGAAGAAGAATATCTGAATATCATCTCAGTTTATGCACAACAAATTGGTTTAGATGATAGCATTAAACAAGCTTTTTGGGAGGATTTGGATAAGATTATGCAATGAATCCCACAAAGAGAGATGATTTGCCTAGGTGGAGATCTTAGTGGATACAGGGGAAAGGGTGCTTTAATGCTAGTGTTCATGGCATGGTTTCGGGGATAGAAATGAAGAGGGAAAAGTCTTTTTGGATTTTTTACAGCTTATGATCTTTTCATTGCAAATACTCTCTTCAAGAAGAGCGAGGAGCATTATAATTACTTATAAGACTGGCTCGACTAGAACACAGATAGACTACTTTGCATTGAGAAGAAGAGATCGGTTGTTTTGTAAAGACTACAAAATAAACCCAGGAGAGAGCCTGACTACCCAACATCGCTTGTTAGTCATGGGCGTGCAAATAAAAGGGTTAGTAAAGAAAAGGAGGGTTTCCAAAATCACTAGAACTAGATGGTGGAATCTTCAATTGAAGCAATCAAGCTTCAGGGAGAAGGTTTTAGAAGACGTATCTTGGGATTATAACGGAAGTGCTAATGAGATGTGGGAGGCGGTAGCATCTTGTATCTGAAGGATAGCCAAAGAAATGCTAGGCGAGTCAAAGGGAGGAGCTCCATGTCAAAAGGAGGCTTGGTGGTGGAGCGGAGGGGTGCAAGAGAAGCTCAAAATTAAATGAGCTTGCTTTAAAGCTATGTCTAAGGATAGAACAAATGAAACCGTCACAAACTATAAAATAGCTAAGAATGAAGCAAAGAAGGCGGTAAGCGAAGCTAAGTCAAAAGTTTATGAAGTTTTGTACAAAAATCTCGATTCTAAGGAGTGTCAGATGGATATATTCAGGCTGGCTAAAGCAAGAGAAAGAAAGACCAAAGATCTTTCTCAAGTGAGATGCATTAAGGATGAGGAAGGTCACGTGCTTGTTAATCAGAAGGATATAGAGACTAGATGGAATTAATACTTCCATAAGCTTTTCATTGTGGAAGGAAATAGAGAGATCACTTTGGGAAATCTAGCTAGTAGTGAAAGTTACTTGAATCATGCAAGCTACACACGAATACAAAGGAAGGAAGTAGAGGAGGCTTTGAAGGTTATGAGACATGGGAAAGGTGTAGGACTTGATGACATTCCTGTAGAAATTTGGAGAGTTTTAGGTGAGCGTGATTTGACTTGGCTTACAAATTTATTCAATGTTATTTGATGAAGCAAGAAAATATCTGAAGAATTGAGGAGAAGCATCGTGGTGCCTCTTTATACGAAAAAGGAGACATTCAAAATTGTTCAAATTGCAGAGGTATCAAGCTGATGAGTCACACTATGAAAATTTGGGAACGTGTGAACGAAAAAAGGTTGAGGCAAGTTCCCAAAGTAAAAGAAAATCAATTTGGATCCATGCCAAGTCGCTCAACTATTGAAGCCATCTACTTGCTGAGGAGAACAATGGAGATTTACAGAGCTAAAAGGAAGAACCTCATATGATTTTTATTGATTTTGAGAAGGCTTATGATTCTGTCCCACGGGAGATATTGTGGAGAGTTTTGGAGAAGAGATAAGTACCTATCCTTTATATTAACCTTATAAAAGATATGTATGATATGGCTGCATCTTGTGTAAGGATACATTCTGGGAAGACTGACTATTTTGATATCAACACTGGTCTGCATCAAGGTTCAACTTTGAGTCCATTCTTTTTTACATTGATTATGGACGAGTTGACAAGTCACATTCATGATGAGATACCTTGGTGTATGTTATTCGCTGATGATATTGTGTTGATTGATGAGACTAGAGATAGAGTAAATGAGAAGCTTGAGGTCTGGAGACATGCTTTGGAGATTAAAGGAATTCATACAAATAGGGTTAAAACTGAATATATGGAGTGTACTTTTGATGGAAGCAATGGTGAAGGAATCTATGTTAGGATTGGTGATGATAACATTCAGAAGACAGATTCTTTTAGATATTTGGGATCTATTTTGCAACATGATGGAGAAATTGATGGAGATGTTACTAATAGAATAATTGCAGGTTGGCTAAAGTGGAGAGGAGCCTCTACTGTTCTCTGTGATAAAAAAATTCCTTTGAAAATCAAAGGAAAATTTTACAAAGCAGCTATGAGACCTGCTTGGATGTAGCTCCGATCGAAGATAAGATGCGAGAAAATCGCTTAAGGTGGTTGGCCATTTGCAAAGGAGGTCAACTGATGCACCGTTGAGGAGATGTGAGTTTTGGAATGTTTAGTCGTCTAAAAGAGGGTGTGGAAGGCCCAAGAAGTGTTGGAATGAGACTATACGAAGGGATCTTAGTTTTTTGGATCTAAGCCCGAGAATGACCCAAGGTAGATCTGAGTGGAGGCAAAATATCCATGTAGTCGACCACACTTAATGTGGGAAAAGGCTTTGTTGTTGTTGTTGTGATTGTAGCTGTTTTTGTGTGTATCATGAGTTATTGTGGCCTGTGACATTTCAGTTCTATATATAGTTCAACAACAACCACAACAACAACAATGCTTTTTCTTACGTTAAGTAGGGTCGGCTCTATGGATTCTTTGCCTCCATTCAGATCCATCTTGGGTCAATCTCGGACTTAGATCCAAAAAACTAAGATCTCTTCGTATAGTCTCATTCCAACACTTCTTAGACCTTCCTCACCTTCTCTTAGGCAGCTCAACATCCCAAAAAGTTCTATATATTATAAAGAACAAATAGACACAGATCCAAAATAACTCTCCAAATTTTACAAGTGAAACAATGCTTCCTTACTGTGGCCTACTGACTAAGACTTGCATGTTACGCGACAAAAAGCTTAAGATGCATCCAGGCATTTCTTCATTTTCACACATTAACTCTTACTTGTATTCAGGTGTTAAACATATCACTTGCAGCTTTGGGATCTCTGATGTGGCTCAGGAAAAACAAACCCAAATCACTAATTCCCATCATCTATGTTTGTGCTGGGATACTCGCAACAATGCCATCTATTACCAGGTCTGTTTACTTATCTTACCTCAGGTTCAAGGAATTATGCATCACATTTACATGTCAAATTCCACATTTTCTTGTTTGATTTTCATCTGTGATCACAAGTTCATCGTTGTTTAATTTATAGAAACCGTGTTTGCATCAAAGATATGCTTTGTGTATCCTTGATCTCAACTTCAGATTTTAACTTGCTTACCCTCAGTTCTCCGGCCACAAGTGACTACTGGGTGTCTACCCAGTAGTCAGACAATATCTACCTTCTAGTTGGATTTATGTCCTTTTCCGTAGGGTGGTTAGATCAGTTGAGATGGCCAAACCAGATAAAGGCAACTTGGTGGAGGAGAGAGAAAAACTTGTGTTAGAAAGAGAAAGCAGACGTAGCACATAGGAAATCCACATGAAAGAAAATATTCCCTTGTTGCCTAGAAATAATAGTTGTTCGAAGGACAAGAAAGGTCAGTTCGGAGCTTTTACATACTAGTTGGAAGACATGAATAATAGTAGAACGTGATAGTAATTTGGCTGTGCATCTACAATATTGCGAAAGAAAGGGCCTGCTCTATCAGCAGGGTGGGGGCATAATCTCCTTCCTATGGTTTAGAGAGGCTTGGCCCGAAAGTTGGCCTCCTCCAAAACCCAAAATGCCACCTGTATGTGAACACTCCTCGCCTCTCTTGTGGTTATTCTGATTGCCAGATTTCATCGAACCAAGATTGCCATCCTTTGAGACAGAAGTAGAGTGTTCGCCTTGTTGACCAAGATTGCCATTTCTAGTAAAGGGTGACTAATTTGGGGTAGCAAAAACCTTACCCGGTTTGTTTGTGGGTCTATATAAGAACCACTCATGTTTTGTATCGCCCCTATAATTGTATTCTGTTTCTAAGTAGATCTCTCCAACAAAAACTATCAACCCAAAAGAGATAAACACTTAACATACGTAAGCATTTAATATTTCCTATATATTGCACATCTTTATGCACCACTGTATTACATGATCTCCCTCATTTAATCTATGTGAAAATCTTATCTACATTTATGAATAACTTAAGATTTATCGTAACGAATATATGGTTACCCATTGGGTGCACGGTATCCGACAGGTATATGAGTACATGCTAGAAATTACCCGTTTAATAAATGGACAGACATGGTAATGATTTTATAAATGGATACGGGTTTGGGAATATTGATACCCACCCCAAACCCGACCCATTGACATCCCTAGGGAGGTGTCAATTTCACATTTCTTCTTCAAATTCAAGATGGATGGCTCCTTGAGGAGGGCTTTTGGGATCTTGTTGCTAGTCAGTGGAGATCTGTCGAAGGGATGTGGTTAGTGGCCGCTAGTACAAAAGTTGACTCGGCTTTGGAAGAGACTGAGTATTTTTAAAAAGAAGATGAGGGAGGCACATAAGGTGAACAAGGCAAAAGCGGAGGTTGCGGTGGAACGAATGGGTGAAGAGGATTCTAGGGACTTGTTTTTGGATGAGCAGAAGGAGAGACCGGAGCACCTAAGGTCGTAAAGGCAGAGGACATGAAAGTGGAGTGGAAGCAAATATCCAGACTGAGATGGATCAAGGATGATGATGCAAACACTAAAATTTTCCATGCGGTTGCTTGCGGTAGGAGAAAGAGAAACTTACATTCGAGCAATGGTTATGGTTGTGGGGGACTCTTGCCTAGAGGGGGGGAAAAGGATATTGGGAGGGCCTATGTGAACCATTTGGTCCATTTCCATGACATGTCCAGAAGAGTGGAGCCCATGCAGTGAATGTGGGCAGGGACAGGTGCACCTTGCCTCTCAATTGATCATTGTGCCTGTCTGGTTAGGCCGTTCATGAAGGATGTGAAGTGAGCCCTTTCAGCTTGAATGCTGAGGGCATGTCGAGCCCTGATGGTTTCCTTGTTTTTTCTTCAACGAGTTCTAGGAGGTGGTCGGGGACGGCATTTTTGCTGTGTTGGAGGAGTTTGGTCAGGGTATTGCCGATTTTGACCGAATCAATAGAGCTCTCATTTTTCTGTTACGGAAAAAAGAGGTCTCAGAGAGAGCGGAGGACTTCAGACCCATCGCTCCTATGAATGCTATTTATTTAGTGATTGCCAAGGTTATGAGGGAGTTGGTGTTGCCGCTCCACACCGCGTTCATTCTTGGAAGATAAATTTTGGGACAACTTGGCCATGGATTTGGTAATTGGACCATTGAGGGATCCAATTACCCATCTATGATGCCTACTCTAACGATTTCATGATTACCAAGGTTCTTTTGAAAGGCTTAATGAAGTTATGAAGGAGTTGGAGTCGTCGTTTCAATTCGTGGAAGATAAATTGAAGATAGCTTGGCCATGGCCTCAGAGATTGTTGCAGACCGTCGAAGAAGACAAGCCAGTGGTGTTTTATGGAAGGTCGGCTTCTCGAAGGCTTACACTAGCGTGAATTGGCATTTCTTGTGGTCAGTCGTAGCTAGAAGGGGGTTGCCCGACCTTTAGATTTCGTGGATGAAGAGATGCGTCACTACTGCCTCTTTCTCGATTCGGGTGAATGGGAGGCCGAAGGGACTTTTTTCCAATCGTAAAGGGGAGGTTAGGCGGGGTTGCCTGTTGGCCACTTCTTTTTGTGTTGACGGCAAATGCAATTCCGCGGATGGTGAATCAGCCGGTGTCTCAGGTTTCTCTCATTTAGATTTTCTTTGGGAGACTTTTCCATCCGATACTCCAGAGCGCATATGACACCATCTTCTTTGTAGAGGGGAGAAAGGAGGAAGCGAGGGGCATGGCGTTGGCTGTGGAGATTTTTAGGGAGCTCTCATGGCTGAAGATTAACAGAGACACGTATATCGTAATCCCCTTTGGCCTGTCCGTCGGGGAGGCATGTTTGTGTGGAAGGGAGTCGGCATGCCCATGTGGAACTGACCTATCTGATATCTGGGATTGCCACTTGGTAGTGGCCGTCTTTTACTGTCAGATTAACTACTTGTCCTTGACAAATTGGAGAGGAAGTTAGCAGGGTGGAAGGGTTCCTTATTATCACGTGGGGGCTCTGGTGAATGCGGTGCTTGCGGCCACACCTGTAGTTTTCATGTCATCAAGTTTACTCATAGTTTGACTAAAAAAGGTTTACTCATGGTGGGAATTCATCACAAATTAAAGATAACCATGAGAAGATTTTTCCAGGGGAGGGAAAATTAGAATGGACATGGTTTGTGCCTTGTTGAGTGGGAAATGTTACTCGTGCCAAGGAGGATCGAGCTTGGTATTTCGAGGATGGAGGAGATGAATCACGCTCTATTTCTGAATTAGGTTGCAAGAATTTGGGGTGGCAAGGAAGACCTTTGCTGTAGGCTTATCTGCATGATTTACGATGCTAGTACACATGGATCACACCAGACCTTCAACATCAATGGTTTACAACTCCTTTTGGAAGGGCATACATGCGATTTTACCTGATCTGCATCGTTTGTTTCGACTGGTGCTAATGGGCAGCTGCGAGTGTTCCTTTTGGAATGATAACTGGATGGGCACTGGGATTCTGGCCTCTCTTTCCATGTCTCTATATGTTGTCTACTAATAAGGATGTGAGGGTGTCTGACGCTTTGTCTGATGGGATTTGGTTACCAACTTTCTCTTTAAATCTCTCAGACCGACGCTTTATTAGTATAATGGAGATGCTTGCTCTAACAAGGTTTGAAAAATCGAAAAGTGGAACGAGGTGTTTTCTCTATAAATGAGGCGAAACGTACACTTGAGGTGGTCGTTACGTAAATGCCTCAGTTTATAATGGAAAGTACACATAAAACTACATAAAATATATACTAATGAAATTATATATTATCCTATTAACATATAATATATATCACTAAAATATATGAAAAAATGATAGAGATAGGAACACCAAAAGAAAAGATATATAACTCTATATACCTTTTTACTAATTTTCTATCAATCAAAGAGGGAGTCATTGGCTAAAACTGTCCTTAGAGTTTCCGAGATTACATAATTGTCACTAAAATATTTATCAAAGAGGGAGTCATTGGCTATAGTCGTCATTAGAGTATTCGGGATGTTGATATGCCTTTAATCCTAACCGTCTGTCCCGCTGAACCCAGTTGAAGAATCGTCCGTCCTTCCTCCCCCTATTCCACCATACCCTACTAGTATGGGGGGTTGGGGGAGCAGGTGCGCTCCCCCTTGCGGGGATTGCAGAGAGCAACACTGTCGTCCCAAATTTTTTTCTTATATGGGTGTTCGGATCCTAGTACCCACTTAAATGGTATGGTGGTAGTGCCGTGTGTCTACCACCCAAAAGCCCATGGTTCAAATCCTCCCATGTAAAGGTTGCGTTAGGTAGTCAACAACCAACGTAAAGTTAGTCGAATCTTTCAACATGGATTTGAGTAAGAATCCATGTAGCTAACCCTATTTATAGCGGGAGAAGGCTTCACCATTTTTTATGGGTGTTCGGATCCTCCTACATCTGAGATTTGTGGATTCGTATGTTTACATGTGTAATTTTAAGAGTTTACTGAAATAATGATAAATATGAATACGAAAGAGGCCAAATTTAAGCATGTCTTATATAAATGTATCCTGAACAACTAGACATTTCTAAACATCTGAAACTATCAATAGAATGAATGATTTTCTTAAGAAAATGCTCCGAAAATCCTTATAGCCTCAGGGACCGCCTCACCTCGCCTCGCACGCTTTAGGCATGTGAGGCGCTCACCTCGGCCAAGGGGTTCGAGGTGGTTGCCTTGATGTCCTTTGGCCCCGCCTCACCTCGCCTCGAGCGCTTTTGTGCCTCGAGGCACACCTTTTCAAACAATGTGCTTCAATTGACGGACTGGCCCTGTGGAGTGATCACGGGATCCGGAGAGATGTGGATTTCTCTGTAAAGAAACTGTACAAGTTATTAGTTAGTAGAAATGAGCCTTTACCTGAAGAGTTGATTAGAGACTGTAGTGCAATCTGGGATCTTAAAATCTCATCATGCGTAAAGGTGTTTGTACGACTTTTGAGACATGGAAGAAAGAATCGTCACAAGAGATAGATGTGCTTGAATTTTTCATAGGGCTTTGTGGGATGGATGTGGAATCGAAAGATTATCTTTTCTTAGGTTGCTTGAAGGCTTTGGCGGTTTGGATTGCGATGGAGATTGAGTGGGTGGACCTTAGTCCTCTTTTTGGGAATCGCTTTTTAAATCGCGCTTCCACTCCAATACCAACCGTTTTAAGCTGTTTGTGGTTATGTGAGCACTTTGATTAGCAAAGAATAGTGTTATTTTCTTCTCAGAGCGTTTGTATGTTGAGAATGTAATCCACCATGCAAAGACCCTTCTCGAGTCCTTGGCTCTTGTCTTAAGCTTTTTTTATTAATTTGATGAGGCAGACTCCTATGCAGATTTCTCCCTTTTTTGGCTTCATTTTTTTTAGTGAGCATGGCCTTGTTTGGTGCATGCCACGTCACAGTTTGCCTCTCACTAACCTGGAGTTGCCTTTTTTGAGGAGTAAGCTTAAGCATGTTGATTGGAGCCATTGGTGGAGAGGTCTATGGACATCTCAGAGGGCAACCCCATAGAGGTACATGGGCCTTCATCGAAGTACACAACATCGTCCTTCATAAGGACAACTCTCCAAGGTCTCTTCGGATCCATGAGGAGGTAAACCACATTTTAGACTGCTAACTTTCATCACACAAGAAAGTTCTCTCGCTGCTGGCCTCCATCTGCCTCATCCTGATTCCTAGAAGCTAATGAGGCATGCTTGGTTCGAATGCAAAAGCTGACATCCACACTCCATTCTATTGTGTGACTAATGTTTGCTTATCGTCCATGAGCCAAACAACCCAAGGCATACGTTTATGAGAATTCCCTTGACTTACCTTCTTGGTCACAGAGCCTAATTAGAGGCCCTCATACTCCACAGGCCTTAACTATCCCTTTCTGCTGACTTGTAGACATCCTCATTTACCAGGCACATATGACATCCCTCATTCCAATGATGCAGAGTAAATAGTCACTAGATTGACCCTATAGATCTTCATCATCAAAACAGACAGAGTAAAAAAAATGCTGTTTTGCTCTTTTCATGAACATGCAGTTTTTTAATTTTCCCATATTCAATAACTGAAGGCGTCAAGCAGGCAGCAAATACTTGGTATGTCTGTAATTTGATTACGAAAACAAGTACTATTGGTATTAGAATGGTTCAAGCATGTTACTTGTGCTTGCAACATTGCCAGTTAGGCAGCAACCGTGGAATTTCTGGCAATTTACTATGCAGTGACTACATATTTCTGGAATTCACAGATCTCTTTATATAACCGCACTTCAGGAGGGTCAAAAAAATTCTGCATGGTAGATGTGGGTTTTTGTTTTGATCTCACCATGGATTAACTTTAGCTATATAGGCTTCTTACGCAATAAGAAAACCCGTCTGAACCTGAATGGAACTCACTGGCTTTGTTATGCTCACAAACCGAATGCCTCTCCTAAGAATGATCTCTCTTCGACTGGTGTCGATCATTAATTAGTCTTCATTTGAAAATAATTATTTCCCCACTGTCTGTTCCTTGGATTGTTCCTTCTGTTTTAGTAGTATGAGGTGTTTCTGATTGATGGTGATTTGCACTAAACTGGTTACATCTCCTTACTTGTTTTGGTATTGCTATTTTTATTCATCTTATGTGGCACAGCTACCTGCAAAGAGGGTTGGGATGGCATCTGCCAAAGGTGGTCGGATTCGAGCTCTTCTCTTCCCTGGTAATGGCATTCGTCAGTTGGCAACTCTTCTCAGCATGCCAGAGAACCTGAAGATTACCAATTGTTCTCCAGTTTTACATTGCAACTGTTGCTGGGAGCACATTTTTTGCAGATCTATAATTGTTGCTCTTTCCCATCTCAACTTATTGTAATTTTTAAACTTACAGAACAAATGCATCAGTTCTTTTAGTAAGGGGTTGGTATTATCTTTCTGGGTTTAAATTGTTGCTATATGCGTTTGATATGTCTCTTGATGCAGGTTCAATACATTAACAAACTGTTATATGATTGAGTCTCGTCGGAAAACCATATCGGTTTATCTATTTCAGTATGCGAAGTGGGAACTTTTTTCGGATGGAAGCTTCCGTCTCCAAGTAGTGCTGCGATCCACCGATCCAATGATCCGTCATCTGAGATCCAACTACACCTTTTCCCCTGGAGTCCAAACCTCATACTCGAATAGCCAAATTATCCTTTAGAGGAGACTGAAGATACCGGCTATAAACTCGCCTACAAGAGTAGGCATGACCCTTTTGGTCAGTGGCAGACCTAGGTTTTTATTGTAGTTAAGGCACCTCGATATAGAAGATTACGTTCATAAAAACCGAAAATTTATAATGCATGTATAGTTACACATTAAAAGATGTATAAATCAAACTAAAGTATTGTATACGTTCTTACAGCCAGACTTATCTAGTTATCATAGTTTGAAAATAATTTATATATACAGTTGAATCAAATATATCTCTTGTCAAATACATCTCTTTCCCAATATGTAAAAAAAACATTGTTCATCCGTTTAATTCTTAAGTGTTCTTTATTTTCCTTTACATTTTTAATACATGTTTGTAGTTCATTTTGAAGAATCAACTATTCTGTTGAAGAAAAATATGTTGATACACCTAAGCAAGATGGATAAGCTTACCAAGATCCAATATCGCAAATGAAATTGTTGGACTTACACATGTCACACAAAGAAGAAGTTATTGTTTGAATGGTTCCGATAAATGACCTTAAGTGGTCAACAACTGCACCCCGGTCGTTTCGCGGCCGACAGTTGCGGGATGATCGAATCCAGCGGAAAACATTGTGGGGGCGCGGGATGATGGGGCGGACGGCTCGAGGGGCTAGCACCCTATACATAGGCCTCCCGAAGGAGGAGAAGCCACTCGAAGCAACACCTCGAGCACGGGAGCCCCTATCCCTCCCTCTCTCTCTTTCTTGTTCTCTCGCAGCCAAAAGCAAAGGGCTTACCTCGCCAGATCCTTCATTGGTATCAGAGCCAGAGCATCCCCCGAACACCGTCTTCATCAACGTCGTCGCTGCTTGCCTCCCTTCCTTGGCCGCTATCGTTGCTCACACGAATCAAAGTTCTTGCCGCCGCTGCCTCCATTTTGAGTCCAGGAAACCCTAACGTGCAACCCCCTTTCCTTGAGATTCAAAACCAAATGACAAGCAAGATTGCCACTGAGGTGGGGAAAATAGAGTACCTCAATGGTACTAATTATGAAATATGGAGTAGAAAGATCTACTATGGTTGGTTGCACGATAGTATATCTCCATCATAGATAAACCCGACCCAACCTTATCTGAAAATCCAACTATGGAGGAAATTAGGTCCCGCGAACAGTTGGAGAAAACAGATAATAGGGTTAGGAGCTTTATGCTGACCCACATGGATCTGAACCTGATTCGGGTCTTTGAGACATGCGAATCAGCTTACGAGCTCTGGACCGCTGTTAAGGAGAAATATCACTCCAAATCCGAAGTGAGCATTCAACTTCTTCTACACAAGTACAACTCGTGTAGAATGAAGGAATCTGAAAGCGTCCTCGAGCACGTGAACAAGATGATCGTGATGGCCAAGGATCTAGCGGCTAATGATTGTGCAATTCCGGAGAGGATGCAGATCGCAGCCATACTAGGAAGTCTCCCTCCGTCATTCGACATGGTTGCCACATCTCTGAGGATGAATGGCAACATTAAGTCTGTGACGGACCTACCTGCACAGCTGGCAATTGAGCGAGACCTCTCTAAACAAAGATCGAAAGTTGAGATCTTTGAGGTCGATGAAGAAGAAGAAGAAGCAAATGCCGTGCACGCGAAGAAAAGGTTGGGCCCCTCCAAAGCGAATTTCAAGGGAAAGAGTGGGAAATACCCACGCGGCTCTTGCTATAATTGCGGCAAATATGGCCATTTCAAGGTCAATTGCCCCAACAAGAAGAAGTCAGGAAATCCTAAAATGTCTGAAAATAAAGGCAAGAAGAAAATGGAATTCATGGCTGTCGTAGAATGCAACTCCGTCGTCACGGACAGTGACGGATGGTGGATTGACTCTGGAGCAACCAGGCACATCGCCAAGACGAAGGAGGGTCTGGTGGACTTCAAGGAGTTGAGCAAAGGAGAACAAAGGACCTTCATGGGGAACAACACCTACCTGGACGTGGAAGGTGTTGGGACATACAGACTTGACCTGAGGGATAGCATTATGGTACTGAATGATGTACTGTATGCCACAGGGATACGTCGGAACATGATCTCTGTCCCAGTGCTGCTCAAGAAGGACTTCTAAGTCCGCTTTTATAATAAGTGTGTTTCTATTGGCAAGAATAAGAAGGCTTATGCGATGGGAAAGTTTATGCCCGAGCATGACCTGTTTTGTCTTCCTGTAATAAATTCTAGTGAATCAATGAATGCCGCTTTTGATTATTCCTTGTGTTGTTTGTCTGATTATGACTTGTGGCATATGCGACTGCGTCATCCAGGAAATTCTAAAATAGATCAAATAGTGAAGGCAAATCTATTGCCTAAGATCACAGGTGCAAGAACATTGCCCTACGAACATTGTCTGACCGGTAAAATGATGAGAAGACCCTTCTCAACTGGAACTCGATCAACAGAGTTACTAGGTTTGATCCATTCAGACATATGTGGACCACTGAACGTCAGCACACATAGAAATAAGGAATACTTTATAACATTCATTGATGACTACTCGAAGTTTTCCTATGTCTATCTCTTAGGAAGAAAGTCGGAAGCACTTGAAACATTTAAGATATATAAGACGGAAGTGGAGACAAGATTGGGAAAACCAATCAAGACTCTTAGGATAGATAGAGGTGGAGAATATACCTCAAAGGAGTTTGAGGATTACTGTATTCAGACAGGCATTCATAGGCAGACTACAATGCCCTATACACCACAACAGAATGGTGTAGCTGAAAGAAAGAATCAAACTTTGATGAATGCAGTAAGGTGTATGCTTTCACACTCAGGATTCTCCAAGAAATTCTGGGGAGATGCAGTGTTGACTTCAAATTATATACAGAACAGAATTCCCACCAAGTCTATAGAATAAACGCCATATGAAATATAGAATGGCAGAAAGTCCGAGTTGGGCCATCTCCGGAAATGGGGATGTGTAGCACATGGTACCGAGTCAGCTTAGAGACAAGCTAGACTTCAGGACATTAAAGTGCAAGTTTATTAGGTATAGTGAGAATTCTAAAGGATATAGGTTCTTTCAAGAAACTAAATGTCTGATCGAAAGTCATGATTCTACTTTCCTTGAAATTCATCAAGAAAAGGAGCATGGAGTAAATGAATCAGATCCTCTGATTGTCTTACAGGACAATGAAGACGACTTGAGCATTAGACAAGAACTTGAGGATGACATCGATCATCCAAATATAGAGAATGAACCTATGGAACATGATGATCCTTTAGAGGAAGTGGGTGGACCCACACAACCCACGGGTATAATCGGTAACAAGAGACCCAGAATACGGCCCGCATGGATGGAAGATTACCATTTCTATGGATGTGAGGCATCGTGTTACACCGTGGATGAGGATGTTGCGGATTGTACAGATCCCATATCCTTTGATGAAGCTATGGCTTCGCCTGAGTCGGAATCATGATCAGCCGCCATGAGAAATGAGTTGGACTCAATCGAGCGAATGGTGTTTGGGAATTATGTGATTTGCCAGAAGGTGGGCAGTCCATAGGATGTAAGTAGGTATTCAAGAAAAAGTACCGAGTTGGCGGTACTGTTGACAAATACAAAGCCAGATTAGTTGCCAAGGGTTATACTCAGCAAGCTGGAATAGATTTCCAGAAAACCTACTCTCTAGTGGCTAAGTTTGCATCCATTCGGATGATCTTAGCCATAGTCGCATATATGGATTTGGAATTATTCCAAATGGATTTGAAGACGACCTTCCTTAATAGAGAATTAAAGGAAGAGATTTATATGCGACAACCTAAGGGATCTCAGGTTGAAGGCCATGAGAAAAGGTTTTCAAGTTAAGAAAGTCATTATATGGCTTAAAGCAGTCTTCACGGCAATGGTATCTCAAATTTCATGAGAAAGTTATTCAATTTGGATTTGTTTCAAATAAATTGGATAACTGTGTGTATGTCGTGAAGAGTGGGAGCATGTTTGCAATCATGTCATTGTATGTAGATGACATTTTTCTTGCAGGTAATGGCATACAAATGCTCAATGAAATCAAACAGAAATTGAGCAATGAATTTGAGATGAAGGACATGGGTGACGCATCCTATGTTCTTGGAATTCAAATAATAATAGACATGGACTCAAGGACATTAAGCCTTAGTCAGGAAAAATATTTACATACTGTATTAAGGAGATTTGGAATGCAGAATAGCACTCCAGCTCCAACACCACTTGTGATGGGAAAGAAACTCAGTAAGAGTCAGTGTCCCGGAAAGGGACAGAAACCTTTAGATGTACCATATGCACAAGCGGGTGGAAGTTTAATGCATGCAATGATGTGTGCTCGACATGATTTAGCTTATCCAGTAAGCTTAGTCAGTAGATATCAAAGTAATCCCGGTCCAGCACATTGGGAAGCTGTAAAGAGGATTCTTCGATATCTGAACGGGACAGTACATCTGAAGCTTGTGTATCAAGCAGAATCGCTTGAAGTGGTAGGATATTCCGATGTCGATTTCGGAGGGGATGCTGATGATAGAAAATCCACATCAGGTTACCTGTTCATGTTTGGTGGTGCAGTCGTTTCTTAGGGTAGCAAGAAACAAGGTTGTGTATCTCGACATACACAGGAGGCTGAGTACATTGCATGTAGCATGGCCACCACTCATGTTGTATGGATCAGACGTTTTCTAGAGAATCTAAGCCTCGAATTGGTCAAAGGAGAAATTAAAATGTATTGTGACAATCAAGCTGCGATAAGCTTGATTAATAGTGGGGCAAATAGTTCTAAAGGAAAACACATTGAGATCCAATATCACTATATACAAGATATAGTGGCGAAGAAAGAAATCATGGTAACCTACATACCTACCAGCGACATGTTGGCTGATTCTCTAACCAAGGGAATAGCTACAGGAACATACATTAAACATGTTGGTTTAAAAGGACTCATGAATGTTTGAGTCAATGAAGAGGTTTCATAGATAATGATCCTCATATGATAAATCTCCATGTATATACTATACAAATAGTGGGAGCATATGTTTTTGACCACTTCGGTCAAGTGGGAGATGTTTGAACGGTTCCGATAAATGACCTTAAGTGGTCAACAACCGCACCCCGGCCGTTTCGCGGTCGACGGTTGTGGGATGTCCGAATCCGGCGGAAAACATTGTGGGGGCGCGGGGATGATGGGGCGGACGGCTCGAGGGGCTAGCGCCCTATAAATAGACCTCCCGGCAGGAGGAGAAGCCACTCGAAGCAACACCTCGAGCACGGGAGCCCCTATCCCTCCCTCTCTCTCTCTCTCGTTCTCTCGCAGCCAAAAGCAAAGGGCTTACCTCGTCAGATCCTTCAGTTATGTCCAACTTTATGTTTATCATTATTGTAAAACACTTGACCATTATAACAGTGCTAGACTACAATTTTACATCTCCATCATCTTTACATGGAACTGCAACACTACTTACAAAAATAAAAAAAGTTTACGACCAAAAAATCCATCTAATGTTTCTTGATTTATGCAAACATTATTAATGCTATAGTTAGCTTTGATATCACATTAATAATATATTTGATCTTTTTGCTAAAGTTATCGAAGAAGTGTATACGTAACACCCAAAACATCAATCATCAATGTAAGTGAAATGCATTCAAAATTATGCTACTTACACAATTATACTAATACCTCACTATGTTTGCCTAAATTCTTGATTTCTCTCAAAACTCCAATATCGTAATCATACATGGGTATAAGTCAAGTAAATTTATAAAACACGTCTAATAAAAACTCCAATGTACGTTGTTGAGACATAGGAATTTCTTTTCATAAGACGTTTCTGATCTATTTCAAGTTCACCTAAATCAAGTATTTCAATAACTTCTATTATTTCTATTTTTAAAAATTAGTTTTTCATGCTTGAAGTAATGAATAAGTTTGAAAAACTTACTGCATTAGTAAATCAACATATCAAGAAAGTCGTTATTTTGTTGGCAACAAACCATTGCTAATTGCAGTTGGCGTGCAGGAGCAATGGATATAATAAGAGAAATTATTTCTCTTTTAGGACAAGAGTTATTAGAGCATCGAATTCACTACGCATGTGAATTGTACCACCATAACCATGACCTCGAACTCTTGATATGCTCAGTGTATATCTATTAAATACTTAATGAACTTTCTCTTTGAACGTACTACACTAGTTTCGTAGATCTGTATCGATTTAAGAAATCTATCAATAAAAAATAATTTAAATTAAATATCTCAAGAGCATTCTTTGATATATCTCGAGATTAATCAAGTGGGAGAGTATAACAACAAGAACAACAACAAAGTCTTTTCCCACAATCAAGTAGGGTTAGCTACATGGATTTTCTGCCTCCATTCAGATTTATTTTGAGTCATTATCAGGTTTAGATTCAAATAACTAAGATCCCTTCGGATAGTCTCATTCAACACTTCTTGAGCCCTCGTTGTCCTCTCTTAACTGATTCAACACCCAAATCTCGCATCTTCTATTTGGTGCATCAACCGACCTTTGCAAATAACCAAAACATATTAAGTGATTTTCTCTCATCTTATCCTCTATAAGAGCTATACCAACTGTCCTTCTGATCTATCATTCCGAATCTGATCTTTTCATATATGACCACACATCTACTTTAATATTTTCATTTTTGCTATTGTCCTTCTCTGCACATTTATGGTTCACATGCCAACATTCTGATCCATGGAGCATAGCAGGTCTCACGGTAGCTTTGTAATACTTTATTTGGACTTTCAAATGGATTTTCTTATCTCAAAGAGCAATAGAGCCTCCTCTCCACTTTAGCCAGCTTGCATTTATTCTATGAGTAACATCCCCATCAATTTCTCATTTTGTTGCAAAATATATCTGAAATATTTAAAAGAATCTTTCTTATGAATATTATCATCTCCAATTTTCACCTTGAGTCCCTCACCGTTGTTTCAATCAAATGCACACTCCATATATTTAGTCTTAGCCATATTTATACAAAACCCTTTAGTCTCTAAGGCATGTCTCCAAACCTCCAGCTCATTTACTCCATCTCTTGTCTCATCAATCAATACAACATCATCGGAGAACAACATACACCAATGTATATCATCCTGAATGTGACTAGTCAGCTCCTCCATAATCAAAGCAAAAAAGAAATGGACTCAAAGCTGAACCTTGATGTAGATAGATGTTGATGTTATAATAGGGATCTCTACACAAGATGAATCTCCTTTATAAATATCCTTTCTAAGGTTAATGTATAGGACATGTTCTTGTCTCTTCTCCCAAACTCTCCACAATACCTCCATTGGGATTCAATCATAAGCCTTCTCTAAATCAATAAAAAATTATATGTAGGTTCTTTTTAGCTCTATAAATATCCATTGTTCTCCTCAACAAGTGGATAACTTCTATAGTTGAACGATGTGGAATGAATCCAAATTGGTTTTAAGTTACTTTGGAAACTTACCTCAACCTTCTTCCGATTACACGTTATCAAATTTTCATAGTATGACTCTTCAGTTTGACTCCTTTATAATTCAAACAATTTTGAATGTCGCCTTTATTCTTATAATGAGGCACCACAATGCTTCTCCATTCTTCAGGCATTTTCTTGTTTCGTCAAATAACATCGAATAAATTTGTGAGACAAGTCAAACCCCGTTCACCTAGAACTCTCCAAACTTCTATAGGAATGTCATCATATCCTACCTTTTTCCTAGGTCTAGAACCCTTTAAAGCCTCCTCTTTTTCCTTCCTTTGTAATCAAGTGGGAGAGTGAAAAAGAAATTCAAATTAGTTTGATAATATGTTAGGAGTATTGGCTTATTAGTTTCTAAAGCAATATCAAGTACAATTGTACTCATATCAAGGTTAATCTTTGCAAAAGTCTTAATATTGTCAAGAAATAACCATTGCTAGTTAACTTTTCAGATCCACCATGTCCTCGAAAAACTAATCCTTGAGAAAATAAAAACTCAAATGATATTTACAGTTGCAAGAAGACGCGACTGCTACTCTTTTTAGTATGATCATTATGCTTACACATTATTGTCTCAATATGTTGAGGTTGCTTAATTAGATTCTCACATATTTAACAAGCCAAATTACGATCATTGTTACATACTGTAACATGTTAATCTAGCTCATTTCTATCTTTCCAATTATATCATCTTTTGGAAATAAATGTATCACTAAAATTTTGACTTGTGTAATTTATCATACATAAGGGTGCACCTGTCCCAGTTGAAGAAAATTTGGGATTGCCACTGCTTCTGATCGTGATGCAATGTGGTTGGGATTAGATGTATTTAACCCTAAAAAGAGATTGGGATACTTAAGACATATGCTTGTGCTTTCTTCTCTTAGTGATCCATTATCCGAGTAAAGTAGTGGTAGGATGCTATTGGTCTTTTATCAAATAAAACATGGGATTTTTACCCAGTAGACCATATAGACGTTTTAAAATGCCTCTACAACCTTTTGCAAAACGTAATTACTCCATCGACCCTGCAAATTACCCCAAGAACCCTCACAGGTTTAAAACATATTACTCAGAGGGTTCATGGGATAAGAGTTGGCAAGTTTACGGGATCGAGGGGGGAATTAGGTTGTTTCAAAGGTCATGGAGGTGATTGGCAAAGTTTATAGGGTCTGCCGGGTAAAAATCCCATAAAACATCTCTTCGATGCCAGAGAAGAGAACTTTTCACTACTAAAGAATGAGGTATCTGCTTCATTTTCAAAATTTTAGTGAAAGGAGTTTATGCTTGGCTAGCGACTGCATTTACCTTTGACATTTGATTTCATGAAAGATAGACTATCACAATTTTGTCTATTTGAGGTCGTAATGCTTTACAAATCATATAAAAATTTGGAACATTTTCTCAGTACGACCATCAAATGGCATGATTTCTCTAAACTCGGTGTGAATCACTGCATGCTTTCATAGGATATTTTCAATTAAAAATGTAATTGAAAAAGCATTTAAATATCTAGTTCTGAGTAAACGTACTAATTAATTAAGACCTTGTTGGCTATCAAGGCATGTCCATTCGCTTTAGGAAATATGGGCTTGACTTCCTTTGAGCTATGAGAGATTTTATATTTTGAGCTTGATGAAATTCCATCAATTTAAGCCCCACAATACCAGGGCACATAGGGCTTGCTGGGACAGTCGTGACTGTCCCATCGGAGACCAGATGCGATGGTCATGATCGTCCCTTCGATCTTCCACATATCTAAACAAACATGTGTTGGGACGGGCATAGACAACTATATGGGACAGTTACGACCATCCCATGCAGTTATCTTTGGCCGTCTTCAGGGATCATGAGAAGAGACGGCTTTGACCGTCCCTTCATAGATGTATAATGGGACGGTCGCATTTACCGTCCCATCCGTGCAGATGGGACACCCCTAGATGGGACAATCATGTATATATACGGGACGATAGACAACTGTCGCCTGTTGTATACCAAGTTGTAGTGGATGTCTCTTTTTTTACACTTACGTTCTCGAGGACTTTCTTGGGAGAAATATATCGTTAATTCTGAGATGTGTTCATTTCTTGGGAGAAATATCTTTGTCAATATCGGAAGCTAAAAAAACTGTTCGTTGAGCTGGTTATACTATTGTACCTGAGGAGGTGTACCTGACGGAAAGAAACTTAAAAAAATGCATTTGTTGGGGTATTAACTATTGCTATTTGTTTCCCTTCAAGAATATTTTATCGACTTGGGAGTTATACACAATACAGTCGAGCCTACAGTGATATTTGAGAATCATTTCAGTGAGTAAGCAATATATACTATTATTATGTTATGCATAATTACAATACTAATATTATGTTATGCATAATTACAATAAGATAAATTGAAAACAACAGTGATGCATGTTTACAAAGAATCGCCGGAAGATGGACACCACGATGAGATCGACAAGTACCTAGGTATGGAGGACAATCAACAAGGGATGATATAACAACGAATAAGATCCATTTGAAATGCTATCAAGATCCAAAAGCATGATGTTGGTATGATGGGAGTTTATATCGCGGTAAGAATTTTTTTTGAATATGCACATATTTACTCTATATTCAAGCATGACCACTCCATTTTCGAAATATTTCTAGTGCTTATAAACTGTGATGACATCCCTGCACTGATCACTTACTGCTTATAATTACATTAGTTTGTTTGTCTTAATTAGACTAGTTTCTTAATTTGATTACGAAAGAAAAGTTTGTATGATGATTTGTCGTTAAATGGTTAGTTCCGCATGAGATTTCACTAAACAAGAGCGATGGTAATATACGTCAAATCGAGTGAGAACATCGCCATTTGATTCATATTCTTAAGTGATCCCATTAACATAATGATGGCTTTAATCGCAAGCTTAATTCTGCCCGTGCTACACACGGGTTCCTCATTAGTATTATATATGGAAGAGAGTCTCTTAATGGGAAATGCATCCAACAGCTATGGATCTCAAAGCATGTAGCTTCCATGCATTTTGGTACACATTCCTCAAACAAATACAAACAGACACTTACATGTATATATTTTAAGAGCTTTTCTATACAATTAATCCACATAAACATTAGATTCGTGATCTTCTAACTGAAATGGAAGGTTTTCTTAATTGAAAATTGATCAAATATTTTCTGGTATAAAAGTGGATTTAGATCTGTTTAAGGTACGGAGTATGCACCTTAGTATTATTTTATCCTACTGCTTTACTGTACATCTTTATGTGAGAAGCACCGGACTCTCCAAAAGTTTTTTCCCATTCAGGGCATCCCCAATACCCAAATGCGCTGTCAGGGCATCTGACCATAATATTTCCCTGTCAGGGCATCGATCGGCGAACGGTTCGCCGATCGGCAAACCGTTTGCCGATCGAAACTTATTCCGGAAAACTTTTGAATTTTATATTATTAAAAATAATATATAAAAACATTTGGAATGAGAATCGGCAAACCATTTGCCGATTCTCAATTCCAAATGTTTTTATATATTATTTTTAATAATATAAAATTCAAAAAGTTTTCCAGAATAATATTATGTATTATTTTTATGCACAATCGGCAAACCATTTGCCGATCGGCGAACGGTTTGCCAATTGATGCCCTGACAGGGAAATACCGAGGTCAGATGTTCTGACAGGGCATTTGGGTACTGGGGATGTCCTGTATGGGAAAAACTCACTCTCCACCGGTAATATTACATTTTCCATCCACAGTAAAAAGTGCATTCTCAGTCGGCCATACTAAATTATTCTGAAAATGTGAGAACAAATACATGGGACATGAGCGACAGCATCTTCATGCATTTGGGTGTTATCATTTATCCTCACTCCCCTTCTCAACTCACCATTGTCCACGGTAAAAAAAAATAATATTGAATAACAAAAGATTTACTGATGAGTGATGAAACACCACTAACCAGTAGGCAAAAACGTGCTAGAAAAATTACTCATATAAACATGATCCAGCACATTTTCCTAATACATGTCGGCTGGCTGGAGATGTGCATGAGCACTTATAACCATGCACGGTGAACAGGATTGCCTGCACATGTGGCATGTCGAATCAGAACTGCTTGCCTTGGATGGTCTGTCAGCATATTTTTCACGCATAAATAGGAGAATCCTGGAGACGTTTGGACTCTTCCATATCCCCAGAACACGATGAGAAATGCACTTTTACGTCTCTTCACGAAAAATATTAAAAATATGGTATCTCTCATTTGGCTCGTTCTAAGTTGACGAGAGGAGGAAAGACCACTTGACTTTCGAAACGGTCACATGATATTTTTCTAAAAAAAATACCAATACAGACACCTTCTTGTTTGCCACCATCTCTGTTCACCAGGACATCTCATATGGCCTTTAGCTTCTGTATATACGAAACAAAATCCAACAGCTCTATTTAAGTCAGGAGATACACAAAAATATAAAAAAGAAGGCCACTTTTACAGCTCCCTTCTGTTCAAGTCAGCAGATTCAAACAAGGATCCTTGGCAGCCCTAGAGATGTCAAGCACTTTAAAGCAGACTGCTCAAGATGGATTTTTTCATCACAGAAAGGAAACCACATGTTGCTAGTTTTCTATCCTCATGACAGCATTGCTTCCTTTTAGAAAAATATTTTATTCAAAATTTTAATGACCATTCTAAGTACTGATCTGTGCCAGCATAGATGATTTACCAAGTGAGTGTTTTGGATCTATAAAAATCCCAGCAAAAGATCCTAATTCAGAAAATACTTTTAAGTTTCATCGCATATTCATTTTTTTTAAATTTGAGATGCATTTAATTGTTACATGATCGGTTGTGTTCCAACACCATCTCTGCTGCGTCATGGTGTATATGCAAAAATCTGATATATCTCATCCTCAAATGTCTAGTTGTTAGAGGAGAATATTTGGGAGGATACAGCTACATGAGCACCTTTTTATTCCAGAAAAAAAAACAGACATAATCTCAGATACCCTAGATCTTGGACAGTTGAGAGCAGAGGTCACCACCCCATAAGAATTACTATGAAGCTCTCCAACAAACACACAAGTAGTGCCGGGAAAATACACAAGGAACAAGACAAAGAGCTAGAGCAATGTCATAGCAAGTATGAGGGCAAGATAAAAATAATGGCAAGGGCATTAAGCAGGCCAAGACATGCAGAAGGTGATGCATTTGACCAAAAATCTTCAATCCAACAGTCTAACTTGTAGCAAATAAAGTGACATGATTATGGATCCCGTATTATGGCAGTCCCCATATCCTAATGGCAAGACAAGACTACGACATGATACCAATAATGTTCCAATCAGCATCAAGAACAATGAAAAGGACACATGCATGAGTCAACCGTCTCAAGCCACATAAATATGAAATATGTGACAGGTTGGAAAGCGGAGACCCTTCTTAAAGCAACTGCCACATCCATTCCCCACAGTTCAACTCTGCAAAGGCTCCATTGCTCCCAGTTGAAGGAAAAGAGTTGATCATGCATACCATTCTTTTCCTTATTTTTCACATTATGGATTACTTTAATTTCAAATTGCCACATGATCTACTGATCCAAGAAACACCACGTATTTTCAACTGCCACATGATTTATTGATCCAAGAACTGCAATGTCAGTTTCCACTGTCTATGAAATGATATTAAATACATGGAAGTCAACAGCAGACTAAATGTGCTTAAAAAGTCCCTTCACCCATGAAATCAAAGAATAAAAGGAAAGGATGATCGAAAAGAACATCGAATATTCATGTGCAATTGCTTCGAACCAACAACAAACATCTAACGATAGCCAACATGGTCACTCGTCGATAAGTATATGAATTGGAAGGATGAGTTTTAGAACATAGGAAGCTGTCCTGCAGCGGTTCTGATCAACTTTTGGCTTTATAGAAATACCCAGATAAGAGGAAGTCCAATAATATCATTCCGTGCATTTCTCAAGCAAATTCTACATGCATAGAGAAAAAAAGGATGACGCTTAATAAGGCAACGCAAGAATAAATAATTTCAATGGTTCTGTGGAAGAGAGTGGATCTTCAAGTGGATGCAAAAGATCGTACCTGCACCTTCTGGTCGATGGTATTCAATTTTCTCATCCATAGCAAATATTGATGAGCAATGGGATATGTATGCAAGGTGCACAAAGAAATAGCTCCCATCAAGCAACAAAACATTCATGCAGAAACCAGCTCTGTCATGTTTCCTCGCCCTCCAGGACAGTTGAGAGTCTACCACCCTCAACAAAGGTTGGATCCAGAAACTTGGCGACAAAAGCCCACATTTTATATACATCTTCAAAGTTGGTCAGGAAACCGAGGGAAGCAGTGACAACTTCCAATCTAATCGTAGCACTTTTACTATCATGGCGCCCGTTTGATACCGGTTTACACAAGGAAGGATCATTCAACTCGGCAGCCCCTTGAAGCTGTTTCTGTCCCTCTATAACTCGAATGTGACTAAGGAAGCCAATCCCCAGGGAGATGCCATTCTTGTCAGCAAGCTTCTGGACGACTTCAGGATGAACGGTAGACCCATCTCGCACTTTTATATTGAAAGCTACAGCAGCTCCTCTCTCGTACTTAATTTTTGGCCCGTAAATGGAAACTAGAGGGGCGCCATTCGGATTCTCTGCCTCTGGTAGCCGCAATTGCAGCAACGAGGTAACTAGCCAATTTATCAGGTATCGCAATCTCAAAGTCGTTTTGTTGAGGCCCATCATGCTTACATGGTTCAGATGCTTGCAAATTATTTCGGGTTCTTTCCTCCAGTCCTGTCCATCATCACTCAGTTGATCATTATCATCATCACCCATGACATGGCCAGAGACCTCACCCATATCTAGGTTGCGATCGGACCTCTCTCTGTGGTTGTTGCTATGCTCCTCCATGCTAAAGGAGACCCGATGACCCATGCTTAGCACCCGCTCACCATCTTCTGTACCAAAGAATCTGCCTCCGGTGAATCTGCTATGGCCTTCCCGCCTGTCCAAGAGTCTGAAGTCACTTTCCGTCTCTCGTCTGATAGCATTTTCTTTCCTTCCAGCCGCATTTTCTTGATTATTTCTGGATGTCGACTCATTTTCAGGTTGACCACGATGTCCAAACCCCGAATTTGTGCTCCTGGTAGTTTTGTTTCCATTGGCCATGTGGCGTGGCAGAACGGTCTCTTCTCGGATTTCAGCCTCCTCCTCAATCTCCCTTCCATGTTTAAAATTCACATCCTTCAGCCTATTTCCCGACAGGCCTTCTGTCGATATATCCTTAACTCGGTCTGAATCATGAGAGACCGATAGCACAGCTGCATCAAAGGAAAGTATGTTATCACTATAAAACGGGCTCTTCGGCATCCTGGATTTAATCTTTGGTGACTTCTGGTTATTTTTTCTCCCAGAAAACCAGGAAGGAGGGAGCGGAGAGCTCATTTTCCCCCTGTTGAAATGTCCAGATGCATCTGATCCGATCGGACTCTGACCCAAATCTATCCAGAATGAGTTGTCTGAGGATTCATCTTCACTGAAAACAGGGCTCTTCATGACTTCCCCTATTGAGATACTTTCCGTTTCTTCAAAAATGGTGCTGGCTCCGTCCCTGTCTGAGCTGTTATCTTGATCCATCTCAGTCTCGAATACATCCCTAACCTGAGCGGACGTGAATGCACCTGAGAAGGCAGGCATCTGTGATCCCCGATGAGTTCCAGAGGTTAACATGTCTTCATTCCCATCAACCACCTCTTCATCGAAGCCATCCAATCCCTCTAAGCCATCGACTGAGTCGCTGAGATACTGAGGATAAACAGGAGCAATCCTCACCATTCCCGACCCCGTGCCACCATTTCGACTCTGTAGGCTTCCCATTACAGATTTCTTTATGAGAAGACAACCGAAACCAGTTGGATCAGACCCAAAAACTTTGTAGAATGAAGTGATGATAAAATCCGGACGGAAGAGCGACAATCCGAGGGAATCCATGTCCTTGGGGCCCAAGGATCCAGCATCAAGCAAGACATGCCAATTGTTCTGCTGCGCCAAGGCCATCCACTGGTACGAGTATTTTGCACCCGTCACTCTAGACTGAACTGGGAATACAAAGAGCCCAGCTCTTGCAGAATCCTTCTTCCTCTTCTTCTTGCTCAGGATGAGCTTCCTCAACTCCGAAGAGCACAGCTTCAGCGTCGGCCACTTGAACCACGCACTATAAATCTTTGCTCCTTTCTCCTTTGCACTCTGAGCCATCAAAGTTATGGACTGACTCTCGTGATCGAACATCGTAAGCAACCTCTTGTTAGTCTGGAATGGGTAGGAGTCGGCGAGCAACTTAAACGCCGATCCTCTGCTGACTGTGAACACCAACCCGTACTCATTTTCAGGGATGTGCAGATACTCCATTATCCTGGTCTTGATATCATTCTCAGCGGTGCCCTTCTCAGCACCACCATACAGAGCGTGATTGCTAAGGTTAGCAGTGATCTCTGACAAGCTAAATGCCGATGAATCCCAGTACTGGATGCTCTGAAGATACGAGAAAAGACCAAAGCCACAGTAATCAAGGCATACCTTAGCAGATGACTCACACAGATGGAAGTACTCATCAGACCTCAGCTTATCGATCTTCTCAGAGGATTGGTACTTGGGGTACATAGTGAGGAACTTGGAGAAGGTCTCCTCGAGATCAGGAATCGATTCTAGAGACTGGAAGACACGTTCAGCAGCAAGCGCAGTGGCCCTAAGGAACTCCCTCTGCACGTGGAGCCGCGCAAGCGATCTCGACCGGCCGATGAGGGAGCCTTCCGCATTGACAGATGCGTCATCAGAGTCAACATCCTGAGATTTGAAAAGCAATCCATCTTCAGATGCCTCCTCTAGAGCCTCCCTGAGCTTGTTCTCCTGGAGCTTGCGCAAAACCGAGGACTTCCGCTTGCTGTTGTCATCGTTCAAGGAAGACCCATCTCTCCACCTGTTCTTCCTGTCCAAGAACATGGCGGCACAGTGGGATATGGGCTTCCATAGAGACAGATGCATCTCCCGATCTCAATCCAGAGCTGAAACTGGAGGGTAAACAAGAGGTACCCACAAACCCAAATCCCTCAAAGATGCCAAAAGCTCGCAGCTTTGAACGAGGAGAGGGCACCGGACATCAAAACTTGAAGTGGGTATGGAGGGAAAGCCTCAAAGGAGCGTCGACATTCGCCCACCCTTTTGACATGTCACCGGGAAGCTTTTGCTTTTCGGACCTGAAACAACGAAAGAAATGGGTTGGAGGGAAACCCAAATTGTGAATTCAAAACCCTAACAAGAGAGATGGATAAAGATAAAGGGGAGGTACCCAAGTGGAGTGACGGAGAAGAACTGTCCTCCAGGTCGGAAAGATGCGATCTTTGAAAGGGGGGAGAAGGAACCTCCGGATCTCCAAGAACCCTAATCAGAGCGACCGATTCAAAGGAGATTCAGAGGCCACCCAGATCCCTAAAATGCATCTAGGGTTGGGGAAAGTTGCGATCTTGGAGTATGGTGGTGGAGAACAGGTGAAATGAAACAGCATCCAACAACCAAACCTTCCCCCCCACCTTCTCTCTCTCTCACACACACCTGAGGTTTCTCAGGCAAGAATTAAAGGCCATCACACCTCACACCCATCGGCTCCATTACTACGATGGTCAACAAACATGCCTGCATTTATTATTCGCCTTTCTCTCTCTCTCTCTCTCTCTCTCTCTCTCTCCATTAATACTCCCACTATCGCAACCCAAGGTGGCTAGAACAACCACCCGTCCTCTCTCTCTCTCTCTCTCTCTCTCTCTCTCTCTCCCTAAAGTCTAACCCTTCTTCCTACTGAGCTTTTTGGCGAATAAAAACAAAGGTCAGTACAAAAGAAGAGGAAAACAACGTATCATTGTATGTGTGTTTGTGTCCATTGACTTGTGGTTTTTCACATGGGATCAAGTATGAAATAAAACCAACTTTATTTCGAAAAAAAAAACTTCAAATAACCATGAAATAAATTAACTTTATATTTTGAAATAAAAAAATCTCAAAATAAGATATTCACATTAAGGGTTCCTTTGGGGTACTATTCACAGGGGTACTCCCTCCTCACAGTTTACTATTCACGCAGCCCAATCCAACCCAACCCAACCCTGCAACCAAACGAACCCTAAGAAGGTGTTTTGGTTCAGGAATAAGCAGGAACAAGTACGAGGAATAAGGAAAAGAATGGTCTATCCTATGTTCGGTTGGAAAGATATGAATACAGAGAATAAGTTGGAATAAGGATAGGTAAGGTGAAATAAATAGATGAATGAACGTGGAATAAGGTGAAATAATATGATGTAGATAGAAATAACCATACTCTTGAAAACCACAGCGGACGAGAAATTGACCCTTTATTCCAGTGCTTATTCTCCAAACTAACATGACCTAAATTTTCTTTATTTTTGTTTCATGTTCCTTGTCCATCATCAGAATGGTTGAGCTATAAAAATGCAGGCGGATAAAAAAAACAAAAAAGTTTATTCTCATCTTATTTGGATTTTGTTTTGATAGGATAAGGAACACGTTTATTTCTATGTTATTCATAGAAATGTGCGCTACGCTATAATTATTGTGGAATAAGCGGTGTAAATTGACGATAAATGATCATTGTTATTTATAGAGAGTGGAATACATGGAGCGGGATAATAGATAACTATTTCAGGAATAAAGAAAAATAAAGATATCAGATAATTTTTTTTAAGAAATCTTTATCCGTAACTCCGCAAGGGCTTGTTCCTTTGGTAAAGAAGGAAAAATAACATGGGTCCCCTTTTATCTGGGATTTTCCTAATGCCTGATATAATTATTTCCTTTTTTTATTCCGGAGCTATTCCTATTTATAGATATTACTCTTTCTTCAAACAATAATTACTATTTACTCATCATCACACCATCTTCCTTATTCTCGGAAAAAAAAACCGGATCCAATATGATTGGGTTGAGAAGACTGGGGGATAATATCAGGGTATAAAAAACCGGACCGGACCGGCCAGTCGGACCGGTTGGACCGGGAACCGGCTCTGATCCGGTCGGTTCGGACGGTTCTTTGTAATTAATTTCAAAAAAAAATAAAAAATAAAAATCTGGGTCCGACCAGTGGTCAGACAGGGTTGACCCGGATGGTCGGACCGCGTTGACCCGGATTGACCCAGTTTTAATGGTTTGGTAATTTTCAAAAATAAAGTTTTAAATAATGAAATAATGGGGTTTTTATCATATATGCCCTTCTTAAATTCTTTGATATAAGGTATGTCCCTCTCTTTTTTGGAATATACGTTATGTCAACACTTTCTTAGAGTAATTTTCGTGAAACAACTATAAATAAATTATTACAATATTATACTCATATATAATTCTAGAAAATGCGACTAAGTTTGTATAGTTTTACTCAAAATAGGCAATCATGTTATTCTATTTAAAGATTTGAAATTTCTAACGATTATTTCATTGATATATAAATATATACTTACATATATTTATCCGGTTTTATTGGTTCAAAAAACCGGTTCGACCGGTCTGACCAGTAAATTAAGCCCGGTCCGATTTTTTCCGAGTCGATGAGAATGATGACGTCATGCTGACGTCATCACCGGTCTGACCGTTTAGGACCGACGGTTCGACCCGGTTAGAACAAACCGAAGACTGACCGATTCAATGTCCGGTCCGGTTTTTAGAACCTTGGATAATATACGGAATACCATGCCAATGCTAATGAAAGTAAACCGTAGTTTAAGTATGAAGTTATTTCTTTACAGTAATAACATGTCAGCCATTATCATGGGAAGATTTCCATGCAAAGTACACATGAATCTGCATCAACCCAGAAAACAACCCGGATTTTCATCCAATCCAGATTTTGTTATTTTGAAGAGACCATCAACTAACACCTGTTCAAGAAAATGTACCTGCAGTAAAAACAAGAGAGGGCCACAGAGTAAAATAAGGGGAGCAATGCAATGAAGTGTAATTTATTTCGAATCGAAGGTGAAAGATAGGTGGGGATGTTCTGCAGCCTTTTGGGATCGGTAGGTGGTGTAATTATTCCACCAACTCTTTTAAAAGGAAAAAAAAGGGATCTAAATGTTAGTGGGAAAAAGTCGTATTTTTTTCCTCCAAAAGCAGCTGCTGCACCTCTCTTTTTTAATCTCTGTCTTTATTAAATCCGATGCCATTGATTAGACCCGTGATTTGCGTTAAGTGGGTGCCATTTCTTTCATGAAAGATATCAATCAATGATGTTTGACTGCGATTACAAAGTTTGTGTGTGTCAACATGTGCGCGCACGCATGCGGAAGTGTGGGTATGTGTATATGAATGTATGCATGCATGTGTGCATACATGTTTGTTTTAAGCGTACTTGTGTATGTGCGCATGCATGTGTGAATGTTCTATGTGCATGTGTGTTAATTTGTCAGTGTGAGTGCGTGCATGTGTGTACGTGTGCGTGTGCGCGCTTTTGTGTGCATACATGTGTGCATGTGAGTTAATGTATGAATTTGTGAGTCAACAAGTATCGATGAGTGGGTCCGTGAATGCGTATTTATGTGAATGTTTGAATATGTGTGAATGTGTGCATGTATATGTGTATGATTGTGTGCATGCCTATGTGTAGGATCATGTGTGAGTAAGCATATATGAATCCGTGTTCATATGTATGTGAATGATTGTGTGCATAAATATGTGCATACACAAATATGTATGTGTATATGTGTTAATGTGTGAACGTCTGTGTGGGTGCGCGTGCATAAACGAAGGTGTATGTAGGGTGTGTATGTGTGTGTGTTAATGTGTTTATGTGTGTTAGCGTGCGTGTGTTCATGGGTTTGTCTGACATTAATTGTGTATGCGTTAATTATAAATGTGTGTGAGTGAATATGCATGCTAGTATGTGTGATTGGAAGTATGTGTATTTATGTTGAAGTGTATGTTAATGTGTGTATGACTGCATGTGTGTGAATGTGTGTCTGTGGATGTTTTTGAGTGTGTAGGTGTAGATGTGTGTGAGAGAGAATTTATACATGTGAATATGAATGTAAGTATGTGTATATTTGTGTGCACACGCATATGCTTAAATGTGCACATGTATGTGTTTGTCTACTTGAATGTGTGAGTAAGTGTAAGAGAGTGTTCGAGTACGCATCAGCATGTATGCATACGCAAAACATGCGTAAATGTACATGTATGTGTGTTAACATGTAGTTGCTTGTATGTGCTTGTGTCTGTGCTTGAAAGCATGTGTGATTGTTAGAGAGTGTGTGTGCGCGCGCGCGCATGCATGCATGCACAAACATGTATAAGTATGTTAATATGTGATTATGTGTACGTGTAATGTATGTGTGCATGCATGTGAAGGTGTGTATGTGTATATGTATGGATGTCTGTGTACATGTGAATTTGGGTATGCAAATGCTAGTGTATATGTGCAAATGAATGTGTATTTGTGTTAATGTATGTGTGAGCATGAAAGTGTGCATGTGTGCGTAAATGCGCATGCACGCGTGCACTACAAAAAAAGGTGGGATTGACGTGCACATAAAAGCTCGTTATGTGCACGCCTAGTGCCCGCCATGTGCACGCCCGAGAGGTGGGTGAGCACATGTGCTCGTTCAGGGCGTGCTCGCTTATATGAGAGTCGCCCCGGCTGGTGGGCGAGCACAATGGGACGCTATGTGCTCGCCTTCTCGCTGGCGGGCACATATGTGCTCGCCGATGTGATCGCCTGCACTATAGATTGCGATCACCAACGGAGCACCTGACGAGCACATGTGCTCGTCCAAACTGATTTTCAGGAAAAAAATATACAGGTTCGACAGGGTTTTGACGTCTCGTCGAACCTGTATAGCCTGCTAATAAACCACTGCAGATACTTATAAGAGGTCCCTAAGGGTATATATATTATAGCAGTTCGTTGACTACGATAACTAGCACTAACAATTGAAAGTCACGCAATATACATGAATTCAGAAATAAACAATCAAATTTAACATCTAAATACTACAAACAAGTCAAAGCCAACAAAGTTCATATAAATTAAAAGATGTGCTAAAAGTTTAACAAAAATACAGGTCCAAACCAACAAAAATTTACTTCTTCTTTGATCTAAAAAATTTAGACACTAAACCCTCCTTTGATTTCTTTTTTTCCTTCTCCTTTTCTTTGAACCTCGCATACATGCGTGCCTCTTCTTCATGGTCGTTCTCCTCCTCCTCTTCGTCATCAGATTCAATCTCTTCAGGTTGATATGCACGCCCTTGCGACCTATATTATATATGGAAGATATATATCTATTACATGCTTTTTGTAGATATAGAAATTTAAAATTATTACTCATTCTATAAGAAGAATACTTACATGTACGCCGTGAACTCCTCTCGGAGCTTCGTCACCTACTCCACCATCATCGCCATCTGCGACTCCATTGGAACTGATGATTGGGACGGATGTGGTTGCGTGTACGACGGCTGAGAGTATGCAGAATAGGAGTGACGATGTTCCTCCACATAATATGGAGGAAGACCACCAAGCGTCTGCTTCCTGTTCGCCACAACGTCCCTCTCCTCCAACACCTTATAAGATTTTCATTGTTTAATATAAAATTATATATTAGAAATGAGTATAGTAAGATAATATTTATCTATATATACCTGCTTCCAGATCGTTTTATCAAATGGTGGTTGCTCTCCAGTTGGATCGACACCCCATTTTTCTGCAGATAGTGCCAGATAACGATCCTGAAATACAAAGTTTAATATATATAAATGAGTTATAATATATCATTTAATTGCAAATAAATTGATAGACTTACCAACAACTGTCCTGCTTCAGGAGTGGACCATTGCGACTCTCCTTCTCTCCCACTCATGTGGGACCTCGACCACCACTCCTGAAAAGAGGGTTCCCTTTCCAACCTAGCTGCCTGAAAATTTTTTTAAGATGTAATAACAACATTGCATTATATTAAAGTAGATCTCCAAAAATTAATTTTAAATCGTAATATCATCTCCGCTCTAATCTGATTGTGGCTTTTAGCGCCACTTGTCGACTTAATCCTTTGTTACTAGCGGTTTGTCCTTCCCACTGTAGATCTTCTTCCAAACTCATCATCCGCAACGAATGCATCACAGAAATCCGCCCATCTGGAAGGATTATGTTATGATTATTGATTATTTTAAAAAGTTTATTATAAATTATTTGACAAGTATAATACCTATCCTCCGTACACCATGTTGGAGGGAATCTCTTCATCTCCTCAAAATTCATCTCCTCGCATCCCGTCTTCGCATGCGAGTCTCTCCTTGCCTTGAAAAATGTATCGCTCATTCTCTTTTCTACCAAACGAATGAAGGCTCTACGATAAGCCTCCTTCCCCAGACCAGAGCCAAGGCGAAACCTAGTCTGAAAATTATAAAAAATTATAAGATACAAAAAACTTGACCAAAAAAATCTATATCACTTCTTAGAAATATTTCTTACCATAAACATGTCAAACAGTCTCTCCTGTTCTGCAGCAGGGATGTGACACCATCTAAATTGCATGGAAGTCAAGTGTGTCTTTATTATGTTGGTTATCTCCTTTGCCACCCTTTTGCTATTCACAAAATCCCTGCATTTGCTAGAAAATTTAACTTTGATACAATTTATAAAAAATTTGGAAAATATTTAAAGATAAAATCTATAAAATTTTTACCTCCCATCAGCCGTAACCTCCAACAAAGGGTGGGACGCCGACGTCTGTCCAACTGCAGTAGGTAAAGGCACGGATGTGCTCGGACGTCCAGAAGAAGGAGAGTCAGAATCCATCGATGTTCGTGCTGGTATGGGGACCTGGACTGGGAATCCTGTAGGGGCTGCTGAGGTAGATGGCTCTCCATAGCCTCCTACATAAAAGGGTGGTGGAGGATGACCAAGAGACTCGTAGTAGGCTATCACCCGGCAGACCTCGTCGGACTGTGAATCAAGAACAACATCCGAGGTGGGCTGCTTACTGGAAGAAGGTGAGTCTGAGGAAGATGGACGATTGGATCTATGTGATCCATGCTCCCCGCCACGTCCAAAACCTGCCATGACTGTAATAATGATGTATTACATATTTATTACTTAAGATTTTAGTTAATTCGATTATAATTGTGTAATAAAACTTACAACTAATCTCCATCACTTATTTCGGTGGGATTAAAGGATATTTCTTTGTTTTCTGAGTTTTCCGAGTAATCATTTCTGGAGTCAGAATCATCTTGTAAGTCAACACAGAAAACTTCATTATCAGCCAATCGAATCGATTCGATAATTGGGACTTCTTCTGTTAAGTCTATTCTTTCATATGTCGGTGTGAATGCTTCATCTATGTCATCTTCCTGATTAGTGTAATCATTAGAGATATAACCTCGAGAATTTATCTTCACAACAGTTACTGTTTCAACGCTCTTTCTCTTCTTTGATATTTGTGGGAGATAACATACTTGATCCGCTTGAGATGCTAAGACGAATGGTTCAAATCTGCGTATAAATTTTCTTTGCACCACATCGACAATGTTATTTCTTTTATCGAGTATTACACCTCTATTTGGTTCATACCAATCACACAAGAAAAGAACTACTTTATTCAAGCCTGGTATACTGTATTCCACTTCTATTATCTCCTTTAAAATTCCGTAATAATTCATATGATCTTCCTCATAACAAGATCCGTGAACCATCACTCCATGATTTTGAGTTGTTAAATATTTACCGGAATTTAAGGTATGAAAACGATACCCATTACTGTAGCAAAAGTTGTATGATCGGACCTTAAAAACAGGGCCTTCTCCAAAATATTTTAAAATATGAGAATAGAAATCACCACCATCCAACTGTTTTGAGCGGTCTTTAGTAAATTTGAATCCTTACGGACCCCCTTAGTCCGGGAACTCCGAACAAAGGAAAGCTAATATAAATGTAATACTTTAAGATCATTTTACGTCATACATTTGTATGTGCTACAAATGAGACTATAAAATAATCTTAAAATATTTATTCATTTATATTAACCGGGCAATTACGTATATTTGGCTGGTTAACGATGGGGATAGGGATAAGTGTGATCCTTATTTAGTGCCTAATACAGTGCTTGGGTCACTAAGAGTTAATGGGCACCTGCAAAAAAATCGAACCTGCAAACATCAAAATCCACGACCATTGGTCTGGGATAAACATCCCAAAGTGAGTCCAATAGTGCTGTGAAAAAATAAAAAAATATAACACAGTTAGAGGTGATCAAATCCTCCAATGTGTTGCACACGCCACCCGTTGTGTAGGGCCACACACCACCCGGTGTGAAAGGACGCACTGTGTGTGATGGATTTTGTGCGATTTTCTAATAATTAATGGATAGTATTTTGGACTTATCATAAACCTAACTATAAGTTAATGTGATATAATTGGTCACATTAACTAGAATTTATTGTGATAATAAATTATCACAAAGGGGACATTGGTGTATATCATATCTCATATCAACACGATATGAAATTTTCAAACTATTATTGATGATGTTCATCATATCTAATATCTACACTATTGAAGTTGGCTAACTATTGTTATTCACAAATTTCATAACTAATCTTTTTAAGAAAATTAACAATACTAACTAGTTTAGATGTTGTAATGGTTATTTTATCATTTATAATTTACAAAATCTAAACATAATGTTGGTTGAGGTATTTTATCGAATACCTACAGGGCATACAATTATACATATTATTGAGACAACCATAATCGAAATTACAACACTATAATGATCTACTATTATCCTAAACATGTAAAAAACATTTAAACTATCAAAACAATACACTATATTCAACAAAAAAAACAAAAAAATTGAAACCCTAAACTATCGAAACAATATAAATATGTAATGAAATCTTAAAAAAAGAGAAAGGATGAAGGATTATACTGAATGGTAGATGTATATCTACTCAAAAGACGAAAACGGCGGGCGTCGGTGTCGGGGCGGAGGGGTGGCAGGTCGCCGGAGGGAAGAATTTGGGGGAGGAATGTGTGAGAATGAGGAAGAAGGGGCCGCACAAGGTTCTGTTTACGGGCTTGGGCGAGCACACTTAAGTGCTCGCCAGGCCGTCGCCACGTGCTCGCCCGTAATTTACCAGGCACTAAAGTTATCCGCGCAAAGAAATTCAAGTGGGCGAGCACATGTAAGCGAGCACATGTGCTCGTCCAAATTGGTAATCGCGCCGCTCCATATAATTCAAACTGACGACCCTCATGGGCGAGCACATGTGCTCTTCGTGTGCTCGCCCATGACTGAGCGAGCACATGTGCTCGCCTAGTGCACGCAGAGCTGTGCACGCTAATCCCGCCTTTTTTGTAGTGGTGAATTTGCATGCGTTGGTGTATGCACGAATGCTTGATTATGTAAGTGTATGTTCTAGAAAGAATGTGTGTATGTGTATAAATCTGTATTGGAAATTTTTTTATAATGAAGGCCAATCAAATCCGCTGTGCAACACACACCTACAACGCCTCCGTTTTCTTTCCAGAAAAGTGGCCCCACATGCGAGCGAGTGACAAAAAGACACTCTCTCTCGGTAGATTGCAGTTAGAGGTACCCAATAAACATCTTCTCATATATTCTTCCCATCATTCACTCTAGATATCATATACTCTTGACTAGCTCATCATAGAATGCATACTAGTTGACCCATGTCTCATTCTCCTTTCTACACCTGAGCACTTCAAATCACAGTTCCACCTACCTAAGGGGAGGAAGGAGAAGAAAGAGAAAAGGAATTGGAGAGCAAGGTCTAGAGGCAAAATGCCAAAGAAGGATGTTGGGGAAAAAGTAGGATATAGTTAGAGAAACAGGAGATTCATCGAGCTTAATAACATAGCAAATCTATGTTGTCAGGTGTTGCATTTTAGGTGATCATCAAGGGATCCAATTGGGCCTAAGTATGATAAGTTATGAGGGCCAACTTCCCTCGATAATGACTCGATCTAAGCCTGAGTACGTACATTGACTAGCATGACTATTTTTTATATCACCATATTTATATACTCAACAATAAGCATATTTAATATCTAATAAAAAAATTAGAATTAATTGCAGTAAAAGTGATATAAGGAAAAGTAATAAACTGATTTTCCATCCACAAAAAATATATAAATGTATGCATTATATACAACATGAAAATGTGTGCATGTAAATGTAATTCGATAGCTAAAAAACATTGTCAATAGAAGTCCATCGACCTCAATTTGTGGAGACGAAAAGACTAGTGAGCCTTTGTTGAGTTATCGCTAAAAGAACTCACCAATGTCTGTCGAGTTTTAAAAAAATATGGGCAGCAAACTATTCAAAATGTTTCTAGTGAAGAAAAAAGTATAATAACTTTAGGGCTCGTTCGGTCGGGGGTTACCTTAATTTGGGCGGGTCACCCCTCAAACCCCACATTTCTATCCCACTAGTGGGGCCAACTCTCTTTCCATCAAAAAAATTATATATTATACCATCATATCATCTAAAAATCATAAAATACTCAACTTATACTCATTATTCCAAACTTCAATACAATCAAATCACAACAACTACACACTTTTTCAAATTTCAATACAATCATATCATAATAACTACAAACTTTTTCAAATTTCAATACAAGCGCATCACACAAACCCTCCCAACCCTTAACCCACTAACCAAACACACAAACACAAAAACGGGTTATTCTCCCCCGAATAACCCACCAACGAAAAGCACAAACACGCATTGGTTGGATGTGTTAGTGTGTTTGGTTGGTGGGTTAAGGGTTGGGAAGGTTTGTCTGTTGTGATTGTATTGAAATTTGAAAAAGTTTGTAGTTATTATGATATGATTGTATTGAAATATGAAAAAGTGGGTAGTTGTTGTGATGTGATTGTATTGAAGTTTGAATGATGAGTAGAAGTTGAGTATTTTATGATTTTTAGATGATATGATGGTTATATTTTTTTATGGGAATGGAGTGGACCCCACTAGTGGATTAGGATTGTGGGGTTTATAGGGTAGCTCGCCCAAATTGGGGGTAACCCCCCAACCGAACATGCTCTTAGGGGTTTGAGTTATAAAAATTCTTTTTCTTTAAAGTGCATTTCTTTTCTTTTTATTTTTACCTTATCATTCTACTCCATATAATTATTTTTCCAAATTACAATATCGTAGAATAATTATTTTTCCAAATTATAATATTATCTTTTCAATTTCGAAGTTACGTGCACTCCAAGCTTCTGACAACATCGAGTGGTTATACAATTGCATATCATGCTCAATCGAACCTCCAATTCCACTATGATAATTATTGCATTTACCTTTTAGTTGGAAGGAAGATATTGTCCTCAAGGACATGTTTGTTTAAGTTATAGGTTTAAAGTTGCCTTACATAACATCTCCGGTATTATTAAGTCTATTTACATGTTTACATCCGTTTAATTACTTGTCAGATGCACACCATATTTAACCAAACTTTTAATAAAAAGGATAAGGAACCAATTCGGCTAAAATTTTATGATGAAAAAAAAAATAACAAACAAACCTTATTTCAAAAAGAATAAAAAGTATATATGATTATTTAATTAGGCCTTAAAATCGAAATTAGATAAGAAGAATAGTTTTTTGGACTAGCTAAACTAATTAAGAAGGAAATATTAATCAACTACTGGGTGTCGTTACTTATAAAGATTAATCAAAGCTCAACTGGTATGGTGATGGAGGAAAAGATTTCTCTAAAAGTAAGAATTATAAAAAAAATAAAGAGGGCAATGGAGGAGGAGAGTGATAAACCCAATCAAATCGTTGTTAGGCATGTGAGCCTCTGACGAACCATTTCTACAATAAATATTATTGTAAATTATTTATCAATAAAAGTTATTGATTTATTCACTCCTTTTCTGAGATTATAATATGCATGCACTTATTGGGTCTATCAGTACAAATTGGGTTATGTATCTTGGCCATATTGAGATCATGAAATTGTTGATCCAATTGTTGGATCATAGAGGCCGATGATGGGTTGAATACATGAAGTGTTAGATTGAGGACCCAATTGCAACGTAAGTGATTATCAAGAAGGTATCTCCAACCTGAGAAGGAGATTGCAATCCTTACTCTAAAGGCTTACATCCCACCACCTCTTTATGTAGGTCCTCTGTATAGGAATAGAGATTTAAAGATGTTGAGTGAGTTAAGTCAAAGAGTTGACTTAGCAAGATCGAGATAACAAAGACCTATATCGTAAACTATCACAATATGGACATGTACATCCACTAACCAGAGACATATGTGTTACTATATATCCGATATGTACATTTAGCATACCATTGGGTTGATGAACTAATCAAGGTATATACACCAATGCACTAGTTTACATATAAGGGCATATGAGTAATATAATGTCTCAAATGAATCATACAGGTTCACCACTGAATCAGAAGATATGAGTTCATTCATGAGATATTTGGATCAACTAAATTCCATCAATGATCATCTTATTTTGGAAACAAAGCATGATTCATAGGTATGATATATGCTTTTGGAAAGTATGTGATCAATGCCAACTTCCAATAATCGAATGAGAAACTTAATGATAAAACTATGAAAGAGGCAGCTAAAGTGAGATCAGAACTTCTGATTTATTAATAGTCTTCTAGTATGCAGGATGTACGTGTGTTAGGAATACTCGAGAGTGATATGATCTTAATTAATTGTATACCATGGCACTTTCATTTTGATGGAGTGATGAAACATGTTTGAATTTTAGTGGCTCAGCTCAGTGAACTTATTATCTAATATTAGTTCAAATCTTGTGTGAGTTATGGAAGCATGATACCACTAGCTGGGGGATGAATAACGGTTCAAGGCGGAATCTTCGCAGAATAATCAACAAGCATAGAAATAATGATCAAGCAACCTGATCAATATTTTGCACAACGTGGAAACTCATCTGGGTAAAAACTACGACCCGTCTTCCTGACTAGGGATTTTCCGATTAACCAAGCTAATCAACTGCTTCACTAAAACCTGAGATATTTACGTAAATATCTTAAACATTTACAAAGCTTTCGTTTCATAATCTTGTATCAAACACCAATATCAACACTACAGATCAGACACTGTAGTACAGTCACAAAAATAGGCGAGCTTTCAACTTTCTTCATGATTCCTTGGAGATCTCGCATCCAAGAGCTTCTATGCACACTTAGGATCAGACATCTAAGATCCTGTAGAAATAGATTAATTGGAAACCAGAGATATAACCGTAATACTTTCTAAATAAAGAATTATCTCCATATATATCAAGAATAATTCTCCAAAAAATAGCAGATGTTATCTTCAGATAAAGAACAACAATATAATTGCACAGATTATTCACAGAGAATATCACAACCAACTATGGTATTGATAGCACATGTAGATAAGCAATATCAAACAAGATAGTAAATATCATCGCTCTGAGAAGAGGCTACAAAAATTACTCTGACTGTTATCAGAATAACTTGTAGAACAACTGGTGAATCAAACATTGTTGAACTAAATAACTTGCTTCATAGCTTTTCAACCAAGAATTTCTTTTTGAAATATCGAATGAATCGAACACCAAGAGAAAGGATATCAAGGAAATCGCTCAAAGAGAGCTTCTTACTTTTCTAGAGAAAGTAAGAGCGATGGTGTATGTTCTAATAATGGGTTTTTGGTCCTTTACATTGGAGCTCAAGAAAAAGTACCTGTTGGAAACAAAAATGGGATGAAATTAAACATGATTTCATGATATAATCGACTAGGTTAACAAGTATGATAGATCAACTGTAAATGATCGATAAGTTGATGACGTTTGAATGGTATTCAAATATTGATTTCGATAATTTCAATATACATGATCAACAAGGAGTGATTGATCAATGAAGAACATATGATCGATAAGGTGTGATCGATCACTGTGAAAATAAGATCGTTAATTTCATCAAAATTTGATATTCCTGAAAAGGAAACTTTTGGTTGAAGCTTGCTGCAGTTATAACTTTTTCAAACATTTTACATATAAACTATTACAACTCCTCTAGAGCTGAAGCAATTGCCATCAACGTTGAAGTATGCCTTCCTTGCGGGTGAGCATAACATGCTCTCGGTCATCATAAATGTAGACCTCGGATGAGGAATCTCATCTGTTTTAGGTTCTTGAAAAAAACCGCAAGGCGATATGTTGGAAAATATCAGATCTCCGTGGGATTATCCCCTCATTGTGCACGTACCACATCTACTTGGAAGAGAAAAGTAAACCCTCCCGTGAATTTTAGCGCAATCTAAACCCTAACCTCCGAGAGATTGTGATGAATGAGATTACCAAGTGGTGCGATGCAGGTTTCATGTATCCCATCTCAGATTCCAAATGGGTGAGTCCATTATACGTGGTTCCTAAGAAATCGGGAATCATGATTGTGATGAACGAAAAGGAAGAGGATATTTCGACCTGAATACCAACATCCTGACGCATCTATGTAGACTACAGACGTTTGAATCTTGTAACCAAAAAGGATCATTTTCTACTTCCTTTCATCGACCAAATAGTCAAGAGGCTAGCCGCAAAGGAGTAGTTCTATTTCTTGGATGGTTATTCAGGATACAATCAAGTTGAAATTACGCTTGAAGATTAAGAGAACCACATTCACTTGTCAATTTGGGATGTACATGTTCAGACGGATACCATTTGGTTGTGTAACTCCCCCACTACATTTCAGAGACGGATGCTAGCAGTGTTTGCAGATATGATAGGTAGTTTTCTCAAGGTGTTCATGGATGACTTCTCGATCTACGGAATTAGCTTCGATCAGTGCCTTACATCTCTCGATCGAGTTCTTCAACGTTGTTGTGAAGTAAATTTGGTGTTCTCATGGGAGAAGAGTTACTTCATGGTGACCGATGGAATAGTGTTGGGCCACGTTGTCTCCAAGCAAGGTATGAAGGTCGACTCCACCAACGTGGATGTCATTTCCAAGCTTCAACCACCTACCTCACTAAAGCAAGTCAGGTCATTTCTGGGGCACATGGGATTTTAAAGAAGATTCATAAAAGATTTCAACATGATTGTCTGACCTTTGACAGATCTTCTAGGCAAGAACATTGAATTCATTGTCAATGATGGAGTGCTCCAAGCCTTCATCCAGTTGAAAGAAATCATAACTAAATCTCCTATCCTATAGCCACTGGATTGGTGTCTACCATTTGAGATCATGACGGATGCTTCCGATTATGCTATTGGGGCTGAATTGGGAAAATGACGGGATGGACTGCTATTTATAATTTGTTATGCTAGCAGCTTTCTGGATGATGTCCAGAAGAATTACACAGTTACCAAGAAGGAGCTGCTATCCGTAGTGTTTGTATTGGAAAAATTCAGGTCAGACCTGCTTGGGTCAAAATTCATTGTGTATACTGCCCACTCTGCCATAAGATACCTTCAAAGCAAGAATGATGCGAAATCAAGACTACTATGTGGGATCCTTTTACTACTGGAGTTTGATTTAGAGATACGTGATAAAGTTGGAGTCAAGAATGTTGGTGGCAGATCACCTTTCCAAAATCACCATGATAGAAACTCCTAAATAGGAAATTCTACTCACCACCGAAATCTTCTCATATGAAACTATCATGGCAGTCACCTCTTTCCCCTAGTACGCCATCATTCAACTAGCTTTTCTCCAAGGAAGTTCCACAAGATTGACCAAAGCTGAAAGTGGACAAGTTCATGTCCGAGATACATCTCTATTAGTGGGAGGATCCTTACTTGTTTCGAGAGGGTGTTGATTGTATCTGGTGAAGATGCATTCTTAAGGACGAGTTCACAAGTGTCATGAACCATTGTCGCAAATTAGAATTTGAAGGACACCATTTGGAAAGTGTACGGCGGTGAAAGTACTCCAATGCGACCTCTGGTGGCTGATTCTCTTCAAAGATGCTATTGAATTTGTTAAAGGTTGTATTGACTGTCAGAAGATGGGTGACACTATCAGCTTACGAGACAACATGTCTCTCAAGTACATTCATATGTCTTCATGCATGGGGAATCGACTTCATAGGCCCATTCCCCTAATAGTCAAGGATATGAGTACATCTTTCTTGCTGTCGAGTATGTTAGTCGACGGGTGGAGGCTATCCTCGCCCGATCCACAGATAGTCGCACTATGTGTGGCTTCCTTAAATATAACATCATTGTGCAGTTTAGGATTCCAACGATCCTTATATAAGATGCAGGTAGCCACTTTATCAACAAAGAAGTGAAGAAACTCACTAAGAAGTACAGCATTGAATGTCGTGTCGCATCTCCTTACGACCCACAGATTAACAGCTTGGTTGAATGTTCTAACAGGGAGATCAAATCTATCTTGCAGAAACTTGTACGTCCCGATAGAAAGAACTGGTCCCAGTTTCTCAACTCGGTTCTTTAGGTGTATTATACATCATACAAGTCTCCTTTAGGAATATCTCCATATCGTCTAGTATATGGCAAGCCATGCCATTTTCCCGTCTAACTTATCCATAAACCTTTTATGGGAGGTCAATATATGCAACTTGGACAGGGAGAACGCGGGAAAGAACAGAAAGCTTGACATGAATCAGCTCTTGGAATTCATAGACTCTGCCTATGATAAAATTCTCATGTATAAAGAGAAAATCAAGAGATCGCGTGACAAGAATATCAAGCGAAAGACTTTCAAGCCAAATAAGAAAATGTGGATGTTTGATGCAAAGTTAAAGGTATTTCCAAGAAAGTTGAAAAGCAAATGGTCAAGACCTTTTATTGTCAAGAAGGTGCATGACAATGAGAACATCGTCATATCTGCATTGTCAGCTGACGCACAACCTTTTGTTGTAAAACGGACAGCTGCTGAAACCATATGTTGATCATGACATTATTTTATCCGAGGTTGACTCAATAAAGGTGGCATTTCTAGATGAGCTTCCAAAGACTGAAGGATCAGACGCATAAGCCTCAAAAAATACTTTTTATTTTTTCCTTTTCTTCTTTCCTTCTTTTCATTTCCTCTTTCATTATTTCATTCATCCCATTTAACTGTGCTATACTTAGGATATACTTAATCATAACTATAGGGGGGATGAGTGTATTTGTTTGCTCTTTATTTATTCTTGCATTTGTCTCCCAGTTTGTTGATATCTCTTTTCTATACTTAGGGATATTTCACCCTAAGTATAGATGAGACATACAAGGACATGATTCTTTCATACATTCTCACCTTTGATAATCCCCACTTGGTATACAGTTGACTGTACTTAGGATTAGTTGATCCTAAATATGAGGGGACGGTGAACTTCTTATTATTTCAGTTGTTGTAGTATATACTTTCTTATACTAAGCACGAGTTATATCTTCTTATCTCTCTTTGATCACTATGAGGATATAGATCACGCTAAGTATAGGGGGGTCGTATCTATATTGTATATAATTTAACCATAACTCATAGTTTCCTATTTTAGAATAATATGGCTAAAATATTATATATGAGTAAGAATATAGAGTAAATCAATTTTACAGAATACACCTTAATAATGTAAACATTATTATTTAAAATTCGTTATACCTATTCATAAAATGTTTTTCGAATGTTTTGCAAAATGATTTGAAAAATGGTTGAAAAATATCTTGAAAAATCTTTTGAAAACTGTTTGGAAAGCTTTTGCAAAACGTTTTTAAACCATTGTAAAAAAACTTTTTATTTGTAAAAATCTTTTTCGTTTGCATGAATAAAATTTTGAAAATTCAATTTACAAATGGTTTAAAAAATGATGGTAAAAATATTTTGAAAAATCTATACATATTGTTTGAAAAATCTTTGCAAAATGATTTTCAAATTTTGTAATTGTTTGCAAAATTTTTTATAAAAATTATTAGCAAAAATAAGTTTTCAAAACATTTATAAATCTGTTTTCAATCTATTTTGAGAACTTTGTAGCATCAAATAAAATTTTATAATCATTGTAGATAATTCCTTGTATATAGAATTTCTAATTAACCACCAACATTTAACTTGTACAAATACCCAGTGTAAATTCTTAAATCAATTCTTGTAATTAAGCATGCACTCCTATGTAAATATTTGCACATAATTCTTTCACAAATATTTATTGAAAAAATCCCTAAAAATTTTAAAAGTTGCAAAACTTCTAAAATTTTACAAAATGTTTTCAGAAATTTCCATAAAAAATGTAAAACTTTTTCAAAAAAATCCATAAAAAGTTCAAATCAGGAAATACTTCACAAAAGATTTTCTTTGCATAGTATAGCATTTGCATTTTTCAGATCAATAATGGCAATTGAACTAGTATAAGTAGAATCCGAAGATTGGAGCTTGGTTGGACGTTAATCCACTTAATCACAGGAACCTTAGAGGAAGTGGAAATGAGGTGCTTCAGGTCTACTAGACTTAATTCTTTGAGACCACAAGACTTTGTTCATATGCCATCTCGACTGTCTAAGTAGAATATTTCAAAATACACGCATGACTCTTATCGACAGTAACCTAACTTGCATACATGCACTTTACACTTTGCTCAACTCAGTTGAAGTGATAAAGGGCTAGATTTGTCGGTATGAGACACAAGCGAATGGAAACATACGAAGCCACAACTGGTAGTCATTGTGCCCCAACCGGATCCAGTAGTGATGAGACCCAAGGATAGAAGGTTGTGGGTTGCAATAGTGCTTCAAAAGAGGGATAGTATACTGTCTCCAGAAGAAAAAAATCCTTATGCAAATGTTGTTGTAAATTGTATTAAAAAAATGCAAAATCAAGAGCTCTAAAAGAATAGATGGCCAAAAATCAAAGAAAAATCAATGCCCATTGGAGTATGTATATATTTAATAAGCAAGCTTGTGCTTCAAAGTTAAAGATTCCTTGGCTACACTGGTCAAGCATCCTAGGATAGGTATCTACACTTACAGTCCATTCTCTTCTCCACCTCCTTTTCTTGAGCTGGTTACACTTGAACTTAGAAGGGAATGCCTTGCTCCTCGAGGAAAGAGTTGCTAGATTGGAGAATTAGGGTCACCATGTTGGAGAAGACTGTCTATTTACTGTTTCAGCCGAAGGGAGCTACATATCACTAACACCGTATAAGATAGACTCATGGTCATAAGGGACCGCGTATGGACTAGACTTGTTCTGACGTAACTCTTGAGGATACTTGGACAGAGTTTTGTGGTTCCTAGAGGTTGTTCTGTTGCAAGTCCGCATCCCAGTAAGGTTCCGACCGAACCTAAAATCCGAAGGTCTGATTAAGCTACTTTGATTTTATTAAGATGAGTTTAAAAGTTAAAATCATTCCAAATTATTTCTTTTTCTTTTCTTTATTTTCTTTTTCTGCGCTTATTGGCATAAGTGTTTACTAGGGACTAACAAAGTCAAGTATAGGGGGCGATGAATATCCATTTCATCACCTTTATTCTTTCATTTTGACCATAAATCCCTAGCTAAATGCGTGTAAATAGCATTAAGTTTCATAAAATAACACTCAATTATTAATCAATAAACAATATATAATATATTGTATTTAATGTCAAAATAAAAGAATACAGGAAAGAAAAGAAAAATAATGAAGTGCCAAAGATACTAAGTGACCCTAGACCTCAAGACCCAGTCATGATGATGACTTGATCGATAATGAATAAAGTAGGAGGAGATAGGACAAACCGATTGTACAGAAAACAACATAGAAACCCTAGTTGTTTTTGCCTAATAGTTACATTTTGGGACCAATTTTATTCTTTATTATCAACACCTCAAATAATAAAATCTCTACATGAACATTGCACATAAAAATACAAAGAAAATATAAAAATTATTTCATTAAGAAATAGTGCATAGTGTGCCCAAGATACACAGAATAAAAGCCGCAAAGAAAATTTTGTAGACATGTATCTTCTCCATACAAACTCAAAAATGGCCATCCTCACCTTTATTTATCTAAAATTAAATTGTATATTTAATGAAGGTGGTTTCATTTAATTTGGAGTTAATACACAAAAGTTAGCTTTTGGGCCCTCATTGGGCAATATACTTGTATATAATATTCTATATATCTACTCTACATAGTTTCACTTTCTTATATTTTTATATAATTTAAATAGTACTTAAAATACATGTACATAATAAAATAAAATAAAACCATTGAAAATAAAATAAAATAAATAATATACTTCAATGCATGGGTAAACTATACATATAATATACATGTATATAATTATTTAAGTAAATAAATGGATTCAGAGAATATATTAAAAGTATATAAATATTTATTTTAATAAGTTATAAATATATAAAATATGTAAATAATATAATATAATACAAAATATAAAATAAAGTAAAAATACATAAAATATAGGTCTATATACCTATAGGCATACATGTAAATATTAGCATGCTATAAATTAACTTGTAAAAAAATAAAATTATAATAAAATACTACTCAAAATGATAAATATTTTTCATGTTTTGACAAAATAATAATAAAATCATTTATATTTTTAATCTATTTAATAATGCAATTTTCTACCCTTATTTTCTGATTTGTCCACGTGGACCAACCAAATTGCTTCTTGTATTGAACCTAGGTCAACTACCCTCACTCTCCTTCTCGAATGTTGCGATTGTAAGAGCTCGATTTTGCACCCTTTTCCTCGCTTGATCTAATTATGCTATGGCTTGGCATGCTGAGCAAAATATGGAGATTTGATCTCCTTAATTCATGCCCGAGCTTGAGATCCATTCAATCTTCATCGAATCAAGAGAAATTGGAGCTGCAAAGTGCCACCTTCATTTGTGTAAAAATAATCACCTTCTCGCCCCTTTTGAAGTGTGATCACCCTTCACCCTCTCTAACCCCTTGCTCTTGATTGCTTAAGCTTGTCGATGACAGTAGTAAGCTCGCAGAGCATTTGGCGTAGAGAAGGAGCGTCCGGAGGCGGAGGTCCAGCCTCGCCGGAATAGCCATCAGCGGAGTTTCCTGTTCCTTGGAATAGCCATGTAATAGTTGCATTCCTGTCATTTTTCAATCGTGTTTTGTTTCCTTAATTTAGTGTAAGCCTTAGTTTAGCCAATTATGCATTAGTTTAGTTTAGTTTTAGAAATCTAAATCGTTGGAGCCTTAGGCTCCGGCCCCAAATTCACTGTTATCATCCACTGTTCCAACCCCCATTTCATACCACTTTCATTCCCCTTCGCATTCTCCGCAAAAGCCCCTTGTCCCCCCCCCCTCGATTCTGCAAGAATAAAGGTCACTCGGAGCACCTTCCACCGCCTTTCGTCGGAGCCCACAACCATCTTCATCCACCGCGCATCCAGCTTCCTTTTAGATCGAGGACCTTCGCCTCATGTCAAAGAATCTTTTGCTGCAGGAGGGAGCACCTAAGGAGCCTTCTACAACTCACATCCAATGAAGAACAGACGCCCATGTTACCAAACCTCAAAGCCCCGATCTATGGGTCATGGACCCATTTAAGACCTTCTGCAGACGTGGGGTAGCCACAATAAGCTGAAGGACCGGTCAGAGACGAAAGAGGAACGTGGAGGACGGAGCATTTTCGGTTTCAAGCTTGCTAGGTCCATCTTCTTCCGAATTCTTCTAACATCACTCAAAACCGTCAGATGGAGCCCAACTTATAGATCTAATCATGTCCGTCAATCAAGGCTGGACATGTGCACAAGGAGGAACGCACAATCAAACATGTGGCACATTTAACGCCATCTGATAGCGTGCCTCTTTTGGGTAAAGTTATTAGTAACCAGTCACCTTTCTGTATTTTCCATTTGGTCTTGTAAATATTTAGGATAGTTTAAAACTCATGAGAAAATTGCACGGACCCTCTGGATGTTTTGAAAATTGCACTTAGGTTTAGTGCCAAGTCACCTCACGTAGCGTCCCACGTGAGGCGGATATTTTACAGGGAACCCCTCTCGAGTTCTTCATTTTATTTTAATATTTTAAATTTCTATATTAGTGTAATATTTTGGGATTATTTGCACAGGATACCTTATACTTATATTTTATTACAAAAGGCCCCATGTCATGCTATTTTATTTTATGTATGTCTTCTAATTTTTGTTAAATAGCTCCAAAGCATTAAAAAAATTTGGGAAAATTTGTGTCATTGTCTGATATTATTATGATGTTTGCCATATTTTTTATTTAGCATTTCCATGGATTTTTCCATTTCTAAAAATCATTGTGGTCTTATCTATTCCTTGTTTAGCTACAAAAATATAAAAAATTATAAAATCACTTCTAAAATTCCAAAAAATAGAATATATTTATTATTGTATTTTATCACTATAGATCAAAAATCACAATATATGCATAAAAGAAAAATCTTAAAAGTTGAAAACCCTCTTAAGCCTAGAATAATTAGCAAAAATTCTAAAAAATCGAAAAAAGTAGTTGTCTACTTCTTTTTCATATATAATATAACATATATTAAAAATAATTTTGGGAGATTTTGTAATATTTATCTATTTTTAAAATGCCAAAACATTCAACCCATTTATTAAGTCTATATTTAATACTTTAATAATACGTAAAAACTAGCAAAAATTGCCTAAAAATCTCAAAATATAGAAAAATTAGAAAACACAAAAAAGATTTTATTTTGAAAAAATGAGTCTTTTTACCTAATGTTACTTACATAGTATTATTATTACTATTATTATTTATAAATACCTTAAATATATTTTAAAACATTTAAAAAATGAAAAAGAATGTTCTAATTTGACTTAATTTATTATATTTTTATTATATATATCATATACAGCTTATATTTTATTATATATAGATATATACTTATTTAATCTTAAAAATAAAAACAAATTAGATATTAGAAACTAAAAAGATAATAAAAATTATTAAATTAAAAACAAAAAATATAAAACATTACAATACATAAAAAATTAAATAGAACCAAAACCCAAAAAATAATTAAAAACAAAAAAATCTAGAAAAATACTTAAGTAGGTTGCTCAATTTTTCTCTACTCCCTTTTGCTTCTTGTGTTCGATACTCTACTTCTTATCATTATACAAATGCTATATTGCTATAATAATTTTTGACTTACTCCACTTTGATTGCTTTCATTATCTCGTGTTGTTCGACCCGTCACTTGTGTTCGGTCGCCTGAGCGATTCCTAATTGTGTTTGATTAGTAGATTGGCCGTTCATGAACCTAAGTTGAGAGTAGGCAAAGATTCTGTCTTTGACAGAGGCCGAACAAGAGGAGGAAGCTTCCTTGGATCTCTTGGGTGCCATCTGAAGGGAGTCAATTTAAAATGAATCCAACCCACGCATCACGGAAGCGTGGAAATTGCATCATATGTGATCTAGATTACTAGTCATATTAGTCGACAGGATAGTGGAATTTAAAAAAAATCAATGAAATCACATGACAAAGGAACCTTTCCCATATCATTTCATCTTGATCACAAACAAGCATTAGGGTTACTTCTTGTAGCGTAATCATGATTCTTGTGTCTCTAAACGAAGAGACCTCCTGTCTAAAGTCCGATCCGACGTAGACAATACTTGCAGGCGATGGATGAAACATGTGCTCCCCGCAATCCTTGGTGACGATCCATGCCGAGAACCTTCTGATTTCATCAAATGAAATCCATCATCTTCCTCACGGGCACAAAGCACCAAAGAAGACAGAGATCCATGAGCAGTCGATCCGGCAACACAATGGTAGCATGATGACGGCGATGCTCTCCATAAACCCTAGAGTGGATGACCACTTGGGTTTGATATGGGCATCCTATGGACATGTTAGAGAGGGAGAGAGAGAGAGAGATTTTATTTCTCTAACTTGTATGTTGAATTTTTATAAAGAAATGTCTATGGTTGGCTCTTCTTTTATAAAATTTTGGATGTCCATGGATCTCGAACCATGTGCACACATAATCAATTGTGTAGATTAATTTGTGCATTGAAATCAATGACCTAGATTTCATTTCAATAATTTACAATAATAATATAATTAATTTTAAATGAAAAATAGTTTGAAGACATTCTTCACCAAATTAATTCAATTAAAATCAATCTCCATGAGAAGAAATAGGAAAGAGGGGTGCCTCCTTTCCATATAGGAGGTGGACGACCACATGGTGCTTCCACCATAGTCGTCCACTCTTAAAAAGAAGTGGAGTGCACTCCACTTAATTCCATATTTGTGAGATCTCAAATCTCCAACAAATCTTCTACATGTGCAACAATATTTGTTACTTGATTTTTCACCAAAATAATTCTAAATTATTTTGTGACAATTCCAATCATGCCATTGATAATTATGAATCATATTCGAACATCCAATATTAAATGTAAATCACATTTATATTAACTGTTCAATGTGAATCCAATTCATATTTAATTATAGGGATTTTATCACTTGTGCCCCTCCGAGATGTTGCAATATCAGTTATGCCCCTATCTTTTTGGTAATATCAGTTGTGCCCCTCACTTCTTGCTATTTTATCACTTGTGCCCCTCGGGTTAGTGACCGTCCATCTACAGTGCAAACGGACGTTAACTTTGAGGACATAAGCGGAATTATTTTTTTTAAAAGGTTATGTGGTCATTTCTTCCTCCTCTTCCCCAACCTCTTCTTCTTCCTCCTCTTCCCCATCTTCTTCCTCCTCCTCCAACCTCCTCCTCCTCCCTCTCCGCGCCGAGCTCCCCGCAGCCCCTCCCCTCCCCGGCGCCGCACCTCCTCCCAGCCCGCCGCCCCCTCCCCTCCCCGGCACCGCCCCCTCCCCTCCCCAACACCGCCCCCTGCGCCCCCTCCCCCTGGGCTGCACCCCTCCCAGCCCCGCACCTCCTCCCCTCGCCGGCGCCGCCCCCTGCTCCCCCTCCCCCTGGGCTGCACCCCCTCCCAGCCCCGCACCCCCTGCCCCGCACCGCCACCTCCCCTCCCCGGTGCCGTCCCCTGCTCCCCCTCTTCCCAGCACCGCACCCCCTGCCCCGCACCCCCTGCCCCGCACCCCCTGCTCCGCCCCACCACCTCCCCTCCCTGGCGCTGCCCCCCTGCTCCCCCTCGTCCTGGGATGCACCCCCTCCCAGCCCCGGACCCCCTGCCCCGCACCGCCACCTCCCCTCCCCGGCGCCGCCCCCCTGCTCCCCCTCCTCCCAGCCCCGCACCCAATGCCCCGCACCCCCTGCTCCGCCCCGCCACCTCCCCTCCCCGGCGCCGCCCGCTGCTCCCCCTCCTCCCAGCCCCGCACCCCCTGCCCCGCACCCCCTGCTCTGCACCGCCACCTCCCCTCCCCGGCACCGCCCCCCTGGTCCCCTTCATCCTGGGCTGCACCCCCTCCCTCGCAAGCCGGCAAGCCGGCCTCTATCATCGGCATCATTGGCATCTCGTATGCTGCGGGGAAAGTTGGAGAGGCGGAAGCATCTCGTATGTTGCGTATGCCAATGATACTTACAATCAGCCTCTATCATCGGCATCATCAGGTTGGGGATCGTCAGTGTTGGAGAGGTGGTGGGAAAGTCGGAGAGGCGGAAGCAATCAGACGCGAGGGCGGAGGCGCCGCTCGTGCCGTGATTGGGGGCGATGAAGAGGTTTGCCTCCGGGAGGAGCTGGGCGTCGCTGGATGGAGATGAGTTAGAGAGATCCGGACCGTTGGGTGGGGGCAGGAGAGGGATGGACCATAATACCCTTCTTAACCACACCATGGTTTGAATAAACCATGGTTATTTTAATTTTTTGACGGTCAATCTGACGGAAGGGCACAATTGATGACGGAGCAAGAAGTGAGGGGCACAATTGATATTACCAAAAAGATAGGGGCATAACTGATATTGCAACATCTCGGAGGGGCACAAGTGATAAAATCCCTTAATTATATAATGTGAATCCAATTCACATTAACTTATAAATTGTAAATCATATTTACAATTAAATCTCTCTCATGATATAAAAAATCATGTTCATAATATTTATGATTATTGTGGATAGTGCTCTCCATATTAATCATATCCATGATAATTAAATCTATTTTAATTATATCAATTGTATCTCTGTATATATGTCCAAAAAATATGAACCATATCCACATTATTGATGATAACTAAATCTTATTTAATCATCAAATTTCCAATGCTAAGATATTTTCAACAATAGAATTATTCTTGAACTCTTTCAAAAACAATGTGCTTTCTAATCTCACATTCAGATCTAGAAGACCTCTCATAGATCTTTAATTAAGTCGGGCATGATATCTAATCTTCTAATTGCATCTGAGTCATATTTAGATCAATGTCCAACCTTTGGACTAAGATTGGATAAAGAATTTACTGAGTGGAGTAATTAAAATCCAAACATGTTTCATCACTCCCTCTAAATGGAAGCATCATGGTTATACAATCGACTAAAATCACATCACCCTCGAGTATTCCTAATACCCATACATCCTGCATATTGGAAGACCTAGAATAAATCCGAAGCTTTGATCAATTTTGAACTGTCTCCTTCAAAGTTTTATCATTAAGTATCTAATTCGATTATTGAGAATTGGTATCGATTATATGCTTTTCAAAAGCATATATCATACCTTCAAATCCTATCTTATTTTAAAAACAAGATGACTAATGTTGGAATTTGATTTATCCCAATATCTCATGAGTAAGCTCATATTACTCATATGCCCTCGTATGCACACCAGCTTGCCGGTGTATAGATCTTGATTAGGTCATTAACCTAATGGTTTGCCTAATGTACATACTTAGATATATAAGAATGCATCTGTCTCCAGTCAGAGGAGGCATACTACTTATACGTGCCAGTATACAACATAGGTCTTTGTTATCTTGATCTTGTTAAGTCAACTCTTTGACCTAACTCATTCAACACCTCCGAATCTCTATTCCTATGTAGAGGACCTGCACTAAGAGCTCGATCAGATGTCAATCTTTGGAGTAAGGATTGACATCTCCTTCTCAGGCTAGAGATCCCTTCTTGATAATCACTTGACGATGTGGTTAAGTCCTCAAAAGAACTCTTAGATATTCAACCTATACCAACCTCTATGATCCAACCTTTGGATCAACAACTGTATGATATCAAGATGGCCATGGTGCATAACTTTTATTGTACTAAGCAACCTATTATGCAAATTAGTTGTTCTTCATTTCAGATAAATGAGCGAATTTCAGTAACTAATATTGCATAATGACTCGGCGTAGGCTCACATGTACAACAATCTCCCACCAACCCAAAGAGTCGTTAATGGACTAATCTTTAAACCCACGCTCATATGCTAATCATAAACTATACGTAAAAATAGCTTGGTAAGCTGACTTGTCACTCTGTTCTCGATAGACTATGTCAAGTCCTTTTACAAACCTGCACATCTCCTAGTAGTTGTGCTGACATCTAATGCGAGTGTTGCATCTTATGCAACCAACACTCAATCTTGGTTAAAGTAGTTACAGTGCCTTTGACACCACAACTCAATATTTTTTATAATAATCAATAATGATAATAGGATTCATTCTCAAAAAATGTGATGTTTTTACTGACATGAAGATGACACGAGATGGGATCAGAATATTTATATCCCTTCTGATTATTGGAGCAACCTAGGAAAATGCACTTTGTAGCATGAGGATCTAATTTCCGTATATTTGGATCATTATTATGAAGGAAACAAACACAACCAAATACACTTGGTTCAGTAGCAAATAGATCCTTATATGGATGCAAAACATGATAAGGAGTTTTTTTACTGAGCACCATTGAGGGAGTTCTGTTTGTAAGTGATGAATCATGTATTCATCATGCTTAAATTGGTCATTTAGGCTCCGTTCCCCACCATTCACATGCAATTAATGATTAATAGAGCATTATTAGTATTCATACATGTGTAAATAATATTTGCATTTCATCATGCATAATTGCATTAGAAATCCCAAGTGTAAATTAGCCCAAAAAGCCGCTAACTTCTCTTTTTTGTAGTTAATTCATCCTAACTCCGATTGACCCCAAACTACCTCCATTGTGCAGATATTACTAACAAGATTAAATAAAAATACAAAAAAATACTAAATCCAATAAGTGTCAAATAATCCCAAAGTCTAATTTCACATCCGACGGACTAAAACGAGCATATCTCCCTCATACAGTGTCCGATTTTGGTCTACTCACTTTTAAAGTACTCCATTTTCAAATACCTTCAAAACAAGACCAATTTCGTAAAATTCGGAGCTCATATGTGAAAGTTGGGTTTTGGGAATCTTTTCCGCATTTTGACTTTTTACTATTTTTGACCTGAGTTTTTATGTACGTAATTAACCCTTTTAATTTTATTTCTTCTTCATTTGTGTTTTTTGATGAAAGTTTTATTAAGAGACACAAAAATCCAAATCCAGATTAAAAGTGAAGTCAAAGAAACTGACTGAGTCCAAGCGTCCGTTGTCGGTCTGTACAAAAATTGTGTGTTTCTTACTTCTATTTTATTTTCCTATTTTCTTATTTATTAAAAATCCAAACAAAATAGATTAGTGTGTAAATAATTTTCTTATATTTTATCATTTTTTTAGAATTTTTATCCTCTCTAAAACCATCAAAAAAATTACAAAACCCCAAAAATCTGGTTTTTTATACACATGGAGAGCCACCAAAAAGACCACTTCGCATAGATGACCTCTTTTTCTCATGGGTCCTTCATGAAAGTTGTAGATCTCGTCAAGACAAACAACTTTTGTAATAAAAAATACAAAAAAATTACTAAATCAAATAAGTGTCAAATAATCCCAAAGTCTAATTTCACATCCGACGGACTAAAACGAGCATATCTCCCTCATACAGTGTCCGATTTTGGTCTACTCACTTTTAAAGTACTCCATTTTCAAATACCTTCAAAACAAGATCAATTTCGTAAAATTCAAAGCTCATATGTGAAAGTTGGGTTTTGGGCCTCTTTTCCGCATTTTGACTTTTTACTATTTTTGACCTGAGTTTTTATGTACGTAATTAACCCTTTTAATTTTATTTCTTCTTCATTTGTGTTCTTTGATGAAAGTTTTATTAAGCGGCACAAAAATCCAAATCCAGATTAAAAGTGAAGTCAAAGAAACTGACTGAGTCCAAGCGTCCGTTGTCGGTCTGTACAAAAATTGTGTGTTTCTTACTTCTATTTTATTTTCCTATTTTCTTATTTATTAAAAATCCAAAAAAATTAGATTAGTGTGTAAATAATTTTCTTATATTTTATCATTTTTTTAGAATTTTCATCCTCTCTAAAACCATCAAAAAAATTACAAAACCCCAAAAATCTGGTTTTTTATACACATGGAGAGCCACCAAAAATACCACTTCGCATAGATGACCTCTTTTTCTCATGGGTCCTTCATGAAAGTTGTAGATCTCGTCAAGACAAACAACTTTTGTAAAGAAAAATTTTTCAATCCGAGGTCTCCTTCCATTTCTTTTCTATTTTTCTTTACCTTTAATTTTTAAATTTTTTTTGGGGCGCCACGTGGCTGCCCCTGGGCGTGCAACGTGGCACACCCACCTGCGACACCCCTCTCTCTCTTGGCGCACGTGCCACACACGTGTCGCCTTCTCCTCCAGTGCGCACGTGCGTGGCACGTGATCACCCTCCTCCCCTTCCAAAACCGCCGGCCGCCACTTCAATTTGCAACGCGCCCCCCTCCACCCGCTCGCTCCGACCATTACGTCCTCCGGCCGTTACACCTGCCAGCCCCTATAAAGCTTCGCCAACCCCCACCTTGCATGTCATCAGCCATCTCTGGAGCAAAGACCCCCGACGCCCTTGGTGACAGCAAGGCATAGGGCACCCTCCGGCGTGATCCAGCACCTTCTTCGCATGCTGCCTCGAGCTTCCAGCTCTTCTCAGGTGAACGACACTCATCTCCCTCGCGATCTCCTCGTTCGCCACTCGAACCGCTCGCCTTCGCCAACCTCCTTCTCTGGTCAACTCCGCTCGCCCACCGCCGGCCTTGCAAAGGCCGGGACTCTCTTCCCTTCGCCACCCCCACGCTTCGCAGCTCCCCCCTTTTTGGCTAACCTTGCAGGTCGTCTGCCTCCTCCTCTGGCCAGCAACCGACCGCCTTCACCCTCCGACTGCCTCGCTCCACCGCGCCTCGCCTTCCAGCCGCCCAGTGCCTCGCCTCGAAGACGCGCCCCAGCGCTTCACCCTCCGAGCTCCGTTGTGCGAGCCTCCGCCCAGTCGCCGCCAAGACCATCGCACCTCGACCGCGTTTCCACCACCGCCACCGCCTTCCACAGGTCTTCGCCGGTCGTGTGTCGACCGACCGAGGACTCGTCGCCCCGCTCCCACCGCCGCGCCGCCTGCTCTCGTGACGTACAATCGCCATTGGATTGGGCAGATGGCCCTTGATCCAACAGCTCAGGCGCCGCCACGCCTCCCTACCCGAGCCTCGGCCCCAACCTCAAGGCTCGGGTCCCCCGAAGCAACGCCAGACCGCCACGCAGGCTCGGGCATCCGAGCTTGAGCCCCACCACCCGAGCCTGCGCCTCGGCCCCGAACCACAGGCTCTGGTCCCCGAACCTCAGCTCCGAGCCGCCCGACCCTCCGCTCCGCTCTCGAGCCTCTGGGCGCACGTGCAACACATATGCGCTGGTGGAAAAATTGTACGGACGCCCCTGCTCGTTTTAGAATTTGCAAAAATACCCCATCTGGAGTAATTTACAGAGGAGCCCCTCCATCTTTTATAAATTACAGATAAGCCCCTCCAGAGACTTTTTTGAAGCAAAAACTTTATTTTATTTATATTTTAGTCTCTGCAATTTCATTTTAGCATATCTTTCTCATACGAACTCTGTTTTTAGCATATAATATGCCATTTTGAAGCTCTTTTCATGCTCTACCACTTAGCATGGTTTATGAACGGATCTGAGGTTGTTTTTTGATAACGATTATTTGAGGATCTCTGTAGACTCTTGCAGGATGAATTTGACATATTTGTGCCTTATTAAGATATTCACGATTTATGTTGTAGGGATTTGATTAAGAAAATGATGGAATTGATCTAATAGCTGAGGACTTAATTTTAGTAGGGGTTAAATCAAGGAGATTGATTAGATTTATTGACTGCAAACATTTCTTGAGAATAAAATTAAAATATTTTGGAGATAAAATCATTGCAGGAATATTCATATTTCTATCTGGAATTTCACCTGCATCTGGATTAAATTGATTATATTTTTTTGAGAACTCGTATTTGACCTGTGATCAATTTTTGAGGATTAAATGATGAATTTCTTTGAGGATTGATTTTTATCACAGATCCAACGCTGAATAGTTCCCTCTGTTTACTTTCTTCGTATAGCATCTTCATCATTGCATTCTATATTTTCTCAACACAGAAATTAATCAACATTAATTAATTATTTAATTTGATTTAAGACCCCACAACTAAGAATCACCGTTCTCTGTGTTCGACCTTGGTAGACTTACCAAGTAAAAAATATTCCACAACATTCAAAGGATTGTGGTATTTTGATCGACCGAAATTTACCTCTTATACTACAATTCATCACTATTAAAGAGGTGGATTTTGCGTTCATCAATAAGGTAAACTATGGTTAAAACAACCTAGCCACAACAAATCATCGATACATTGATTTGGTAAAGGAGGGATCTAGTCACATTCATCAAGTGTCAATTCTTTCTCTCTGCTACTCCATTCGGTTGGGGTGTATAACTACATGAGATCTCATGAATGACCATTTCCCATCAAAGATAAGGCGACAGTTAAGGTCTTTAGTAATCCGATGAACAAACAACAAATTAATATGAAAATTAGGGACATGAAGAGAATCTTTCAAAAAAAACTTTGCGATAATAGATATGTTGCCTTTTCCTGCTACACTAACAGAACATCCATCGGTGAGATTTACTTGTTCCTTCCTAGACGTTAATTTGTAATTATGAAACATGATTCGATTCCTTGTCATATGGTCACACGCACCACTATCACTAATCTATTCATAGACTAATTTGTACCTTCATTTTTCTGAGCAATCATGACAATATTTGAAGGTTCAACATCACTTTTGGTTTTGTCTTATAAGGAGAGCTTCCGTACATATTTGTGGAGATCTCTGATTTGGTCACCTATCAATTTCCGACCATCAACAAAAGGACTTCTTGTGTTCTTTATATCAGCAATCATAGTATTCGATTTTCTCCTTGTTCAGTTTCTTTTCAGGATGAAGTTCCCAACAGTAATCAATTCCATGGCCTAGTTTCTTGTAATGACCACACTTCTTGTCTTTCCAGTATCCATTTTTAGTACCTTTACTGAGTAAAGCATACGGTTCCATATACACAACATGTTCGATGTTCATAGCAGCATGGTGTTGGTCTACAGATTGGATAGCATGATACACTTCCTCAATATTTGATTTTATGCCTATAGTAAGGAGTTGGCTCCATGTAGCCTCAAATTCGAAGTGGAGATTCCCAAGAAAAATGAAGATTCTCTACTTCCAAATTTATCCCAATATTTCTTCTGATCAGCAATACTAGTCCACGTGTCATTGCCACGGTAGTCCATATCTTCTCATTTCACCATTACTGTAGAGTAGTACATAGCAACAGACAATCCGTCTTGGTTCATGTTATACACTTATCTACTCAATTGGTACATTAAAATGCCATGCTTCTTTTATCCATACTTGTTTTCCAGAGTGAGCCATTGATCGCGAGCATTCTTTTTCGAAGTGCCAATGGTTGAATATTGGAAGACTTGAAATTTATGATCTATTTCCTGCATTGACTATCTTCCACATGTCATTGATCATACATCTTATCTGTCACATCCGGAATATTTTTTTCTCCCATCCACATAACAGACTCTCTCTCTCTCTTGAAGCAAACACAATTTTCATCGCAGCAGAACAAAGCAAATAATTTATCTTGTTTAATTTTATAGTTGCGACATGACTGGGCATGTTATCCATTCTCAAAGTATGTCTCGTTCGCATCTTTATTTTCCTAAGACAATGTTAAAAAGAACCACTGATGCAAAGAACAAGCATCAACGATACACAAAAAAAGGTGGAGGCAAGAAAAGGTCACCAACGAGATACCAACTTGTGATAGAGAAGCTTGACCTTCACCCCACGTTGGAGCCGCCTTGGAGTCGAGCTCGCGCCCTTGAGTCCCTAGGGCCTGTGAACCCTAAAGAAATCGTACCATGGAGGAGGAGGAGCCGCGCTACGAAGGAGGCTTACGCCCAAGAGGAGCCGCTTGGAGGAGGGTCATGCGCCTGGATGGTTGTGTACGTGGAGGGTCGCGATTAGGGCTCACATGCCTGGAGGAGGAGGGTCACGATTAGGGCTCGTGCCACAAAGGAGGAGGGTTACACTTGGAGGTTCGCACAGCCCTGGGGGTTCACATGTAGAGGGTCGTGCATGCCTGGAGGCCCAGATGAAGGATGGTTGCGTGCCTGGAGGTTCGCACCTGGAGGGTCGCGCCTTGGAGGAGGCCTGTGGCCTGAAGGAGATGCGTGCCTGTAAAAGGAGTATCCCTACGTGAGAGGAGCCGTCGCCTTGGATCTCACAAACCGTGCATCCTCGTGAGATGAGTCATGCCTCGATAAAGAAGACATGGACAAGGATTCAGATCCAAGAATTAAAGGCCTCAACGAGGCTCTGATACCATGTAGACAACATGAATCAATTACCATAAGAACAAAAGGATTTACGTGAAAACCCTCAACGAGTGAAATATCACAGGGCGCACTCAACACGAATCTCCTTGCAATGAAGATTATGGCTCACCTTTTCACTTTGACAATGGAAGAAGGGACGAGTACACCGTATATAGTAATGGGTAAATGATCCCTCATCAAAATATCAATTTACCCATATAAGTACATCACCATAAACGGAATCCATGCATGGGTGTTGTTCCGCGTTAATGCACATCGGATTTGAATGACCAGATGATCCTCGGCTATCAGTTGGGTGAAGAAGAATCAACTCCCACATATCTCATGTCCTGCCGCATATATGTTTGTACGCACATGGGCGTAAGAGTGTCCTTGGCATCATCCACTTAGATTGGAATCACGAGCCCTTGAGTTGACATTTATATCATTATTTTTTATCTTAATTCGGTGGCAAAGTTAGATCTTCTTTGAGTGAGGACGATCTCCTGTGGCTGCGGAGCCTCAGAAAGATGCAGACCCGTGCTAATGCTCTCCATCTTTGTTGTACTCTGTCAAATGGTGTCTTGGGATTCTATTACCCGCGAAGATCGAGGTGAAGTCCCATGTCAATGGCCTGCCTCTTTTTTTTTATGGGTAAGTGTGTCATCTATATTTCATTCACAAAAATTGGATTTACAATATTTGGGGCTCAGGGAGCCACGTAATGGCTAACCATGTCTTACCAAAAAACAGCAAAGTTACAAAACTTCTCTTCCCCTAGAATTGTTGTAGCTCAAGGCACATTCCAATAAAATGCAGTGTTGACATCAGCCACAATGGAAGCCGCCACCAAGGAGGAAGAAGAGGAGCGCGAGGCGGACCATCGAGTATTTCTCTCCCTCCAAATATGCCATACGCATGTGGAGAGAGCAATGCACCATAAGCACGATTGACTGCCAGGCTGAACGGAAGCAATCCAGTCAACATTTGATGGCATCGACGACGGAGGGGGCCGCAATAGGCCCAGCTCAGCAAGCACCTGGGACCAGATGTCCCCCGAGAAAGCACAGAGAAAGGAGAGGTGGTCCCGGGTCTCAATAGATGAATCACAGAAATAGCAACGATCCGAGGAAGAAAGGCCAAGCCGCTCCAGCCGCTCCAAGGTGGGGAGCCTATTAATGATCGCGCGGTAGAGGGTGCAAGCATGCTTAGGGACTATCCCCTTGCACCACACCACCGCCGCCCAAGGAACCAGCGGCCCCCGGTGTCTGACAACCTCGACGGCCTGGGAGAAGGAGAAACCTTTAGGAGATCGAGTCCAGGTATGAAGCCCGTTAATGCAGGAAATGAAGGCCTGGTAAGAGCTTCTACAGCGGAGGATGGATTTCCAGAGGAGAGAGTCCCCACTCTTGGGGACGACCCCCAGAAGTTGTGAGTATGAAGGTATCTCTTTCTCAAGAATGTTGCCCACAACGAGTACTTAGAGGTAAGGATGGACCACCCCCAAGCCACTCTCATTGCATTACGAACCATGGCCAAGGAACGAAGGCCCATCCCGCCTTCCTCCTTAGGTAGACAAGCTGTATGCCAACTAACATGGTGCGTGTCGTAGCCCCATAGGAAGTTGGCACACATCTTGTCCACCCTAGCAACCGTAGTACAAGGAATGAAGCATCCACCAGCCCAATAGAGATTGATTCCCGCAATAACAGTCTTAAGCAATTGCAGCCTACCCGCCAAGGACAGGGAAGAGGCCTTCCAGCTACTGAGAGCAGCCCTAATACGATCTTCCAGCGCCTGTGCATGGGAGCCTCTCCCATAAAAAGAAACCAGCGGTAGGCCAAGGTAAGTTGTGGGGAGAGCGCAACGCAAGATCCCAAGACGAAGAGTGGTAGTAAAGTCGTAAGGGGCCCCCTTGGGCCGGATGAGCTTACTCTTGCGGGGGTTCAAGCTTAAGCCAGAGATTTCACCGAAGACATCCAACACCCTCTTCACCTCAAAGGTAGTGGAAGAGGAACCCTTGAAGAAAAAGAGGAGATCATCCGCAAAAATTAGGTGGGTAGGAGCCACACCCCTTCCCCGGCCCAACGGCCTGATCCTACCATTGATCACCGCATCATCCATTAGGGAGGACAACGCCTCCATACCAATGACGAACAATAATGGGCTGAGAGGGTTCCCCTGTCTAAGGCCCCGCGTACCCCTGAAGAAGCCAACAGAGGAGCCGTTGATAAGAATGGAGTAAGAGACCGTAGTTATACACTTGGCAATCCAATCAATCCAGGTCGCGTCAAAACCAAACAGTTCAAGAGCTCTCAGGATATAGGAATGCTCGATAGTGTCAAAAGCTTTAGAGAGATCAGCCTTTAGACACGCCCGATGAGAGCAGGCTTTGCTCTCAAACGATTTGACCAGCTCCTGAGCCAAACGTGAACAATCACCGATTGCCCAACCCTTAATGAAGGCCGATTGATTATGCGAGATTAGGTGCGGCAGGACCAAGGCAAGCCGTGAGGCAAGGACCTTGGCGAAGAGCTTATAGATCACATTGCAACAGGCGATGGGCCTAAAGTCACCCAGGCCCACGGCGGACTCCCCCTTAGGGACAAGAGTGATGAAAGCGTGGTTGGCTTCCTGAACCATCGCGCCCCCACAAGAGAGGAAGATCATTGCAGCCAGCACATCATTCTTAACAAGAGCCCAATGTCTCTTAAGGAAACCCGCATTAAAGCCGTCAGGGCCCGGGGCTTTTTTGGAGTCAATGTCACGGAGGGCTGAGGAAATCTCATCCTCAACGAACGGTCTCACTAACCAACGACGAGCCACAGGAGAGAGGATCATGCGAGGCGGAGGGGGGTCAGGCCTGGAAGGCCTAGGGAGCTCAGGAGCGAGCAGGCCAACAAAGAAAGAGGTTGCCGCAGTTGCGATTTCCGTGTGTTTGTCCACTTGACAGCCATTCTGGTCAATCAAAGTAGATACGGAGTTCCTCGCATATCGAGCCTTGGTGGACAAGTGAAAGAATTTTGTGTTTCTATCCCCCAGGAGTAGCCAATCGACCCGACTCTTCTGCCGCCAGGCCGACTCAAGATCGGCATCAAGCTTCTCCAAGGATGCCTTTGCATCCACCTCTAGCTGAGCGAAGTGCGCATCAAGAGGGTCAATGCTTAGAACGTCATTAATGCATTTGAGGGCAGCCTCGACAGCCTTGACCTCAATGAAGACATTTGCCTCTCTGCGAGCCCAAGCACGGAGGGCCCTCTAAACAGCCTTAAGTTTCTGGATCAGGCAGTAGAGGGGGTTTCCAACAACAGTAGTAGACCAGGCGCAGGAGACCGTATCCAAGTACCCAGGCCGATTGGCCCAGTAATCGAAGCAACGGAAAGGGGGGCGAGGGCGGGGGGCGTCGGAGATGCGAACAGAGAGGAGCAGATGGTCAGAGGCTGGGGCATGAGAGTAGACCAACTTCGAGTGCGGAAGGAGTGTGAGCCAAGAGTCATTAACCAAAGCCCTATCAAGTCGGGCGGCGATTCTTGAGGGACCAATCGAAGAGTTGGTCCAAGACCAGTGGTTTCCCACCGATTGTAGCTCCACCAAGTTACAGTGATCGATCCAAGAATTGAAGTCTGCCATGGCACCACGGTCGGGGGGCAATCCTCCCCTTTTTTTGTGTGAGAACCTTACCACATTAAAATCCCCTAGGATAATCCAAGGGGCACGATCAGGGTGGCGTTGTTGTTTAAGGTCCTCCCAAAAGCATCTTCTAGCAGCCGAGCAGTTATCACCATACACGACAGAGACAATCAAGTTAAGGCCTCCTTTGTTGCTGCACACGACGGTGATTGCCTGGGAGAAAATCCATAATGGCGAGCATGACCATACGGAATCCTTCCATAAGACGTAGATTCGGCCTTGTGGATAAAATTCCAACCATTAGGAATCACCGCGGTGAATTTGGCACGGTTGGCTGGCCGAATCTTGGTTTCAAGTAAACCAATAAAGTCAGCATCAACTTTACTTATCTTGGAGGTGAGCGTCTTTAGAAGTGTTCTTTGCTTGCGGGGTTTATTCAACCCACGCACATTAAGAACATCAAACGACATTAAGAGAGGAATGAGTGGCCATCTCAGCCAGATTGTTTTGATGGGCCACTCGCGGCCTTCTTCTTCCTGTGGAAGGCCACAGACCAGGAGGGGTTAACCTCGGCTATCACTCCGGGGGAGTCGGCAGGAGCAGCTCCAGGGGCAGCTCCAGGGATGTTGACAGGGGCAGCACCAGTGGCAAGGGTAGAAGAGGACTCAACATTGCCTGGTTTGTTAAGGTCAAGCACCTCCCCATGCCGATTGAAAGGCCTCCTAGCCTGTGCTGGGGGTCTGCGCATAAGCGCCCTAGTGCCAATAGGGAAAGCAGAGAACGGCTTCCCCGCGGTTCTCTTATGGCCGCGATGCAAGGGAGGATTATCAAGCGCAAAAGAAGGCGGATCCAAGGCCCGAACAGATAAGAGATCACAAGGGTCCATACCAGGGGCATTTACCATAGGGGAAGAAATGGAATAGTCAAGCATAGGCGAATGCTGATCACTAGGCATCTCCTCGCCGTGAAGAATGCTCAGGAGGCCTTCCGCTGCCCCTCCCTTGAGCTGGACAGAGGGGGAGACGTTGTGCCCCCTGGAGTGGAGCACACCGGGGGATGAAGAACTGGAGGCAGCAACAGGGGCCTGCGTACCGTGCAGCAGATCAGTAGGGCCGATGACTGGAGAAGAGGGGCGCGGGTGGACAAGCAACCGCCCATTGGCTACTGGCAGGCCCCCCAGCGATAGAGAAGGACTGATGGCATTGGCAGGAATGGAAATAGGACGGTCAGGAAGACTTGGCGAATGCCCCTCAAAAGGACATCTGGAGGAGCTGTGGTCAAAATTGACACAGCGCTCGCATCGCGGCGGACTCCACTCGAGTTCCACTTGGATCATTTGTCGCTGGCCGTTGAAGAACACGAGAGGGACCTCCTTAGGGATAGGCTTCCCAGCATGTATAGAAATGCAGCAGCGCGCATAACCATCGCGCTGACCGGCTGCCGTGGCCGCGTCCATGAACAGTGGGGTGCCCAGTAGACTTTCTATCTTGTTTAGGATCGCAACCGAGAAGTGGCATAGGCTAAGGCCGTGGAACTTCACCCACAAAGGGATTTCCGAAAGTAGGTCTCTTTCAAAGCACTTGCAAGCTTCCCATTTCCGAATGACAACAAAACGTCCCTGGAATAGCCAGGGGCCTCCGTCGAGTATCCGTTGACAAGCCTCAGCAGATCCCAGCTTGAGGTAGAAGAAGCCGTTAGGTCTAGGATGCAGAGAATAGCCCCCCTCGGGCTTCCAAACCTTGTCGATGAAGGAGTGGAGAAGCTTACGAAAGGGGTTCTTCCCCAGGATGTAGAACACGAGCGTATTCGACCATAACTTGTCCAGAGCCATGATGTCCTCTTTAGTTGCAAACGCGACCGGACTGCCATCAAGGGTGACCGGGGGAACAAAGTCCATGCGCCTCGACGGAGGAGGGTGGGGAAGGGAGCCCCCGCAGGCATCCCTCCAAGGACGCGAGAGCAAAGGCGGTGGAGGGATAGAAGGGATGGTGGTGGTGGTGGGAGGAGGAACCGCAGGACCTCGCGCGGGGGGAAAGGGGGTCGGGTGATGCGCGACGATGGCGGTTGGGCTGAGGCATCGGCAGCAGGGGATGCAGATGGGAGGCGGGCAGCCAGTTGTGTTGGAAGAGGGGGGGCGAAAGAAGCCTCGGGAAGGGTTGAAAGAGGGGGGGCGAAAGAAGCCTCGGGAAGGGACTCTGGAGGGGCGGCGGCGGCGCTAGGGTTTGCGAAAGAGAAAGGGTTTGGGGGGCCGGGGTCGGGAGGGGGAGACATGGGAGAGTCGGCATCTGACAACGCGATACGTATGGCCTGCCTCTTCAATAAAACGTGTGTACCCTCTAATTAATTTCCCCTCCAATTATGAATCCAACGTTGAAGACGGTACACGTAGGGATAAAATAAATATAAATATATTTGTATTTCTGTATTGGTCAAATAGATGATATGGATATCATTTTCTTATATCTGACGAATACGAATATGACTACGAATATATTATCCTCAATTTTGACGAATATGATGTCAATACGAATGCTCAAACTTTTGAGGATACAAATAAGAATATTCGTTTTTTTAAGGATACGAATATGGAGTACAAATACGAACATGAATACAAATGTTCAAATTCAAGATACTTATATGGTACACAAAGAAGTAAGTTTGGTAAGCTTTTTTTATCATTTAGTTATATCTTTACGTTTCCTCTTTATTTAGTTATATTTATTCACATATTCATTATTAAATTATTTAATATACTTTTATATATTGAAAATTGTTATGAACCTAAAATGCTTATAGCTTTTAAGTAAATTTGGACATGTATGATATTCATATATTACTTCATATCCGTTTGTCATGTATTTTTCATATTCATTTTGCATTCATATTCGTATTTTGAGTATATGATTTTATATTTTACTCATTCGTGTGATATTTGCATTCCTTTTCAGATTTTAAAAAAGGATAAGGATATGCTAACACCTTTATTTGTATTTGTATCCATCTGTTTGCATCCCTACGTACATAAAAGCATGGATACACACATCCACCACAACCACACGAAATAACACCTCCTCCTCCACACAAAACAACCTCACCTCACATGCTCTCACCTCCAACCACACTGCTCAACCCTGGAGCGGACCTAAGCTATGGGAAAGGGGGGCATGTGCCCCCATCAACCGCTTAATACTCTTCATTTGCACCGTATTGTGCCCCCTCAACTCCCTCGCCATGTCCATTTGTGCCCCACCCTTCCCGTTGAAACCGTCACCTGTGAGCATGTGCCCTCCGTCCCTCCAAACCACCTCCCTTCTGACGCAATGGCTAGTAAGGTTCCGTCGCTAACCTTCGACGCTTAGACTTGTTTGCAGACCCACCGTTCCCCACCTCCCTCTTAGACCGACCGCTCATTTCCCTTGCATGTTAGCTCCAGTCCCATCCTGCTGCGCCCTTGATCCTCAAGATTTCTTAGGCGCTAGTCTATCGCACCCCCACCTCTCTTGAGTACATGCTACTCGTCTCCCTTGCGTGTCGGTTCCCTACGTCATGTCGCGGTTATCAGCTCCAACTCCAAGTGCATGTAACATTGCTAATATATCTTCATGATACATATATCTACATGATATACCATGGTCATACATCTCTCAGTAGTAGTCTTGCTTGCCTATATACTTTTTTATTGGTTTAAACTCTGCTTGCACAGAACAGAGAGATCATTCCATATTTTACTCATTAGATTAATGATAGTTATACATTACTATCTCATTAGATGTGAGATATGAAGATCAAATATACTGCTATTAGTTCCCACTAGAAATCAATGGGAGGACCACCATGAATTGTCTTTTCATGTTTATAAAAGTTTTTGTTGCCAATAAATATTTAATCAGAAGTGATAATATAATTTCTATTATTCTATAACATTATATGTAATGTACAATAGAATAGACTATGCTGTTTTCCATCATGTTGTTGATTTTATTTGGATACCATAAAATAGGGATGAAATCGATCGGATACGAATATCAATATATGTATTACTATATTTTAACTTTTTTAAAATACTAATTCAAATATGACTATGAATATCATATATGCAAAATGATGAACCATATCGTTAAGATACGAGTTTGAATGCAAAGTGGATATTGATAATCAGGATACAAGTATTTAACAAATGAATACAAATTTATTTATGAATATTAGATGTCTACTATTTTACTTAAAATCTATAAACTTTTTAGGTTCATAACAAACTCCAAAATATAGCGCGTACATTAACTCTTTTTAATAGTGATAAACAGCTTAAAAAATATAAAGATAAAATACAGCTTACATACTTATTGGTAATCATATCATATTTGTATTGATTTCCTCCAATATTATAACATGTGTATTCCTATTCGTATTTGTGTCCATAATCATTTTTTTTCGAAAAATGTATATTCGTATTCTGATCCTCCAAAAACTGAACATTTATATCCATACTTGTATTTGTCAAAATTAAAGATATCAATTTTGCATTTGTATTTGAACTCGCCAGATGATGAATTTTAACATTCATATTTGCATTCTTATTCGTCAGATATAAGAAAATGATATTCATATCCTTTATTTAATGAACGGGGATACGAATGGATACATATAAATCTTTATTCATTTTAATCCCTATTATAAAACTTCTAGTGTATAAACTTATGCCTCTTATTGATATGTCCTACCTAGTCAGTAATTCTGGATCCACCACTGGCTCAACCCAACTAATAACAGTATTAGAACTCTCTTCGACAGAGAATGGAGTCATCACCTCCCAATCGTTGTCGTCGTCGGACCAGAAGGAGCATCCTCTATCCTCCGCCATCTCCATAAGCCTATTAGTATTGTCATCATCACTACTAACATGGACCTACATATATTCACGAAACTGCAAATACCCATGCTCATCCAATCGAACATGCTTCTTGGAGACGGCTCTATTTTCACCAAGAAAAGATGGTGCGACGGTGTCTTGCACGACTACCTTTGATCTCGGTTCCATCCTTGGGCATATCTTATCAAGATCCTAGGAAATAGCATCAACATAGGCTAGGGAAGATGCCGACGACATGAGGGGGATGGGGGAGAACGGTGGTCTCACGAGGTGGCGGCAACAACAGTGGTTGGGGGAGATGATTGTGACAGTCGGGGGAGGTGGAGGTGTTGGGTGAAGAGGGTGAAGGAAGGATTTTGGGAGGATAATAAATAAAATAAAATAAATATCAATCATTAGGTTTAGTATGATTAAATTAATTATATGATGTGGTTGAGTTAATGGATTAAATTAATGAAAGGGTTTATGTGTAAACAAAAGTCAAATGATTTATAGATGGCTCATCATGTAATTTTGAAAGTATAAAAAGCTATGGGCAAAATCTCTTTTTAAAATTAGAATTCCATATCAATTTTTTAGTCTAAAAAAATCCAAATTTTAGTTCACTTAATTCCTTGAAAAAACTAATCATAGTATATTTTAAAAAAAGAAGATAAATAAAAATCTAATGTATAAATAACAAGATAGGTCAGATATACTACATATTGATGGTCCTATTTGAATCTTGTGCTAGGATAGATAATGTAGCTTTGACTAGATATATTTGTTATATTAGCATTATAATTATGATGGGTAGATTTCATTAATCGTTAATTAGAAATATTACTTTTGGATAAAATTTATTATTATTAATTTAAGTTCTTAATGAATTCATTTTTGTGGATTTTTCATAAAATATTATCTTTTCATTACCATACTTGACATTTGCTCATGAGTAAGATAATTGTTTATAGTTTATTTTCAAAACAACTAAACAATTATTTTGAAATGACTCGTACTATATCAATTCTTAATGTTAAATAAAAATATTTAGGAATGAGATATCGTCTTACGGTGATTTCAAACTGAATAATGTTATACATTTTATTTTATTTCAAAAGTTTATTATAATTCAACACATTGAAAGAATAAATTATCAACCACAATAACAAACTTTGTATGATCAAACATTAAAATTTTATTTTAATAAAAATCAAATATAAGAATAAGTCTCCTTTAGAATGAGAATATAGGAATATAAGGAAAATGATATGTTAGTTTGTGAAAGAGAAACAAAGGAAACATACTGTGTGGTTTTTATTCTCAATGAAGTGCTTGTTGAAGAGAGAGATCAGGATGTTGAAAGAGAAGAGAGTTGATGTTTGAGAGAGAACAAGAAAAGCACGTTTGTGACGGGAGAAAGAATAGATATGAATTAATAAATTTATCTAATTTTACTTATAGTAAATGAGAAATTTGGAAAGAGAAATCGGATTCAACCAAATTACAAGTGGGAATTATTAAGATTAACCAAAATAACCCAATCAAATCATTGAAAATAGGTCAAATAAATTTAGGTGTTTAGGTTCTGGGTCAGATTGGACCTAAACCATAATCCTTCAATAGGTATTGGGTGATCTCCTTAGGCATGATGTCTTCTATTCAACCCACCCAAAAAGCCTAAACTACTACTATGGTTTAAACCCCTAACACAACTAATACATATTTAATATATAATGTTTATAATTCTAAATCGTAATATATTTGTATTTTTCAATTCTAAATATCACATCCAAGCTCTCAGTCTGGTAACCATTATTATCCCCCGAGCATGATTTTAATAGATATTATGTGTTGTCATGAAATATAGATTATTTCCTCGTGATAGCTTACTTATTTCCTTGTAGCATCAAATCCCGCCTCATTGCCTCACACATGTTCTCCAATTCTAATATATATGTTGCTTTGATAATCTCACAATCTCTAACTCAACAACTCCATATTCACTCAAATTCCCCAATCTTCTTTAGAATTATCGACCTTCGCTCAAGCCTACTTTAGCATCCTTTGTCATACACCAATGGTCGTATAACTTCTTGGCCCTTGGTATCATTCAAACCTTTAAGTAATATGATTTTGTTAGAATCTTGTTTACTTTTTTTAAAACTGACACATACATTCTATCTACTTGCAATTGTTTTATTTATTTTGCAGGATTTTTCCATACAAAGTTCAGAATCTCAAGCGAAGCTTTTCAAAAGTTTTTCTTGCATATTATTTTTTATGTTTAAAAGATGTGCAGTGCAATCATTGATTGTGCTCTAAAGCATTCAAAAGTTGTATCTCTGATGTTCTACACTATAGTCAATCTTGTTATTGGTTAAGTCAGGCTTTTACAACAAAGTCAAATTCAAGTTGATCGCCCATCTTATTTCTACTGATTGATCATTGACTGATTGCTCATTGACCTTGACCTGATCATTCTATTTTACATGATCATTAAGATTGTCTGATTGATAATGGTGACGCTTTGATCGATCACTATTTGAACGTTATCTACCTTTGATCGTTTCAATTCATTGATCGGTAAGAAAATGTTTATTATCACTCATTTATTTGAATTTTGACTATTGTAACTGGCTTTCTGATCAATCATTGTACCTTGTCCGATCGATCAATCTATCTCTAATCAATCATTGTGTCTTTATTGATCGATCATTTCATTTTTAAACTTGTTTTTTTTAAGATTACAAGAAATTTTCACTATAAAAAGAGGCCTCATGCCATCTCATTTCAACACGCAGCTCATTTGAGTGCAATAGTATATATTCCTCTCTTTCTCCCTCTCATTCTTGAGTATTTATCTTTCAAGAGAGAAGCAATTCAAGTTTTTCGCTAAGAAAGCTAGTCCCAATCTGTAGCAATCTCCTCAAGCTCTCTATGTGTACTCAGATATCCTTTTGAAGCTACTTAAAAAAATTCGATGATGTTTTTCAAATATATCTTTCATATATTTTAGAGATATATCTGTTTGAATCAAGTATTGTGAAGATTGTGTTGATATAATCTCTGTTGCAATCCAATACCGGCTCAATTATATGAGGAACCAATATTAGGATCACTACGTATACGACCTTACTCTTTCAAGAAGCAAAGAGCTTGATCCATGTGCACTTGTATATAGGATCTATCACTTCGGATAGGTGTCTCTAACATACAATCCATGACGACGGAACCCTTCGCATTGACGAGAGACCATGGATGTCATTTATATGATCCCCCTTATCCCATTCAAATTTTAATTAATCATTATGAATCATATTCACATGATTAATTATTCCAAGGGAATTACAACTCTATTCATAATAGAGTGTTTATTATAATTGGATCTAATTTGATTTAATCATATTAAATCAATTATCAATCCAATCAACCAACAAATATTTAGGATTTGCTTGACATTACTATATAGTAATAGCTCTCACAAGTACGTTTTATTTTATATTTTAATAATTAAAGTACAACTTGACTTACTCATATTATTCTTTTACTCATATTATTCTTTCCTCAAACATGGATCCGGCCAGACGCTCGGGTATATGCTGGGAGGGAGCATTTCCTTGACATGCAAGGCTCTAATTAGTTAACCAAGCTAGCATAACTCGGTCTAGACAACATCACCATTCTGATTGAGAATAATACAAAATAATATCAATGTACTTGCGATTTTATTGATCAACTTTGATGACATGCAATATACTATATAGTAATCATTCAGAAATATTAGGCATCTTAAAACACTTTTGAGATCCTAAATTTCTAAGTATATCAAGCAAATATGTACATTATTTTGCATGTAAAAGTTGTCCTGCAACTATTGTAGGATAAACTAGGGATTTTGTCATGAAACTCCAATGGTTGTCAATGTTTAATCATACATCATCATAAATATTAAGCATTAACTAATCAGGGAAAATTCATAATTTTCTGGATTTTTATTGAATGATAAACATATTTAAAAAAGTAAGTTCGATGATCTCATTATCATCTAATCCATCTTTGTTAAATATGGAATATCTAAGGCAAACAGAGTCGGAATCACATGAAATAAAAACGTGCAGTTTGCTGGTTTAATTCTCTAATTGAATAAAGTATTTATTACATATATCATGATAAGAAAACAGTAACCAAAAATCATTTTTTTACAGATTCGTGAATACATGCAAAACAATGTTGCGAGAACTTTTTGAATTTTATTTATGCACCTTTTGGAACCAACAATTGGCTATAATTATGGAAACATATTTAGACATTATAAATACATTTTATTATCAAAAAATGCATCCAAACAATGCACAAATAGGAGCTTTTTATTTTACCAAAAAATGATCCGATCCTTACATCATATGCGAAAACCATGAGGCGCGTGCATCCGATATACAAAACCTTGTTCCCTAAGGGCCCGTTCGGTAGGAGAATAAGCAGGAATAAGGATGGGGAATAAGGGGAATAAGGGTCTATTCTCCGTTCGGCTGGAGGATAAGAATAAGGAGAATAAGGTGAAATAAAGGTAGGTAAGGTGGGATAAAGATAGGAATAAGAGTGAAATAAGATGAAATAATGGGGAATAGTCATACCACAGGGAAGCGTGTTGGGGGCTTATTCCCCTTATTCCATTCCTCCTTATACCCCAAACGAACAGGGCCTAAGGATTTGGATCACATCCAATATATTTAACATGGATTTGATACCACTTTGATGGCTATGATTTGAGGCCTTAATACATCACGAAAGCGTAAAGATCCCATCGAATGCGACCAAGTGCAACTAGTCATACTAGTTGCAAGGGGTAGCGTGATTTAAAAAAATAAATGATGAAACCACATGATTCGAGAACACTTCTCAAATCATTTTATCAAGATCATAAATGACTAACAGAGTTACCTCTTGGAGCATGTTTTTGATCGCTTGTCACTAAAGCAAGAGATCCCATGTTTCAAGTCTGATCCGTCAACAAGAGCACTTGTGGGCGCAAGGATGAAATGTGTGTTTCTCACAATCCAAGTTGAAGATTTGAGTAAGGAAGATCCTGATTTCATCTCATGAAATCCAAGGTCTTCCTCACGAGCAGTCAATCCAACAACACAACGACGTGGCGACGACGATGAGGCTCTCTTTGATAATATGGTGGACGGCAACTATATTGAGAGAGAGGGCACTAGTATGAGAATGACAGAGAGAGAGAGAGAGAGATTTCAACTTGACGGGTTGAAGTGTTGTAAAGGAAAGGACAACGCTTGCCCTCTCTTTTATAGAATATTGGACGGTGGAGATTAACTCTTAATCTCAAAGTCAATGACCATGGTTTTGTTGCTTTAATTTGCAATAATTGATTAATTTAAGATAAATCAAATATATCCTCTAAAGATAATTTAATTTATATTAAATCAATTAGTTGTGTGGAACTGAGGTCGGATGTTGGCGGATCAGGCGGAGGTGCTTCTAGGATGGCGGAGAATGGATTGGTTGCTCCAGACGGAGTTGAGGGTGGCGCTTGCGGTCTTCGACGGAGAGGAGAGATGCATGCGGCGCTCTGCGGTGCAGTGCAGGTGGCAAACTGATGGTGGAGCTCTTACAGTCAGGCGGAGGGCAGCGCTCGAGGGCTCGCTCGAGGCGGGAGATCTGGCAGTTGGCGTACTCACGGGCGGCGCTTGTGAGGGGAGAACCGTGCGCGGCGGCGATGGCGGGCGGCAGGCGATGCGCGTGGCTGGAAGGCTTCGTTGCTTCAGGCGGAGTTGGCGGCCAATAGGGAAACTCCGCCCAATTGGCGGTGGCGGGCGGCGAGCGGCGCCTGCCCCTGTAGTTTTTTTTATTTTTTGGTTGTACATCCGAAACGAGAATAAAAAACCTTTTCTATAAATTTTCAGACAGAACAGAAATGGAAAATTTTTTAAATTTTTTTAAAATTTTTATTTTTTTAATTTCTTGCAAAACAAATGTTAGAGAGAAAGATTTTTTATTTTTTATTTATAAGCAAATTAAGACGCGAGCATGATGACTCGATCCCAAAATCAAAACGGAAGACGTGAACGAGTGTGGTTCCGAGGAGAATGGCGGATGGAACCGGATCTCCGACCACCGTGCATGGTCGGAGGTGAGAGATCGTGCGAGGTAGAACGAGAACATGTAGAAATCGAGAAAGTGAGATGAAAAAGTGGAATCGAAGGTGGGTAAATATCGTGATGGATTCTAAGATACAAATAAAAAATGACAATAAAATAAAAATGCGAAAAAATAAAACTATGATTAATCCTAGATTAAAAACAAGAAAAGAAAATGGATCTCACCTTAGGAGCGGAAAATACCGTGATGACCTCGACAAAGGCCGACTCGCCGTCACCGAATGACTCAGAGGTTGGGCGCTCTTCTTCAACAAGTTGGCTCTCGAAAAAATAAGCTCCTTTCCACCAAAGATTAATCAAGAGAAAATGAGGGAGGAGGAGCCAATTAAATAGAGGATTTAATGAATTTGAATTTGAACATTGAATGCTAATAAAGAGATAAGGAAAGAAATTGAAATGAGATAAAGATTAAATTAGTGTTAAAAATATTTACAATTTTTTAACATTTTCGTCACTTAATTAAATTGACTAAAAATGTTAGTTTTTTTATTTTTTGTGGTGGTTATTTAAGAATAGCAACTATATACATATACTATATACATATGGTACATTATATACATAGTTAAATAAGGAAATTAGTTTTTTATTTTAAAATTTTTATTTATTTATTTATTTTTATTTTAAATAATTGGTGAAAATATTTGCAAATAAAATATGTACAAATAAATGGTAAAATTGCACAAACCACCCCAAAAAATTGACTTTTCAATCATAACTTCAAAAAATATGAAATCGTAGCCATTTTAAAGATAATTTAATTTAGAATATAATGGAAGTGAGTTTGATTTAATTTGAGTTCATATGGAGCCGGAATTGGTCTTTCAATTATCGCTTAGTGGTTTTTTCCAAGTGTGGTTGCTTTTATTCTGTACATGATTTTATTTTGCAAATATTTTTATTAATTAGGAAACATTTTTATTTACAACTTTTGTTTTGAACATTATTTAATTTGAGGTCAATTCATGTACAAATAAAATAATGTAGTATACAAATATACACAACACATATTTTTTTTGGATTTTTTTGATTAAGGATCCTATCTCCCCCTACTTTATTCCCGGTCAATCAAGTCAAGTCTTGACCTTCTCTTGGGGTTCGGGTCAGCCTGTATCTATTACATATATACAGACTTCTTTTTCCTTTTTTATTATTTTCTTTTCTTTATTTTCCTTTATTTATTTATTTTTTTTAGGTTAAAATGGTAATAAATGTACAATATTTACACACATATGCAAGTTAGTAAGAATATAGACTTAGTATTATATACATGTGTTTTATAAAGGATTTTAAGCTCAAATAAATGAATAAAGATGATGAAATGCAAATTCATCACCAATCTAATGAGAGGAGTTACTAAAATCCAAACATGTTTCATCACTCCCCCGGAATGGAAATGTTATGGCTATACAACCGTTTACGATCACATCACCCTTGAGTATTCCTAATACTCGTACATCCTGCATACTGGAAGATCTAGAATAAACCTGAAGTTTTAGATCATATTTGAATTGTCTCCTTCAAGATTTTATTATTAAGTTACTCATTTGATCATTAGGACTTGGTATCGATCATATACTTTCCAAAAGTATATATCATACCTATAAATTCTGTCATGCTTCTAAAATAAGACGACCATATATGGAATTTAATCCCAATATCTCCTGAGTTAGCTCATGTCTTCTGGTTCAGTTGAGAACATGTATGATCCTTTTGAGAGATCGTCTTACTCATATACCCTCATGTGCACACCGACTCACCGTGTAATGGTCATCGACCTAATGGTTCACCTAATGTACACAATCAAACATATAGTAATACATCTGTCTCCGGTCAGAGGATGCATGCCTATATCATGACAGTATACGACATAGGTTTTGGTTATCTCGATTTCGGTAAGTCAACTCTTTAACTTAACTTACCGAACACATCCGAATATCTATTCCTATGTAGAAGACCTATATAAGAGGTCGGTCAGATATCAACCTTTAGAGAAGGATTAACATTTTTTCTCAGGTTTGAGATCCTTTCTTAACAATCATTGACAGTATTGACGAGTGCTCAATCTAACTCCTTAGATGTCATCCAAGCACTAGCCTCTATGATTCAACATTTGAATCAATAGCTATGTGATTATTAAGATGATCATGGTACATAACTCTAATTGTACGAAGGGATCAAATAAGAAAATTAGTTATTCTTTATTTCAGGTTAGGGAATGATTTGCAATATTATTGCTTAATGGCTCATCGTGAGCTCGCATGTCCAACAACCATGTCACCATTCATCAAGCAATGTGGCACATATGGTCAAAATTCAATTTTCAAATTGATAGTGCATATTGTATTTGTCGTAACACAATCTTTGTTATCTTTTTTTTTTTGGCATAGCATTTGAACTACTTCTGAATCATATAGAATGACAAAATGAGTATAAAGGAATAAGTATTATGTTACATATTTTCGAGTGTAAGGATATAACAACACAATAATCGTTGCAAATTTATTTCGAATTTTTTATTTCAAAACAAATGTCATATCGATTGCTATATTATTTGTAACGGTTGTTGCATAATAACAATCGTCTGCTGTCTTCCTATTTGGAAATGTGCTAATCATCGTAAATTTTGATAATAAATAGAAGTGCAAATGAGCACGCAGGTTGAGCATATACAATGAAAGTGGTGATGTAGATAAAATATGCCACAACTCTTCACAAAGGTGAGCACATATATCCTTTTGAATTTTCCACTAAAACTTGTCGTTAACTATTTTGCAATCATATTTGCGCCACGACGATCTTATAAAATTCACAATAATTGTTCTATTATTACATGCGTGCCCTTTTGTTATACTAACAAAAGCACAAATAATGTGAAATTTATAAGAATACAAGGGTCATATGTATTTGCAAACCAACCAAGGGCAAAAGTGTCATTGGAAAAAAAACTCGAAAGTGCACGAGTATGAAAATCCCTAAGGGCCTGTTTGGTTGCTGGGTTGGACTGGGTTGGGTTGGATTGAGATACCCCTGTGAATAGTAAATTGTACCCCTGTGAAATAGTAAACTGTGAGGAGGATTGAGAGGGTTGGAAGGAGGGGTACACCGGTGTACTCTAACCCAGTCCAACCCAGCAACCAAACATGTCCTAAAATTGAAGATGCTTTCTTATCTCAAAATTCCCAATATATTTTAAAATAAAATAAATCAAAAGGCCGATAAAATATTTAATATCTAGTAGACGATAGGCAATAAATTAAGTCTGACATTGCTTAGTATATAGATAACCATTTGTGGTCTCCACTGCCTATACTTTGATGGCCACCATAAATAAACAAACATTGAACAGCCAAAGAATCTCAACAACTTGTGTTGCTTTTCCGGTTTTCAACTCCCCTGCACCCTATCAAAATATGCATAGACATGTGATTCCAAGACTAGTAATAAATTATACAAACACATCGAACCTATGGAATGTTTTGAAGAGGACCGAATGCGACGCAAAATAAATATTCATTGATGAGTTAAAAAAGGTGGAGAGGAGGCTCAGTCATGTCAACTATTTATGAGGACGGTTTTATTTGGAAAAATCAAATACCAAATAAAATGGAGCCTTTTTTGGGTAAAAGAAACTCTTTGGTGGGAAAGGTTGAAAATGAAGTACGTGTATATATCCCGTTACTAGGGGTGAAAACGGTTGGATACAGATATAAATATATGTGGTATCATATGCATGTCCTTTTTAAAGTTTGAATACAAATATGAATATGTAAACCATACGAATGTGCAAGATGATAAATCATATCCTCAAAAACGAATATGAATGCAAAAGAGATATTGACTATTTCGATAAGAATACTTAATACAGATTAATATATGAATTACTCAACATATCCCTCTATGTTATCTCTAATTACTAACCTTTTTTGTTTCTTGGGTTTCACAACTTCTTTACTTGAAACTTTAACAGATGGATTAATTCTTACTTTATCAAGAAAAATGATACATATAATCAGTATGCTGTATAAAATGGGATACAATAACTTCTAATTATATGGTCTATGGTTACGTGATTTTATATAGGCTTGTAGTATGCTACATAGATCTACAATAAAAGTACCCACTTTTACAATAAATATTGTATATGAAACAATAATTGCGGTGTCAGAATAATATCTAAAGAACGATAATTATTTTATCTGTTGTGAAATATCAGAAAAAACATAAGTAATATTAATACTAAAAAACACAATGAAAGTCGATTTCACTAGTACTAAAATGTTTCCTAAGTCCTAATAGTGACGGTATGATGGAGCATAAATAAAAAGAAAAAGTTAGTAATAGCATAGATTGAAAGGAAGATGAAATATATACAGACTAAGACTAGCATTATCATGACAAACAAAAAGGTTACTGATTAGATAAAATAGTTGAAGATAAGACTATAGATAACTTAAAGCATCGCAAACAGTGTCTCTTGATTTTTCTTCCATAATTATATGTGGCATTCATTAAATCCTTGGAAAAACCAATATTATATTTGTATCCTTTAAAATTTGTATGTGTATCCATATTTGTGTTTGTCAAAATTTGGAATGTTCAATGCTATGCAGCCATATTGACACCAGATATAGTCACATTTTATGATGGTAAATATGTGATTTTCTTGTACTGCTTCCGACTCCTCTATTTTTCTCTTCAGCTTACATCACTATATTCTTTTAACACATAAGGGTGTCTAGTGTAATGCAAACTTAACGAAATGACTCTATTCAAGTACTTCAGTTTCCAATTCAAAGCATCCTAGTGAGTATAGCTGAGATAGCTTGTATATTTATTTAATGAGATTTTTAAACCTATAACCCTAAATAATTTTGCAATAACATTCATAACCCTGCATAATTGCGATTTACATGAGAAACCCTGAGTAATGCTTAACTCTTACATGACATAACCCTGTGTCATGTTCCGTTTAGGATGGGTGTTATGTTTGACGGTTTCCGTTGAAAAATAGAAAACTACCCCTAATATCCATCCTTATTTACAGAACATGCCATCCTCAGTCCCGAAGTCCTGCCTCGAAGGCTGCCATCCCCAGTCCTGGCCTCTGCTTCACCTGTCCCGAAGCCCGCCCCCCTCCCCGCGCCGAGTTTCCCCTGTCCCGGAGACCCCACCGCCCCCCTAGCGGGCCGAGCTTTCCCTGTCCCCAAGCCCCCCTCCTCCCGCGGGCTGAGCTTCAACTGTCCCGAACCCCCCCCCCCCCACCCCCCGTGCACCGAGCTTCCCCTGTCCCGAAGCCCACCCCGCCGAGCTTCCCCTGTCCGAAGCCCCCCGGAGGAGCTCCGCGTCCAGCTCCTGGTCGAAGAAGCAGCCTGCCCCCCCCCCCCCCCCCTCCATGCGCCGAGCTGCCCCCCCTCCCGAGGACCCACCTGCCACCGGCAAGAGAAGCCGCACCCCCCCTCCCGGACCCGAGACCCACTCGCGACACCCCCCCCCCCCCCTAACCGAGCTGCCCCCCATCCTCCCGAGGACCCACCCGCCACCGACAAGAGAAGTCGCACCCCCCCTCCTAGACCCGAGACCCACTCGCGACACCCCCCCCCCCTACCGAGGACCCACCCGCCACCGCCTAGAGAAGCCCCCCTCCCGGACCCGAGACCCACTCGCGACCCCCCCCCCCCCACACCGAGGACCCACCCGCCACCGCCCAGAGAAGCCCCCCCTCCCGGACTCGAGACCCACTCCCGACCGCCTCCCCTCGAGACCCACCGCCGAGGAGCTATGTGCCTCCCCTGCTCGAAGAAGCCCCATTTTTTTTCCTGGAGACCTGATGTCGAGGAGCTCCTTCTCAAAATTTGATTGACTATCCGATGGGATAATTTTTTATTTAAGTTACTCCTAACCGTTAGATCTTAGAATGGTTAGATTAACTCAATATATGGTTGAGTTAGCAAAGTCAAGTAACGAAAGGTTATGGACGTGAGACGGCACGCTTATTTAGGGTTCTAAGCGTAATTCACGATTATTAAGGGTTATGAATGTTATTGCGATATTACTCAGAGTTATGGGTGTAAAAATCCCTTATTTAATTTTCCATCAAGAATGACATATTAGGTCTAACATAATTCGTAATATACATTAAACTTTAAATAATATGTTAGTACCTTTGTTGAGACATAAGAACTCCACTCTTCTTCTTGTAAAGTATTTTGGATTTATGAAAAGGATTATTTATAGCTTTGTTATCTTTATATCCATAATTTTTAAAGTATTATCTCTATAAGTGAGCCATATGACAATATACTCATCACAATTCACCTTGGAATACACATTGCGAGCCTGGAACGAGGGATTGTTGAAAAGGTGTGGCCTACATCCCAGATTGACAACCTTTTCTTTTGGATCATCCTTGAAACATATGAGCGTTTATATTAGTTTTTATTGAAGGCGCCAGTGAAAAGAAAGTTACAAGTTTGAAGACCAATTAAATAGGAGAAGTAGAAGGATAGAATGAGCTCAAAGAGGAGAGAAATATGAGTGAAAAGAACATAGGTTAAGCACGAGGCAGTTTTAAAAATATGAAGAGTGTATTGGATGTAATTCATGAACGTCTACCTTGTAGACTTTTCTTGAGGTTTTTGGGTCACCCTCACTTAATATAAATTCAAAAAAGTATATAAAAAATAGATAAGAAATAAAGAAAAATTCAAAAATCAATTCTAATGGTTGAGTTTATATTATATTCGATAATATAGTAGCTTTAGTTCTCACTTGAGCTTCTCTTACATGCTAGCTTCATTCAAAGTTCATGAACCCTCAAGACGCATAATAAGATAGTCTTGTCAAATATTTCATGTCATTGCATTAGTGCTTAATTTAATCTATAAATGTATTTAACAAGTTTGCAAAACTTTTCCCTCTTCCAGATATCATAAACTCATCAGGTCGATCCATGTATATATTTTCCTCAAGATCGTCAAAAAGAAAGGCAGTCTCAACATCCATTTGATGGAGAAAGAGGCCATATACATATGAAAATTCTATAAGCACCCATATTGTTGTCATCATAGTCACATGAGAATAAGTATCAAAATAATAAATACCTTCCTTTTTATATAAATCTCTTGAGAAGTAATCTAGCTTTATATTTTTTTCAATTGATATGTGTAATCTGAGCATTATCTTAAACACCCATTTGCATGTAATAATAGATCGCCCCTTGGGTAAATTTTCCAAGTTCTATCAGTCATGATGAAATTCATATCCATTGTTTAGCTTCATATGAAGCCATAGCTTTCTTGTAACGAAGAATCGCATGTGATCTAATAGACAACAAAGTCACTACATAGATTCTTGGAAATCCCTAACCATATACTCCTTTTACGTTCAATCTATTCTACATATTCATTGGACTCGAAGTGGGTGTCAACATGCGCGCTAGATATCTTTTCAACTTAGTTAGGAATCGAACATAAAGTAGAAGATATATTGTTGATCATATTTTAAATATATCCAGTCTCCAGATGGACATCCTAAAAAAAGATTGCACCATGGATTTCAGCAATATTGTTGACATTTATGCCATGTATGTTTGATCTAATAATTAAGAACATGTATGCAA